>JACYFF010031955.1:65908519-65993449 GCA_017589665.1 Selenicereus undatus
TTTCAATCGGCCTCACCCCCCCCCCCCAAAATTATAGTCTTTTAGGATTGTCTAGGTAATTTTAGATAGGTTAGATTTTGATTTTTAGAGTGGTTATAGTTTTAGATTGATTTATATTCAGTTTTAGTATTTAATTACCGGTTTGTTAGAAATTAAACTAAAAATAGTTATTTTTGTTATTTTTCAATTTTTATCAGTTCCTACAGTTTATATAGTATCCTAGTCTACCCATATTTAATTTCGTAAGTTTTTGGAGTTATTTGATAATTTTTCAGAATTATTTTGTGAAATTGATATGTGTAGGTTTTTAGGTTATAAATTCTGAAAATTTCGACTTTAATTGTTAACTCATGATTATTAGGTATTTTTAAGTCCAGAAAATTTTGTCCTAGAATTAGGGTAATTTTCTTGATTATTTTTGTATTTATATTTATGCAAATTATTTTATTTCTAATGTCAGATTTAATATTCTGTATTGATATTCTGTGGTAATTTTCTGATTTGATTTTTTTGAAATTATTTGGATAAAATTGAGGAGTTATAAGCTTATATACCTGAAGAATAATATTTTAGGTCACTATTTGCAACTTTTAATATTTATTTTCTTATTTTTATTTGCTGTTTTGATTTTTAATTAGAATTTCAGTTACTATTTTGTTTTTTATTTTTCTAGATTATTTAGGAAAGCTTTTTACTATTTCCTTTCCATAATATAATCCAAAATATTTAGGAGCATCATTGGGTTTTTTTCCAGATTTTTATTCATTAGATTTTAATTATTTTAGAATTATTAAGATTAGATTTAATAAATTGGATTAGAAAAATAATTTAGGATTAAGCTAGACTTTTTAAAAAAAAATTTCCTAGTGGATCGATCCCTACTTTCCTATGTTATAAAAAGTATTTAATAGCCGAAACAGTGGTTAAATTTGTAGCTCTCTACAAGCTTAACAATTTCATTTGCATGATCTTCTCTCTCAGTGATCTTGTACTCAGCTGTAAGTTCATGATCATTCACTAAGTTAGAATCGCAATAAATAATTACACTTAGCTCATTGTGCACTTTCTTATAGAAATTTTGTGTGTGTGCCTGGTAGAATTGCACCTCTATTGCAAAGTTTGTTTGGCGTAAAGTGTCTTATTCTTATGTGAAACATCTTCTTTAATCTCCTTTTCAATTGTATTTCCAAGAGCAATCTCAAATTGGTCCACAAAAGTCTCTAGTTAGGTCTTCCTATGAATGTATCCATCGACATATGCGTTCATACTCTCACTTCTTTGAGTAGAAGACACTCTAGCCTAAAACTAATCTTTAATAAAGATATGAACCTATTTTTATCTATTTTGATATAACATTTGACACAATTCCTTACCATCCAAGTCAAAATCTTGTAGATGTTTTGCTATTCATTTCCTTATTCTTCTACGATCAAATTTTCATAAACTATATCCATGAAAACCTTATACAAATTAGTGTACGTTTTGTGTCCTCCTACCTTTTTGGGAGACTTAGTAAGAATATGCCATAAACACCATCGACACCTTGTATAAGGGAATATCTATTCAATCCTTTTGCTTCTAATTTGACACTGATCTTTAATGATTGTTTTTTGAGAATTCCAGCCTATTGCCTTCATCCATATAGGAAAAAAGCTACTCAAACATTTCTACATCCTCATTTGATAACAATGGATGCCTTAACAATATAGAGTTTCCATGATGGTGTAATCCAGTAAACGGAGCAAATGGAATCTTGTATTTGTTTAATAAATAAGTGGTATCAAATGTCACCACACCATTAAACTCTATACATACCACTATACTTCTTGCTTCAACCCAAAAAACATTTTGCATTTTCCCTTCACTATCAGAATCAATTTCCAAGTGAAAATCTCGGGTCACCTCTGGCGTTCTCAAAAAAGGTTTATGGATAACGTTTACATCACCTTCTTTTAATAAGAGCCTCCTAGGTCCATCCAAATGATTTTTATGTTTTCTTGGCAACCATGGCATATTCTCTAGTTTGCTTACCTTAATTGCTAACATTCTTACACTTTTACTAGTCTTCACACCAGTAGCATTAAACAATTCTAGTCTTCTTTTCACATGGGCTTTGTTGTCCTTTGCTGACTTATGAATGTAGGATTCTCAAGACTTATGTCATGCTTATGCCCTACTTTTACGCCAATATTTTTATAGCAATTATCACTTTCCCTTGAAATGACTACCCTCATTGGGCAACACATTCTTGTGCTTGGTCGTTTCCTCTCCCTCTTCAAATTGTTTTCTTTTCTTATACTAACATGATTACAAGCATATGTTTGATGTTTTAGTTGTCCCTCATCACCTTTGGTGTTATGATACTTTAAAATCCCAAAACCTTTTGAACATGCATATTTGTGCATATATGCGTGCACTTCATCCATTATAGAACCTGACATGCCCACTACTGGAGTGTCAACTTCTTCATCTTATTCACGAATAGTTTATTATATGTCCTCACTTACTTCATTATTTGTCAAACTTGGCATCTCTTCCATACTATTTTTTTCTTATTCAAATTCTAATTATTCCATTGCTTTTGAAATAATTATTCCTATATGTTTTCATTAAAAAGGTTTAATATTAGATAATCAAATAACATGAGGTTCTTCTATCTAGTTACACTTATAATTGAGGTTGTCTTTAGCTCTAACGAGTGGCCTCACAAGGGGCCCCCTTTCGAGATTCGCTCATGAAGAAGATGTCCAACACGTTAGTGAAGTATTATCTAAGGTTGACCAGTTCATTAAAATAGAAGATTTCAATAAGGAAGTTGAGAAAATCAGGGGGACAGATTCCCCATGAGGAAGACAACTTCACATCTTCTCAAAGATAAACACAAGAAAGAGTTCACTAAATCAAGCCCAGCGAAACCTAGGAACAAAAACCCAAGAGATTCTCTACATTTTGACATTTTATATGATTAAATAAACCAAGGGAAGAAATATGCTAGATATACAAGAATGATGACAAATGAAAGAGACCAAATAAAATGAACAATCCTAATAGAGATAAATTTAGATGATGTGACTTCCATAATGATTATGGCCACACCACTATTGAATGTAAGGATTTAAAGGACAATTTGGAAGACCTTATAAAGAGAGTTTATTATGGTCAACTCAAAGTGGGAAACTAAGAGAAGTTGTTTGCAGGTAGGATCATAAGCTCCTTCACACAACTGAGCCCAATGGGGGCAATAATAATATGGGCACCATTAATCTTATAACTGGAGGGATCCCCTTTAGAAAATCCTAAATCAAAGAATCCTTAAGGAGCTTGAGCTATAAGGTTATAAAAACATAGTATGGACCTAACAATCTCAACGAAATAAGTCCACTTATGACATTTACCACTGATGACCTTACTGGTGTACGTCTACCCCATGATGGCCCCTTAGTAGTCACTCTAAACATAAAAGGCTACAAAGTGGTGAGGATTATAGTTAATGGTGGAAGCATAGTTGATATAATCTTTGAACATGCCTTTAAATTAAAAGGCATATCAGAAAGCTCATATTAGAAAGGTCCTTGAAGTCTATTGACTATCCCATTGTAGAGTCCACTGGTCACGCAGTTAAACCCAAGGACTAATCCGATTGCCCATCGTGACAAGAAAAGGAGAAAGATCTAGACACCTTATCGTGAAAAGAAAAGGAGAAAGATCTAGACACCTTAAGGTCAACTTGTTAGTAGTGGATGTGAGCTCATCCTACAACACGATAATAAGGGGACCCTTGATACATTAAACGAAAGAAGTGGTCTCTACATACCATCTCACTATATTATATGTCTCAGATTGAGGGGTCCAACACATGGCTACGGAATGTCACATGGTCGCACTAAACTCAAATAAAACCTTAGATACCTTCAAGAAGGAAGTCGAACGCATAAGGCCTAAGAGGACAAGACATGTTGTTGAGTGCAATCATGTGAGTATGGTTATGTTGTTTACAATGCAAGATTTCATTCCTGCCACCGAACCAAATGAAGAAACAGAAGGGATATTCTTGCCAGATGGGGAAACCAAGATGGCCATAAGGTTGGTCAAACCGTCCCCTGAGAGATCAAGTCACTTGCTGAACTTTTAAGAAAGCACCAAGATTAACTTCCTATGTAGGCTTATAAGATGCCAGATATAGATCCTACTATAATATCCCACTACCTAAGCATAAATCCTAATGTGAACCCCATCAACCATATAAAAAGGACGTTTTCGATTGAAAATAACAAGGTAATGATAGATAAGTTGGGTAAGATTTTGACAGCAAGGATTCATTCGGGTACATTAATGCTGAAAATGGGTTGCTAATGTCGTTAAGGTTAAAAAGGATAATAGGCATGGAAAATGTGTGTGGTCCTCATTCATCTCAACAAAGGTTGGCCAAAGAATAGCTTTCCCTGCCTCGAATTGACCAACTAGCAGACGCTACAAGTTATTACGCTTTGCTTAGCTTCATGGATGCCTTTTTTAAGGTACCATCAAATTGACTTGCATGAGCTTGACCAAGAGAAAACTGTCTTCATTATTGAAAGAGGCTTGTATTACTACAAATTGATGTTATTCGACTTAAAGAACGCCAAGGTCACGTATCAGAGCCTGGTGAATTGGGCCTTTCAGGCACAGAGAGGCTTAAATTTTAAATTCTATGTAGATAACATGATTGTAAAGAGCTATTAAAAACAGAGTCATGTAGCAGACCTCGAAGAAGCCTTCACAACACTAAAGAAGTATAACATGAAGCTTAATCCCAAGAAATGTTCAATTGGGGTGCAGTTAGGAAGGTTTCTTGGTATGTTGTAGATCATAGAGGAATGGAGGCCAGCCGTAAAAAGATTCATGGCATCATATATATGCGATCTCCCATTCGGTATATGATGTCCAGAATCTCACTCGATCTATGCCGTTAGCTAGACAATTTGTGTCAAAATCAGCTAAACAATGTCTTCAATTTTTTCAAAGTTTTTAGAGAGAACCAAAAGTTCAACTTGGTAGAAGAATGTCAAAAGGCAGAAGAGGTTTAGAAGATCTACCTTTCCACCCTTCCCAGGATTACCAAGCCTGTGTTGGAGGAAGAGTTGTACTTGTATGTGGTAGTTTATATGGGGTTAGTTAGTGATGTGTTAATTCGAGATAAGGCCAAGGTGCAACTACTCATCCCATAGTTGAGAACATAACCTATTCAGTTCTAGATAGTAGAAAGGTATGACCTTACTTTAATGCTTACCAAATGATAGTTGTAACCAACCAACCCTTAGGGAAACATTGCAAAAGTTTAAGGCATTTGACTTGTCACTCAAATGCGTCATAGAGATCTCTAGTGTGACATCCCATGGAAGCCATGAAGGGCTATCAAGGCTTGCGCTCTGGCAGATTTCCTCTCTAAATGTTCATATACAAAATGAGATCTACAAGGTGAGTGGGTTTAGACCATCCACCTAGATGGCCCATCATCAACCGTCAATTATAGGTGGGACCAATGATGATGACACCAGAAAGAGAATGCTTGAATATGCTCTAAGGTTTAGCTCTTTGGCATCGAACAATGAAGTGGAATATGAGATCTTGATCATCAGGATCACTATATGTAAGGTAACTGGTGTTGAAAGGTTAAAAAGCATATAGTAACTCTTAATTGGTAATAAACCAGGTCCTCGAAAGTGTGCACGGCTAGGGACCCACCTATGATGAAATATCTTGAAAATGTGATAGAATTATTGAGCTAGCTTAACTTTTTCAAGATTAAAAGAGTCCTAAGGATAGAGTATCAAGGAAGCCAATAAGTTATCCAAACTTGCAAGTTCAATCCTTAAGAGTTTTACCCGATCGGTCCAGGTGGAAACCTTGTCTTGTAGAAGCATCTTCTAAGGTAATGAGTATAAATACACTGATGAGGAAGAAATGTCACGGATGGATCCAATTATTTGTTATAAGGCCAAAGGGGAACTACCACTATATGAGAACGAAGCTAAAGCCATCACTGAAAGTATGTAAAGTATTTGTTGGAGAACTATATTGAAGGGCCTTCAGCATGCATCTGTTGAATTGTCTAAGACCTATAGCTGCTGCTCATGTGACGAGAGAGATCCATGAAGGAACGTATGGAAATCACATATGTGCCCAAACCCTCGCTTAAAAGGCCCTTAGAATAAGATACTATTAGCCAACCATGCTACAGTATGCCTATTAGTATGTTACGAGGTATAACAAGTGTCAATGACATGCCCCTTTTGTCAGTCAACCATCTCATGAACTATCCCTAATGTTCAACTCATTACCATTTTCTTAACGGGGTGTGGACTTGTTGAGTTTCTTCCTAATAGCACTAAGAGAAGGAAAGTTCTTGATAGTGGCTGTGAACTATTTTACCAAATGGATAAAATTTAAAACCCTAGCTTCTATTATAGCATCCCTAGAGTTATAGTCATAGATTATGGAAAACAATTCAAAGGTGGCCGTTCAAGAAATACTGCAAAGAATTCCCTACCAAGTTCACCTTTTTGCTTGTCCTCAGTGCAATGGGTAGGCAGAGGCTACCAATAAAATCATCCTAGAGGCTTTGAAGAAAATACTTAATCAAGCAAAAGGGAAATGGGTAGCAAGCTTGTATGCCATCCTATAGTCTAGCCACATAAGAGAGAACGGGCCTAGCGGAGACCACACTTTAGGGTAGCATTTGGCACCGAGACCATCATACTAGTAGAAATTAGAAGCGTAAGCTTCAGAGTCCAACATTGTGATCTAGAGCAAAATGAGATTGTCCTGCATGATACCTTATACCTCCTCTCTGAAGTATAGGAAATGCCCTAATTCGAATGGCCATGTACCAATGAAGAATGTGTCAAGGTTATAATTAGAGGGTAGTACACAAGCTGATTTTAGTGAGCGATCTGGTGTTGAGAAGTGTCGAATATGTGGGAAAAGGCAATGTAGATGGTAAGGTATCTACAAACTAGGAAGGTCACTAGATCATTAACTAAAAGATTCACTCAGGAGCATACAAATTAAGGTACGCCTCGGGAGAACTCATCCCCAACACTTAGAACGTGGACCTCCTCCGTACATGCTTCATATAGTTACCAGAAACGTTCATTGTAGTTAGTTGTTAGAAATAAAACTTTATCTCATTATGAAGGAAGATGATAGATGAAAGGATGGCAACAAAATGTGAAAATGGGAAGTATGTTAGTATATCAAGAAGATAAATGTGTAACCTTTTTCCATTTATAATACCAGAATTGGTTACATGAAAAAAGTTAAAGTTTTCATTGTCACATGTAGAAGTAACTCTTCACATCAACGATATGAGAAAATCAAGGGGCATGGAATCTGGGAAATTATCCCACTCTCTAATAGATTCAACTGGACCTTTCAAGGCTACCTGTTGAATCTCCAATGATAAGCCCGAAAAAGGGCAGACAATTATTGAAATCAACTCGGTCTCTCATATATTCAACTAAATCTTTCACAGCTTCTAGTTGAGTCTTTAACAATAAGTCTGTGAAAAGGCATCCTAAAGCTCACTCACCTCAAAGAGTAAGCGTAGTATAATGCCAAAGACTAAAAGCACCTCATCCGTGCCTCTAACCTAATGATGGAGCCAGGGAGAATGAGCATTGCTTTTAACTAGAGGGAAAACAATGTGTAAACTGACAAGTAATAACTCTAGCATACGACACCACAATATCATCAGTCTAGATAAGAAAATGATAACAACAATACACGAGCAACAGCTAAGGCCAATGCAGGTTATAAAAGACCCATCATCCTAAGATAATGTAATATAAATAGAGGGAACATGGGGGCGCATTTTGGATGGCCTTAAAGGCTTAAACATTTATTCCTAAGAACCTAATGGCCAAAAGTCCTGATCGAAAGGCATGAAGCTATTTAGAGTTTATATGAAAACTCTAACCATAAGGAGTGACCACACCTTGTCTGATAGTTCCCAATGTTGAATGAAACTAGCAGGGAGGTTATGCTCATCATCATCGCTAAAGGTTTCCTAGTCTGGGCACTAATATGGAGCTGGCCTAGAATGATGCCCAATTGAAGCATAATCTCTGAGCTTGAGACGACTAACCCATCCACCAAGTTGGAACCCTATGCTTATGGAGGTAGTTCACCTACCAAGCTCTCACTATTTCCCAATCCTTAGCTTGAACAACCTCATTAATCTTAGTAAAGTGTATATTAGTGATCTACCCATTCTCCATGCTATAGATTCCGTAATATATCTTCCAGCTCCTACTCTCATCATGAGTGGAAGTTGAGAGCCAAAATAATCCACATGGGGAAGGGGGGATATGAGGCAGCCCATTAGGCAGCCAACAAGGAGACCTATCATTTATCTCTTCAAACATCACATAACTCCCACTTGACATCATGAGCAAAGTAGCATAGAAAGGTTAGGGGGAGAAAGTACAAACTGGTAAGGAACTACAATCCTATTTAGAAGGCACATGAAATACACATTTAAGACTATAAAAGATGTCTACCTAATGACTTGTCTCTCAGCTCTTAGGAGGCAAAATTGTGAAACCATAGAAGACTCATAAGACTTATACCTTTTATTCATGGAAACATAAACAAAAGAAACATTTTAAATTGTAATGCCAGAGATATATACAACAAACTCTTGATAAAAATTTAATGAAGTTCCCTTGCTAGGGGTGACAAAATCAAAGACTTGAAATAAGGAAACACACACAATGTTGGCAGGCTCATTGAGCCCTCCTACCGCAAATCTCTTAGGAATCCTCTTCTCGATTCTTATTCTCTTCTTTGAAGTATATTAGGTCCAAATTAAACTCACGATGAACCGTCACAGTGCATCTCCTGGCCATCTCGCCCTAATCGTAAGAGAACCGCATGTAGGATTAGCCCTCGATACTAGCCTTATATTCAGCCATGGCACCTTTATGCGCCTGAAGCATTTCTTGATAGCCTATCACCTGGACATCTTTAAATTCTCTTGTAACTTTTGCACATTATGCTTGTACTCTTAGTTCGTGATGTATGTTGAGTCTTGCAAGCCTGACTGATCAACAAAGTTAGCAACTTAACATGGAAGATATGAACTAGTCTAAAGGAAGTTAATCCACCAACCAGAACTACAAGGGTTCACCACTAAACACCTTAGAGCAAATGTACCTGAGGAATAGATAAAGAATCACTCTCAACACCACCTGAAACAGGCTAAAGTTAGAGAGATTTGAGAGAGTTTTGCTAGGAAGCAGCAAAGGGAGTTTTCATTCATCAATAATATGAGTATTACAAGTGAAAACACGCCTTAAATACACAACCTCAATCAAATGATCAATAGCTATAGCTGATTCCAGCTAAAATAAGAAAACTAAAACTGAAATAAACTAGCTTAAAACAGCAGTTGGCTGGATTCTTGACACATAAACCCCTTGCTTATCTCCATTAATAAGTTGTCAACCCTTAATAGCATCAAGGTACTTGCTAATGATGGCCTTGAGATGGGATTTGCAGCTGATTACATTGAGTTAATCAAGCTTGCTAACAAGTACAACACACTGAAATCCAGTGGACAAAAGGGTATTTCTTGCATTCTGGTGTTGGTTAAAAGCTGATGCTAAAGGATTTGATTCTTCAACTTGAGTGCTTTCCTGGATAAATATCTAGACACATTTTCAAACCCTTAAACTTGCCAAAATGTGCTGCTAAGTGACGGGATAAAATTCTCCCCTTAAACTGCTAGTACTGATCTGCTGCTACTACCACAAATAATTCCAGGTAAAACTCTAGTGACCTTTATCATTGAGGAGTTGATTATGATTTGACAAATGAGTTAGGGTACTGATCAAAAGGAATCGGACTTCTTTAGGCAACCATGAGCTATTGGAAGCAGGAAAACAACCCTGCCATGCTGATTGCAGGATGCTCCTTGATTGAGCAGAACTGAACTAAGGCTGTTGTTTAAGCCTCAAAAGTGACTTGGCTTGCTAAGTAGGAGTGCTAGGGTGTCCAGAAAGCAGGGATCTCCCTAGAATGGCCTCCAAATTGAGTTGAATTGCCTCACAGAATAAGTCTTGCTGGTGGTTAAGGAGCACAACCTTTTCTGGTTCAGTGTGAGGTCTTGTTCTGGCCCTTGATCTGCATCATCCTCCCCTCCTTTGGGAGGATTTTCCCTCAAATCCCCAAAGTCAATCTCATCCTCTACATAGGGGCTCAGGTTGCCCATATTAAATGTGGCTGAAACAGCCATGTCTCCTGGAAGCTCTAGTTTGTAAGCATTGGCTCCCACCTTGGCAAGAACCTTGAAAGGTCCATCCCCTCTAGCCATTAGCTTACTTTTCCTCCTGGTTGGAAACCTCTTCTTCCTGAGGTGCAACCAGACAAGATCACCAGGCTGATACTCCATGCCCTTCCTGTTTTTATTGGCTTTGATTCTGGAGGTTTCATTACCCTTCTCAATGTGACCTCTAATCTGCTCATGGAGTTTCTTCATTTCCTTCGCTCTCTTCTCAGCTTCAAAGCTAACCTTGCAGTCAGTAGGTACAGGAATAACATCAATAGGAGTCCAGGGGTTGATCCCATATAATGCCTCAAAAGGTGAACAACCAGTAGCCCTGGTGGGTGTTCTATTGTAAGCAAACTCAGCATGAGGCAGCTTGAGATCCCATTCCTTCAGATTCTTCTGGACCATGGTTCTAAGGAGTGTGGACAAGGTCCTGTTGGTAATCTCAGTTTGGCCATCAGTTAGAGGATAACAAGTGGTGTTGTACAGGAGGTTGGTACCCAACAGATGCCATAAACTCCTCTAAAAATGAGACAGGAACTTGGTGTCTCTACCACTTACAATGGTCTCAGGGACTCCATGCAATCTGATGATCTCTCTTAGTTACAAATCAGCAATGTGAGAGGCATCATCAGCCTTGTGACATGCTACAAAATGGGCTATCTTGGTGAATCTATCTACCACCACCATAACTGAATCTTTGCCTCTTTGTGCCCTAGGCAAGGCAACAATGAAATCCGCACTGACATCCTCCCAAGGCTTCAATGGAACTGGAAGGGGTGTATAAAGCCCTTAGTGGAACTGGCTCTTGGCTTTATGGTAAATAGAGCATCTGGACACCACTCTGTGGACATCTTCCTCCATTTTTGGCCAGTGAAAATGCTCCTTCAGAATATCCAAGGTCTTGTTCATACCAAAATGCCCAGCAAGTGAACCCCCATGAGCTTCTCTCACTAGCAAATCCCTTAATAGACAGGCTGGGATACACAAATTGTTCCCTTTGAACAGAAAACCTTCTTACATCACATAAGGTCCCTAGACTGGTGTGTTACTCACCAACTCCTGAAAAGGTGGGTCTTCAGAATAGTAGGCATGAATAGACTGTAATCCTAGTAGCTTTGCATCGAGAACAGAAATTAGGGCATATCTCCTTGAGAGTGCATCTGCCACTACATTCTCAGTTCCCTTCTTCTGCTTGGTAGAAAAGATGAAAGCTTGCATAAATTCTACCCATTTGGCATGCCTTGCATTGAGCTTAGGCGGGCCATTAAGATACCTCGAGGCCTGATGATCTCAATGCATGACAAAAGCCTTAGGTTTCAGGTAGTGACTCTAATGACTCAAAGCCCTCACTATGGCATAGAATTCTTTATCATAGGTTGAGTAATTGAGTTTAGGGCCACTAAGCTTTTCACTGAAGTAGGCCAGGGGCTTCCCGAGTTGTGTAAGAACAACTCCAATGGCCACCCCACTGGCATCACACTTTACTTCAAATAATTCTTCAAAGTTGTGCAAGGCTAGGAATGGTGCTGCACATAGCCTTTGCTTGATGGTCTCAAAAGCCTTCTGTGTTGCAGGAGGCTAGGAGAAGCTTACCTTCTTCATGCACTTAGTAAGGGGAGCCATGATTGTGCTAAAATCCATAATAAACCTTCTATAGAAGGAAGCTGACCCATGGAAGCTTCTGACTGCATTGACTGAGGTAGGTACTGACCAGGATTTAATGGCCTCAACTTTGGCTTCATCCATTTGAATACCATCATAGGAAACCACATACCCAAGGAAGACAACCCTTGGTACTAAGAATTCACTTTTCTCCAACTTCCCATACAGTTTCTGGCTTCTGAGGGTGGTGAAAACTTGCTCAAGGTGTTGAATATGATCAAGCTCAGTTTTGCTGTATACAAGGATGTCATCAAAATATACAACCACAAACAAACCTATGTAGGGCCTAAGCACTTCATTCATCAACCTCATGAAGGTGCTAGGGGGGTTGGGCAACCCAAATTGCATGATAAGCCATTTATAACCCTTGCTTTGTCTTGAAGGCAGTTTTCCATTCATCCCCTTCTCTCATTCTGATATGATGATAGCCACTTCTTAAATCTATCTTAGAGAAGATCTTGGAACCATGAAGCTCATCCAACATGTCATTAAGCTTAGGGATGGGATACCTATACTTGACTGTGATATTGTTGATGGTTCTACTGTCTACACACATCCTCCAACTGCCATCTTTCTTTGGCACCAACAAAGTTGGAACTGAGCATGGACTCATGCTCTCCCTCACATAGCCTCTATCAATCAGTTCTTGAACATGCCTTTGCAGCTCCTTGGTTTCAATAGGGTTGCATCTGTAGGCAAGTTTGTTAGGTAGTGGGGCTCCAGGGAGTACGTCAATTTGGTGCTCTATTCCCCTTTTTGGAGGGAGGCCAGGAGGCAAATGTTGGGGAAAAACATCCTGAAATTCCTTTATCAGGGACTGAACAGAAGGGTGTAAGGCGGGAGCAGGTTCTAACATTAGCACAGCAAGCACAGGCTTCCCCTTTCTACTCTTCCCCCATTGACAAATAAGGCACTCTCCTTATGTGTAACCCTCCCAGTTTCAGGTTTTTGTGTTTGGTTAGGGGGTAAAGGGATCAGTCTCATCTTCTTGCCCTTCAATTTAAAAGAATAAGTGTTGGACTGACCATGGTGAGTGACATCCCTATCAAACAGCGAAGGTCTACCTAGGAGCAAGTGACAAGCATCCATTGGTAAGACATCACACAGAACTTTAGCCTAATATTCACCAATTGAAAAAGGTACCAAAGTTTGCTTGGAAACTGTTACCTCATTGCCTCTCTTAAGCCACTGCAAGGTGTAGGGTCTAGGATGGGTCATGGTGGCTAGGTTCAGCTTGCTGACCATTTCAGTTGAAGCTACATTGGTGCAGCTACCCCCATCTATATTCAGGTTGCATGTTCTGTTGGCTACCTTGCATCTGGAGTGGAATATTTGCTCCCTTTGGTTGGCTTCTGGTGGAGCTTCAGTAGCATGGAGAGCTCTTTTATTCATGAGCATCTCACCCTCTTCAAGTGGAAGGTAAGAAGTCTCACCTTCATCAGCAGAGTCTTCCTCCTCCTCTACTTCCATGTGATCCAGTTCTTCAATCTCTCTAATGGTGAGTACCCTTCTGTTGGGGCAATCTGCCTGAAAGTGACCATAGCCATGACACTTAAAGCATTTCTTCTGGCCCTTAGGAAGGTCCCTGGCAACCTCCTTTCCTTTCCCCTTGTCGTTGTCATCCTTAGGGACAGATTCTGGCTTGTAATAATTAAACGTCTTCAATGGTACAACAGGTTTAGGAGGGGTAGAAGAGTAAGGCCTCCTTGTTTTAAGCTGTTTTTTAACTTTAACAGATAATTTACAAGCACCTTCAAATGTCCAGAATGGTTACAGTTCAACCCTTTCTAAGATAGTAGGGTTTAAGCCATTGAGAAACCTGGCAATAGTTTGTTCAGGTTCTTCCCTTAAGGCACACCTGATCTACAACTACTCGAATTCCCTAATGTATTCTTCAACCTTCATGCTTCCCTGTTGCAAGGAAGTGACCTTCAGGTACAGTTCTGGCTTGTATGTGGCAGGCAAGAACCTTTTATCCATGTGCTTCTTCAGTTTAACCCAAGTTTTGATCTTAGCTTTGCCTTCCAAAGCCCTGGTTCTCTTCAGGTTTTCATACCAAAGTGAAGCATACTGTTTTAAATTCATAACAACAAGCTTAAAGGCCTTTTCTCCAGAATAGCCTTTGATCTCTATGATTTTTTCCATGGCCTGAACCCATTCCAAGTAATCTTCAGGCTTTAGACTTCCATCAAACTTAGGGGCCTCTATTATGAGGTCCTTGAGGTCATCCATAGGCATTCTTCTTCTCTTAGGCCTAGCATCTCCAGTAGATGACTCACTTCCATACTGAGAATCAGGAGGGGGAATCAGAACGTCCAGGAGGGTCCTGAGGGGGCTCCCTTTCTCTTCCTCTAGGCTGATTCATGAGCTACTGAATTTGAGCTGCAAGGGTTCTCATACTTTCTTACATTTCCAGGATAGCTCAATCTCTCCTGAGTTCCTGAGCCTGTTCCAGAGAGAGACCTCTAGGAACTCTCATAGGTTGCTAGGGTGGAGGGGAAGTGTTTTCCCTTTCAGTCATACTACTGGGGTGAGGAAGTTGGTATGCTCTAGCAGTTTGAGGGGCTTAGCCTTTGTAGTTAGGTTTGTCTTTGAACTGACAAAGTTCTTTTATGGCCAAATAATAAGTTTTGGGATGGGAGCAGGTGAATGAGACTAGAAAGAAGCTAGAACAGAATAGCAAAGAGTAACATAAACAACTCAACAAGAATTAAGGTTAGGCTTTGATACCAGCTGATGTATGCTGAGTCTTGCAAGCCTAACATGATTAACAAAGCTAGTAACTCAACACAGAAGATATGAACTGGTCTAAAGGAAGTTCATCCACTAACCAGAACTACAAGGATTCACCACTAAACCCCTTAAAGCAAATGCACCAGAGAAATAGATAAAGAATCACTCTCAACACCACTTGAAATAGGCTAAAGTTATAGATATTTGAGAGAGTTTTGCTTGGAAGCAGCAAAGGGAGTTTTCATTCATCAATAATCTGAGTATCACAAGTGAAAATAAGCCTTAAATACACGACCTCAATCAAAAGATCAACGGTTATAACTGATTCCAGCTAAAACAAGAAAATTGAAACTGAAATAAACTAGCTTAAAGCAGCAGCTGGCTGGATTCTTGACACCTAAACCCCTTCCTTATCTCCATTACTAAGCTGTCAACCCTTAGACTTGATTATGTAACTTTAGGGCTTTGCCAGATAAATATTTAGACACATCTTTAAACCCTTAGACTTGCCAAAACATGTTGCTAACTGAGGGGATAAAATTCTCCCCTTAAACTGCTGCTGTGATGCTGCTGCTACCATAAATAATTCCAGGGAAAAATCTAGTAACCTTTATCATTTAGAAGCTAATTATGAGCTGAAAAATGAGTTAGGGTACTAATCAAAAGGAATTGGACTTCTTTAGGCAACCATGAGCTATTGGAAGCAGGCAAACAACCTTGATATGCTGATTGCAGGATACTCTTTTATTGAGCAAAACTGAACTAAGGTCGTTGTTTAAGCCTCAAAAGTGACTTGGCTTGCTTAGTAGGAGTGCTAGGGTGTCCAGCAAAGTAGGGACTTCACCATAATGGCCTCCAAATTGAGTTAAACTACCTCATAGAATAGGTCTTGCTGGTGGTTAAGCAACACAGTCTTTTCTGGTTCAGTATGAGGGTCTTGTTATGGCCCTTGGTCTGTATCAGTCCGTATGCTCCATGTTAGCCCTCATCTCTTTAGACTCCTGTTGATGTCGTACATGCGCCTCCTCCGTAGCTAACAACTCTTATGATTGTTATACCCAAAGGCATCGGAATTCATTTGCTTGCTCTAAGCTCTTGGCCTTCTAATGGATACCTATCTATAAGGAGATATGTGTATCTCGATAGGCTAAAAATGATAACAAAATGTCATAACTGTTTGTGGACAATCGCACCAAAAAAAAAGAATTTATGCCTCAACTAAAGAGTTAGTTGCTTGGGTAAAGGGAACATGAATATTTTCTCCCAAAACCTAGTCTCGGGGTAGGGAAAACCCTGAAAGCATCCTTAGTCCAATAGTGCCCCCAAATTGGGAAAGTTTAAATATATTAACTCATTCTTTTCGACATCAAACTGAGGCTCCTAGGCCTGTTCGAACAAGTTATAGTTCTGATTCTACCTTTTCATTTAGAAAGGAAAAGACATCACATACTCGATCTCAGCATAAGGAGATCTTGCTTACGCCAGAAGCTATGTTGGGTTGATAAGAATTTGCCCACATAACTCCTTGAGGTATAGATAAGGAGGTTAAATGTGGGGAAAATAGGAAGAGCTCCTCCTAGACCTCCTTTAGCTCTAGGCCTCTACCCTTTGCTACCACTCACCTCTTGATCATTAGGCATCTTAAAGCTAATATAAATTTTATCCTCTGACATATTGCTTTGCTCTAAAGAAGAAGAAACCATAGCTTGAATTTGTTGGACAACTGAAGGGCTTAATTGATTATGCTTCTAGAGTTAAAAGAACCTTAGACACTGATGAGGTACCCTTATTAGAGCCATATGAGATATCCATATCCGCTTAGCCACATCACCATCTAGAGGAATTGATATAATGTTAGGGTGATAACCCTTACCATGGTTGTTATGTGAATCTTTAATGGCAACTTGAACATGTTGACTCAAACGTAAGAATTATGGACTAGCAGGGCTCGAGGTAATATGTGATAGAGAAGTGCTGTCATCACTTAAACTTAATTGTCTGTAATGTAATTCTCTATGTGCCGACTCTATATGAAACCTAGGCAAGTAATAAGATATATACATATAACAACGACAATAATGATAATAATTCTAAAGAGCTAACTAAAGGACATCAAATACAAAGGCTAATCCAGTCCTTGGATCCATAAGGCCTTACTCGTAGGTGTTGTAAGGCTAAGGTGAAAAGCAACAACCTATTGGTCACATAAGATATAACTCATGCAGATAGAAGGAACTGGAATCTACTACCTCCACCTACATTGGTTGCTTCAAAGTATTGTCTAGTGTTATGCTCCTCTTGCAAAAGCTTCAGAAACCCAGAATTTATAAGAGTGGCTTCCAAAATCCTTATGTACCCAAAATTTGTTACCATTATACAAGTAAAAAATTCTCCCTTTCTATTTCATAATAGAAAATTTTGGGTAGATAGTGAGAAACCCGTTGTAAGGATCAACAACCTCCGGGGACTTAACCCGGGTCGCCATCGTCCATGAATGGTTTGACTTATTTGTTGGATATTTATTTTTCATTTCAAAACAGACTTCCTATAATTTTACCTTCTTCTTAGAAATTTGAATCTTGGTATATGAATAGAAATATAATCGAGGAATTTGACTAGGATTTTGATCAAGGAACTCGATCAGGTTCCAGGGCCAGAATGGCGCAGCGCCTAGTTGCCTAGTGTGATCCCTGATAGTAGCCAATGCCTAATCCAGGAGCAGGGTAGGCAGCATAATCCAAGAACCCAATCAGGTTCCTGGGCTAGTGTAGGGCCCAAATCATAGGCCACACAGTTATACCGTCTTACATCATAACCCTTCTATCCAAGAATAAAATAAAGAAAAACTTAAAAATACAAAAATAATAAAAGTAATTACTAGAGTCGCTAGTGCGTTCTAGGAAAAACTTATAAAGTGTAATCACTTTTCAAAGAGAGTCATTACTGATAGAGACAATCGAATGGACAACTGATTTCACTTCAAAAAGGTTTTTAAAAGGTCCCCCCGAGTAATCCCTAGTGTGGGGATCATTTTCACCCCTTACTTTTGAACCGAGGATCTAGATTCGGGGTGAAGGAATGATGGTGTGATGGGATGTACAATAGCACTGCCGTTATCACTTATGGCCTCTACTATTCAATATGGGAAATTAAATATTAATTACACTATCTCATAGTGATGCAGCTGGTTACCATGAATCACATTAAATAATGCAAAAGGTACAACATTAAGTCCAAAATGAAGTAAATAATTGATGCGGGTGGGGAACTACCTAAAGCTTACATGTTTGGCAATTTGAGATCAGACTTATAAAGACAAACAAACTAGAAGAATTATGGGAGCACAGAAATTACGCCCTTAGGATGACCCACCTTAATTACTTGTGAACCCATCAAAGTGGCACCTTCTTAATGATTAAACCAATCTCTCCTTCATAATGCTCTCGACGTATGAACTATGTCGCTTAGGATTTTGCCTCTATAATCCCTAAAACTACTCTACCAGAAACCTCTGTCTATTTTTCAATTCTCTTAAAATCTTTTATTCCTCTAACCTTAGGGCTAGCCCCTTTTTATAGTGGTTGAAGGGATAGTCTTAATCGATTTAGAGAAAGGTACTCAATCCTAGTCCCATTAAGGTTAATCTAAATGACCGAATTAATCTGGGTAAGATTCTAACCAATTAAACACAATTTAGAAAGAAAAGGACTAGGAGAGAAGGGAAATTAAGGAGCCTGGCCTATTCGCTATTGAGGAACCTGACCTAGCTCCTAGCTTGTTCAAGCCAGAAGCCGATTGGGTTTTCTGGGTTAGGGCAGGAAGCAACTTTTTTTTCTATAACTTTGTCACCCAACCTCTATTTTGACTTATTATTTTTTTTCCTAAAATTCTATTTTCTAATGACACTAAGTTCATAATTTTTGGAAAAGTGTGGAAGAAGATATAAGCAAAATACTAAACATGTATCATATTCAGCACAAGACCTAATATTTGACTTCCATCTTTTCTGTTTCTTATCAGGTTTTCGTGTATAAGTTGCCATTGGAAAGCTTATTCAATGAATAATATTGATGCTTAAACGAAAGAAAATAATGCTTCCAAGAGCGGATCTCAACTGGATACTGAACACTACTAATTTAGGCCTATTCAGGCTTCTGGGCTCTATTAGCTTTTTGCTTTTCCTTCTTTGTTTTACTTTTAGAATCAAATTAAGAATTACTCTCCTGCGCTCCCATGTACACAGGTTGGGGCATAATTTTCGTCATTGGATAGTTATTGTAGCACCCCCAAATTAAACACGTCTGACTGATTGCATTCTTCGTAATAAATCCCTAAATTAAGACCAATAAACTCAATGATAGGGGTGTTACCGTCATCCAAAAGGACAAGGCCTGAAGTATGTGTACTAGAAATAACATAGTTTGGCATAGCTTCAACCATACAGATTCACACATTATCGAACCATATACAATCAACTGTTAACCCACCTACAGTTTATACACCATAGTAAAGCAATTCACCATATAATCTACACGTCCATCAACTGAAAATTTCAAAATACCGCTCCAAAAGATGCATGTACTATATCATTGTTGATCTCTCCAGATTCCCTTGCTCAACCTATTCTCTTCCGCTGGTTTGCTAGTATGAGGGCGATTTACTAAGCATTTGTCTAAAACAAAACATGAAGAACATTTCAAACTGTGAGTCAAAGCTTAGTGCATGCATTCCTACATTGTTAAATGATCTTGGCATAAATTGGTTTGGCGCCCGCTTTGTAATTCATTTTAAGTTAAAACAGTGAATGAGATGAAAGTAAACTACAAGTGCTAGTTATTATCTGATAGTGAACCCCCTTGATACCATTACAATCTATGGATAGGTGTACACCTGCCAAGCCGACCGAGGGACCTGGCATGAAGCCGCGCGGTAACAGAGAGGCATTGCCCTGTAACTGATAACTGACGGGGTCACTAATTATATGACAAATCACGGATTAAACTGATTCATTGATGTACTTACGAAAACATTATCATTTTGATAAATACATGCTGATTTCTAAGGATACAAGCAATAAACGTACCTGAAGTCTTTCAAATGCAATCTCACTTGATAATATTTACACACAATGGGAAACGATAGACTAGGCCCCGCTTCTGCTTAAGAAATGTAGTTGTAGGTAAATGCAGTTAGTAAACAACTTTCACTCCCACAATTTGTAACTTTATAGAAATTGATTAATAAAAAAGGAACCCACAATTCGAACAATTTAGCATAAGATAAGTTATACTACAATAATTTTGAAAAATAAATAAGCTAGGGTCATTGAACACGAAGTAAAACGAATTGAAGCAAAATAGACCAAAATGAAATAATTAAGGTGATAATGGAAGTATTTCAATGGATACAAATGGAACATGGGTTTTTGATGTTTCTGAAATGAATAATAGATGGTTTAATGACAAGAGGGGTGTTGTGAGGTTCTAGAAAACTCATATGGCCTTAGCTTGTGTCATTACCCTCTTTACTTCTCCAATTTCATTCTCATGCCCATTTAACTCGGTTTTCCAACCCAATTAAGCTTCTATAGAAAATGAAAATTGTTGAACTCACTAAACTTTGTAATTTATTTGCAATATCCATAATTATGTAGAAACTCCTGATAATATTTCCAAATGCCATGATTTATTTCTTCCCTCTTATTACCGTTTGAAGGACTACTTTAGAAAATCCATATCTTTCACCGCCGATCTCCAATTGAGCTATAAAACCCCAATATTAAAATCTCAAAAAGTCCCTCAAATCTTTCATTAGTAATGTAAAACATAATTACCACAATAGGGTTCTTAAAATTGGGTTAGAACACAACTATGCACAGCTTGAGTCCATCCTGCGCAGTCTTGGTAAAACGACCATAACTTTGTGTACGCAACTCGGAATGAAGTGATTGAAAAGGCATTTGAAAGATAACTTACTAATCTATCTTCCCACCACAAATCATAAGTTTTGGTTGGGCTAATCATTACTAGTTTATTGGCAAAGTGACCCTTGTTTTCTGCCAGTTCATAGCACACTTCTTTTGCTTTCTCATTTCTTTTCACACAACTCCCCATCCAAAATCATTCCTTAAAATTATTTAACAAATCCTTGTTCCTTCTCATCACCTTACAAAGCCATATTACTCAAATTTACTCCATAATGATCTACATCAGATTTTCAATTCTTCTATTTTTCAAAATCACTCAAAACACATCCATAAGCTTAGCTGTTTGCACAGATGAATGAAACAACCTCCTTTAATTATTTATTGGAATTTCCATATTCCACCCATTTGATAAAAACTCAATAACATCATAAATAAAGCCTAAAATACATCCAAACTTGAAATTCCATCTTAATGAACTCAAATAACTCACTTGATGCCAAAGATTCAACTAGATCATGCATGGCCATAAAATCCTAGATTATGCCGCATTCAATTTTTTATCCAAATCTCCCCCCCTAAATGAGTAAAATAATATCACCAACCATATTTAATCTTATTTTGCATACTAGATCACAACAATTAAACAAACAAACACAAATCCAAAATCTCTTGATTTATACATGCTTGATCTAGCTCAAGCTCAATTCCACCATATCCAACATCCCCAAAAACAATAAAATTTGCATGATAACATTTATTTTGATCATGAAAACATAAATCATAACTAAAACAATCAGTATAACCAAAAACACATCAAGATAGAGTTAGCGTTTTTACTCATTTTGAGCTTGGATGCTAGAGGATGGAGGTGGTGTTTAATGTTGGAAGAGAGAGTAAGAAGATGAAGGCTAGACTTTCCTTGGTGGTTAATAACTTGAATGTTTATCTTTGATGCTTGGCTAATATTTAAGCTTGAAAAAGAGGCTTTTTGATAATTAAAACTAGACGCAATTGATGGACATCAACTTAATTTCATTGCACCAAAAATCTCGGGCCACAATTTGAGTCCAAAATGAATCGGACCGTAATTCGGGCTCAAATGAATTGGGCCAAACTTAATGAATTTGAGCCCAAATTTTTGCATGGTTAAAAAAAATTAAAATTTTGTAACGTTATGAAAATAATTTATCACCTAATCATATTTACTGTGGCCTAATATCGATTTATCCGAAATTGTTACGTAAATGAACTCGAATTACAAAGTGGGGCCCGAAATAAATTCTCATAACCGAAATAAAGAACTCGATGGCATGAGATCCCAAAGAGTTGTATCCAGATTCTTGTTAACTTGATGGCGTAAGAGCCAGAGGACTTACGGCCAATTCCCTGCGAACTTGGTGATGTGAAAGCCCGAAGTTCGATTAATGTCTAGGGCAACGATCCTTGGGTAAAGCTTGCTTTGAGGATGGAGCCCCCACTTTGACTGAGCCTGATTAAGGTGAGAGTTAAGTATAGATGTCTTCTATGATAGTTGTGGATGAGATCTTAAAACCTTTAACATGGGTTCATAGATGACGACGATTGTATTCCCTTCTTGTAAGATTGTTGTCATGCTTTGATGTGCACTCTTTCTACCCAGGGTTCCTAAGTGATCAAGGTGGAGGGTAGGCTAGCAAGTAGGCTAAAGACCAATGTATTCATGTAAGTGTACTTGCTAACCTCTATGACACTATGCATACATGTTGACTATGCATAACTCAATTGTGCTGACTATGTAAACATGTGACAACCTAACCTCGTACTCGTGTAGGTAAAGGTCTCGCGCTAAGTGTGGGGTCCATTGGATAAGTCATAATTAAGGTGCAAGAGGTACAATAGGATGAGGGATAAAAAGTTTATTGACTAAGTTAGGCCAGATCATGAGGTATGAGTAACCTAGGATAGGAAATCTTTCGTTTTAATAGAATAGCACCCTTTACTTTTGTATTAAAGTGCTCTTGTTTTGAAGAAGGCCCCAATTTTTGTTTGTTGTCACAAAAGCCCTAGATTTATAAGGATATGGATAGCCAAATATGTTTATATTAGTTTTAATTGGAGTTGCCCCTAGTTTAGTAAAATAAATGTACTCCTTCCTATGTTGGGAAATATTTACTTGTTGGTAAATTCTAGTTATGTAGGGATGTGCCAGACAAACATGCCTTTTTTGGTACTGCCCATACTTGCCTCTAGTTTAGTGTAAAAAATATGGTTATCTCCTATTCGAGAAATGTTTACCATGATGGAAGCCCTAATTGTCTTGGGAAATGTAGAGAAGCCCATGCCTTATATAATAGGGAGTTCTTCACTTAAAAGGCTGAGAATATAAACCAAGTATCTACTCTTGAATTGTAGTCATGGTTGAGGCAAAGAGTCCTGAATTTTATATTGGAGATAAGATTAGAGGCTATGATGACTGAGAATAAGTGGTAAACTAGGTCAATAGTTTGTCCATATCTTATTTGATGAGTGTAAGCAATGGAATACTTCTTTGTCCTCAAAAACCAAGTTTTATTTACACTCTCCTTTTGACTACTTTGCCTTTTCAGATTTTTGAACCAACCCCTCTTCTCTCCCTCTCTCTCTCTCTCTTTTTGTTTTTTTCCTTTTGTGACCAAAGGACCTAATGGAAATGAATCTTTGTAGATGCTTTTAAGGTTACCTACGTTTCCACTGCGGAATTAGGTCAGTCGCAGTTCGAGTGTAGGAAAATGCAACATGAAGGAGTGATTCCTCCAGGAGGATTTTTTAAGACAGACTTCTAGGTTAGGGTACCAAAGGAAGGGAATTAGTGTAATGGCTCAAACAACCTTTATGAAATCCTCAAGTGTGCATGGCCGACGAAGTTAGCCTAAATATGTAATTTTTTCTTTCTTTATTCTTCTTATTTTCAAGCTTTTTTCTTCATTTTTTTCTTTTTTCTCTTTGGGCAAGACCGTTTGATCCAAACTTTTCTTTTGTTTTTTGATTACTAATTTTGATATTGATGTCACCCATAACACACTCTCACTCCTGGGTGAGGTTAGATGTGTTAGGAAAGAAACAGGTTATTTGAAGGCTCAAAGGGGTTATGTTCCAAGTGGGAACCTATAAGGTTTGACAAAGGTAATAATAAGGGTTATGAAAGGAGACCTCATATCCTAGGTATGTCCCTTAAATATGCATGACTTATTGGAAAGGAATTTCTAATCTCATTCCTTTTTCCGACAATGGACTGAAATCCTTGGTCTCTTTTTTATTTCTCTCCCTCTCCTTTTGCCTAGCTCACCTTGATAACGAAACATGAGTATCTGTAAATACAATGTGGATGTTTAGATGAAGATTTTAGGTTCACGTGTGTTATGACTTATGACAAGAGGATACATTTAAAAATGAAAAATTAGGACAAATATAGGAGTGAATATGAGGCTAAAATGTAAAAAGTGATTCATGGCTTGCAATTGTTAGGAGAATATGTTCTAACGGTGATTGTTAGAAGGAATAAAATTAAATGATTGTTACAGTAAAATTTGAGTATACAAATAGTGCCAGCATTGTTCCAAAGTATGAATTAAGTATCGCTCAATGTAAAAAGGAAAGAAGCATTATAGGCCCATGGATTAAGGGCTTTACATAAGCCTTTTACATTCACTAATATAGCTTGCCAAGATTGTGTGCCTATATAAGTGTCGCACTTCCACCAGGAAGAATGTAATGTTTAAGTATTCATTTTTCACATATTTATATCATCCACAGGTTGTATACTTGTATCCTAACCTAGGCATCATAGGAATTTTCTCCTAGACAACCCCTATGGTAGAATTATGTTCCAAGCATTACTGAACATCAGCTTAGCACCCCATCAATGTGTTCGACCTGTTGCACCAGATTGAAAATTACAATGTCATGAGAACTTAATCAGCCTAGATTTCTTTTAACAAGAAGAAGATTAATGCCTCTTGAATCTATACCACAAACACTTGGTGCCCACCATCGGGCCGATTATTGATCATCCTGGCAACCTATAATGATCAAACACAAAGCAAAGCCCTAAGACGAGCAGCGGGTGGATAAGGTAGACATGTATGGAGTGGTGACAAGATGTCAAGCCAATTGAATTCAATCAAACAGAATGCTCAATCGAACCTAGGAGTCCACTCGGAAGCTCAACATAACCTAATGCTCATTCGTAGCATAGATAGTGCCATTTAAAATGTAAGATGAGATGATGAGGTGGGGATCCAAACTTGGAATCTAGGCAACCTATCTTCAATCCCGAAGTAACGTTCACAAGCTATCTGGGTAAGTCTGTTTATAGAACTTAGATAACTACATTGATCACCACTAGAAGACAACCCTCACCAAGCAGAAGGAGTTCAGAATCAATGATCCCACCGTAGTGGGAAAGCCTTCCAAGAGTAAGTAGGGGTGCAAGACAACCAATCACCCTCTTGATAATGGAGAATTCATATCTAGAGATGTATAGGAGTCGCTCTCTTCATTAGGCTAAGAGGATAACCTTCGAGCAGCCTAGTATAAAGGAATCCAAGTGGGACACATCACAATGGTACAAGCGTAACCCTGATAGAGAATCAACACAAATTTACCATCGCTATAGGGAGAAAGGAGGAAATAAAGCGGGTGACTACAAAGGTAGAGAACCTAGCTGAAAAAGCAATGCATAAAACCATGCAAAAAATTATGCACATCACAACGTACATTTAGAAAAATAAATAATCATTTGCTATGCTACCCCTTCCCTATCATCCCCTTTAATATTTTCCAAATAAGTTTCTCGTGCCCAAGATTCATTACAACGGGATTGGGGACATGGAGGATCATATTGTCATCTTCGCTAGCATATTAGACCTTATAATTTCCATCGATCTTGTTTGATGTAAATGCTTTCCAATGACCTTGTCCAGAATGACACCATAGTGGTTTAATAGCATGACAGCCAACCCACTATCGAAGGGCCTGTTTTTAGGGCCTGTTCTTCTCGTTCGTCTTCTTTAATTTAGCAACTTCAACCAACTTCAACCATTTTAATCAACTTCAACCCACTTCAACGAAAAATACCAACTTCAACCGACTTCAACCTATTTCATCCCACTTCAACCAACTTAAACCCACGTCCTTTGAAATTTTATTCTAACCCACCTCCTTTAAAATTTTATTCTCACTATTTTAACCAACTTCAAAAAATATACCAACTTCAACCAACTTCAACTTACTTCCACCTACTTCAACCCACTTCAATAAAAAAAAAATACCAACTTTGATCCACTTTAACCCATCTCAACCTATTTTAACCAACTTTACCCCTTTACCAAGCCCAATTTACCAACGAAAAGAACAGGCCCTTACTGAGGAAAAGTGGGATGGAATGGAATCAAGATCTAATTCTTAGGGTTGAGGGTGAGACTTGATTCCTAAACTAAAGTGTTTAGTGAGGTATTAGAATGGAATCAAACTAAAGGAGGAAGTTTAGATTAGGGGAAAAAAGAAAAGAAAATGTGGAGAGGATCACCACATAATCAAATCAAAATTCATATCAAAAAATGGAAAAACCCACCAAAAAAGGATTGAAATTAGAAAAAAAAATACAATTTGGAAAGGGAAAAGATTGAAAGGTGAAGGCGAAGACGCAACACGAGTTTTCTGGCAAACACCGCCACTATTGAAGAGGGCTCTGCAATGGTGGAATGTTGGTGGTGTGGTGGTTAGCAGTGGTGACACTTGCTGGGGATGGATTTGATGTATGATGAGAGAAGTGGAGAGATGTGCATGTTAGCTATTGACGTGATGGTTCTAGTGATTTCTAGTGGCAGTGTAGTACTAGTTGTGGTGGATAAAGTGGTGGTCCTGGGGGGCTCGGGTGAGTTAGTGATGGTGCAGATGAAAGTAAGGCATAGAGGGAATGAGATGGTGGTCTTAAGGATGAAAAAATAGAGATCATAAATTTCTATTTTTGTTTTATTTTTATTTTTATTTTTTAGTCATCCCTTGGTGGATTTGAACTTGATACCTTTCTGTGAGGAGGGGCTTCAAGTTGTAGGGGTTTGACGAGGGACTTGATACCCCTAGGTACTAAGTTCTGTAAAATGCTCACCAAAGACGAGGGAGCCGACCTTGAAACCTCAGGTTTCAAGTTCCCAATCCCCTTTTACTCGCCAAACATGCCCTAAGATGAGTTAGTTGGTGAAACAATTTACTAGCCACTTTATTAGCAATAGAAGAAGAAAGAAAACTTCGAAGGAGTTCCTAACAAAGATAAATTTAGATGATAAATTTAGATTATGTGACTTCCATAATGATTATGGCCACACCACTACAAAATGTTTGGATTTAAAGGACAATTTAGAAGACCTTATAAAGATAGATTATTATAGTTAGTTTAAAGCAAGGAACTAGAAAGAAGTTATTTACAACCAGGATGACAACTTAGCCCAATGGGGCAATAACAAGACGGCACCATTAATCTTATATCTGGAGGGATACCTTACAGAAACTCCTAGGTCAAGACCTACCTAAGGAGCTTGAGCTATGAGGTTATAAAGGAGTGTGGGCCTAACAGCCTCAACAAAATAGGTCCACCTATAACATTCACCACCGATGACCTTACTGGTATGCATCTAACCCATGATGACCCCTTGGTAGTCACTTTGAACATAGGAGTCTATGACATGGTGAGGATTTTGGTTGACGGTGGGAGCACATCTCATATAATCTTTGAACATGCCTATAAATAGATCGGCATATCAGAAGCCTCCTTGTAGTTTATTGACTATCGCATTATGGGGTCCACATATCACCTAGTTAAGCCCAAGGACTAATCTGATTGCCTACTGCATTTAGAAAAGGAGAAAGTTCTAGGCACCTTAAAGTTAACTTGTTAGTAGTGGATGTGAACTTAGCGCCTTAGCTTACAATGCGATAATAGGAGGACCCTTGATACATCAAATAGAAGCAATTGTCTCTACATACCATCTCACTGCTTGTATGTTTTAAATTGATGGGTCCCTGAGAGACCAAAGTAAAACTAGCACATGGCTATGCAATGTCACATGGTGGCACTAAACTCCAATAATACCTTAGACACCTTTAAGAAGAAAGTGGAATGTCTAAGGCACAAGAGGATAAGACGCATTATTGAGTGCGATCACATGGGTATGGCCAGGTTGGATGCAAGTTAAGAATTTGTTCGTACCACCAAACTAAATGAAGAAACGGAAGAGATATTCTTGCCGGATAAGGATAACGAGAGGGTTATTAGGTTAGTCAAACTCTCCCACAAGAGATCAAGGAGTCCCTTGAACATTTAAGGAAGCAATACGATTAATTTGCTTTCTCGACGGATGAGATACCAGGTATAGATCCCGCCAGAATATCCCACCATCTACACGTAAATCCCAATGTGAACCATTCAAGCATAAAAAAAAGAACATTTTTCGTCAAAAAAGAACAAAGCAATGACATATGAGGTTGATAAAATTTAGGTGGCAAGGTTTATGAGTGCATGTCAATAGCCAAAACGGGTTGATAATGTCGTTAAGGGTAAAACGCCTAATAGGCATGGAAAATGCATGTCATCTTCACTAATCTCAACAAAGCTTTACCCAAGGATAGCTATCCCCTACCTTGAATTCACCAACTAGTAGATGCTACAGGTGGTTATGCTTCACTTAGTTTCATGGGTGCCCCTTTTAAGGTACCATCAATTCACATGCATGAGCCTGACCAAGAGAAAAACCACCTTCATTAGGAAGAGAGGCTTTGTATTGCTACTAAATGATGTTATTCGGCTTGAATAATATTGGGGAAACATATTAGAGCTTGGTGAATCTATCCTTCAGGCATACATAGGCTTAAATTTGAAATTGTATGTGGATAAAATGATTGTAAACAGCTATAAAAAAGAGAGTCACGTAGTAGACCTCGAAGAAGCCTTCATAACACTAAAGAAGTATAACATGAAGCTTAATCCCAAGAAACATTCATTTTGGGTACAGTCAAGAAGGGTTCTTGGTATCTTGTGGATCAGAGTGGGGCAAAGGACAAACCCAAAAATATTCATGGCATCATGGATGTACCATATCCCTTCTCGGTGCATGACATCCAAAAGCTTACTCGATGCATTCCAGCACTTGGATGATTTGTGTCCAAATCAGTTGGATGATGTCTCCCATTTTTTCAGGTCCTTTAAGGGGTGCAAAAGTCCAACTAGACAGAAGAATGTCAAAAGGTGTTAGAGGTTTTAGGGATCTATCTTGCCACCCTTTCTAGGATTGCCAAGCATAAGTTAGGGGAAGAGTTGTACTTGCATATGGCAGTTTATATAGGGATAGTGTTATGTTAATTTGAGAGAAGGCCAATGTGCAATTGCTTGTGTACTTTGTAAGCCATGTCCTCTCCAGGGCCTAGCTAAAACACCACATGGTAGAGAACGTAACCTATTCAGTACTAGACAGTCCAAAGCTATGACCTTACTTTGATTCTCACCAATTGATAGTTTTAACTAACTAACTCTTGAGGAAGAATTACATAAGTTTGAGACATCTGGCTTGTCACTTAAATATGTTATAGATGTCCCTAGCATGATATTCAATTCAAGCTAGAAAGGGCTACCAAGGCTCAGGCTCTAGTACATTTTGTTGCCAAGTATTCATATACGAAAGGAGATTTGCTGGGTGAGCAGGTACGGACCATCCACCTAGATGGCTTGTTATTACCCCTCAATTATGGAGGGCAAAACTAATGATGATGTCACCAGAAGGACAATGCTTGAATATGCCCTAAGGTTTGGCTTTTCACCATCGAACAATGAACTGGAATATAAGGTCTTGATCATTGGGATCACTATATATAAGGTAGCTGGGGCTAAAAGGATACAAAGTTTATAGTGACTCTTAGTTGGTCATACACTAGATGCTAAGAAGACTACGAGGTCAGGGACCCAACTGTGGTGAAATACCTTGAGAAAGTGAAAGAATAATTGAGCTAGATAACTGTTTTAAGATTGAAAGAGTCCTAAGGATAGAGAATCAACAAGCTGATAAGTTATCAAAACTTGCAAGTTCAAGCCTCAATGGTTTTGGCTAATCGGTCCTAGTCGAAAGCTTGTCCTATAGAAGCATCGAGTAAGGTAATGAGTACAGATGTACAAGACAAGGGATAAATATCAAGGATATATCCAATCATTTTTTATAAGACCAAACGGAAACTACTGTTAGATGAGAAGGAAAGCGAAAATATGTGTGGTATTGACTCATTGATGGAGAATTATATTAATGGCCCTTTAGCACGCAACTACTGAATTACTGAATTATCTAATACCTACAAATGTGGATTACATGCAGAGAGAGATCCATAAAGGAATACATGGAATCACATGGATAGGAAAACCCTCACTATAAAGGCCTTTAGAGTAGAATACTATTAGCCGACCATGTTGCAGGATGCCAAATAGTATGTCACGAGGTATAACAAGTGTCAGATGACATGCCCTATTTGTCCACTAACCATCCAATATACTATCCCTAATGTTCAACTCATCACCCTTTGCTTAATGGCATACGAACTTGTTGAGTCCTTTCCCAATAGCGTTAAGGCAAAAAAGGTTCTTAATGATGGCTATGGACTATTTCACCAAATGGATATAAGTTGAACCCTTAACAGGAACAACAACATCATAGCTGAGAAGTTTGTATGGAAATACATCATTACCAAATTTAGTATCCCCTTAGTTAGAGTCATGGATAATACAAAACAATTTATAGGGAGTTGTTCCAAAAATACTGCAAAGAATTCCATAGAAAAGCCAAGTTCACTTCTATCGCTCGTCCTTAGTGCAATGCTAATAACTCGTATTTCTATGTGAGATTTTACTCCCACTTTACCTATTCTTAAAGTCTTTGAGATGTATTTTTAATAGATAATAATGTATAATTTGTATGATTTTCAGCTGAGAAGAAATACGAATTTGAGGACAAAATTGACAAAGTTTATCCATTTTCTTCAGCTCCAGAAATTCCATCTCAGCAATACCAAGAAAAAAGGTCTAGCCCGCTTAAGCCTGTCTACTTCGTACCTAAAAGCCCGTAGCCCAAGTGCTTACACCTGGCCTTTTCTTACCAACCGCGTAAGTCTGGTCTTGCAGCCATAGTGAAGCCCAGAAGCTCGGTCAGCCTAATTTGGGTGCCTCCAAAGCTCCCTCACTCTCCCTCCTTTCTCCTCTGACAATGGGTTTGTTTATTTCCACTCATGGCCCAGTGCGGAGCATCTTTCATAGTGCTCATTAGCTGCTCTGCGAAGGCCTTGGCCTAGTAGATCGGGCCCATTCACCAAGCTATTACCCAACAACATCTAAACTCTTTGTCAGCATCCTAGGCCCTCGGTGTGGGCTTGTCCATGACCCCCTCAGCAGCAACCCATGCTTCAATCCCTCTGCTCCATTTAGGCCTTTTCCACGTGGCCCGTCTTGCACCCATTTGCTTTTTCTGCTTAGCCAGCACCAGCAGCTAAGTTTGTGTTCTTGTGAACAAGTTCAAAATGACCCCGTAGAAGCTAACTAATGAATATTAATTTTTGGCTAAAGACTAGCCTTTTTAATGCAATTCAACCATGTGACAACCAAGGAATTAATTGAAATTAATTTTACATTAATTTTTTAGCACCAAGAGGGCTGAATTTTCACTATGAAGGGGGTCAAGTTTGGAGCAAAAATGATGATCCACTTATCCAAGCATCCAAGTATTCGTCTATTCTCTCATCTTCTATCTTTCATTGTTTTTTAGAGATTAGAGAGTCTTTTGTAAGGCAAAACCATTTGGGTTGAGGAGTTTAGAAGAATATAAGCTTCCTTGGCTATTTCTCTTTTCTTCTTACCTTATTTGTGAATAAAGTTAGAGAGTTTATGCTAAATATTATAATTTTGGATAATTAAGTATCCAAGTTTGGGCATAGGGACTAAAATATACCACTAAAGAGAGCAGATCTAGACCAATTTTGATGGTAATTTTTCTAACTATAGCCAACTAAACTACTCATATCCAGGATTAAGATGGATATGCTATTAATAATAATGATTTACTAATTCTTTGTGGTTATTTTTGTCTCTAACATTGCATAATTTTGAGTTTATATTTGATACTAACCTATTTATGCATCTAAATACTATTTTTTATTTACATTGATTGCAATCACTTAATCTGCTATCTCAAATATATAATAGGACTTGTAGGCTAATATGATGTTATACAATTGGGCTTAAAACTATGATCGTTAAAGTTGAATAATTTATGCTAGAAATTAATTGAGTTCTGTCTAAAAAGAATGATTCATGATAACTACTAGATAAATAATATCATTTGATAACTGTAATTCATCTTTTCAATTGATAGTCAAATGTTTGTAGCTTAGGTTGAACAATAGACTAATTGGACTCCCATTTGAGTTCGTAATTCAATATTTATGTTATTGGTGAAATCCGAAGTCCCAAATCTTTCTCTATTTTGATTTCTCTCTATTTTCTTGACTCATTTGTTTTTCATTTGTTTCTTTAATTCATATTGATAGTTGAACTCCTCACTTGATGTAATAACTGGGGTTTTCAACCTTAGGCCAACTGTTTCAATTAATATTTTTATTAACTTATTTGATTGAGTTAGCTATATCAAACTAATTTTTGCATGATAATTTGGTGAAATAATTATGCGAGTAATTTTTATTAATTTTTCTTGGTTAATTACACGATTTCATGAAATTAGTGAACCCATTGGAAATTAGCCAAGTTATAATAACGCAAAATTAGCAAATTGTATGAAGGCATGTGGGGTCGAGATTAGCAGAATCAGGTAATTTAGGATCGAACTAGGTTTCAGAAGCGTGATTAAATTGCCAAAGAATTAAACAAAAAAAAACAGGAACAAAAGGAGTTGAGGCCCCCTTTCGTTCACGACAGGGAACACGACCAGGAGGGATATTTCAACCCAACCCCAGCTACCTACAACACAATAGAGCGAAAGAGAGAGAGAGAAAAAGGGGTTGGGTTGTGGTAATGGTATAGTACCTGGAAGACTTTTACAGGTTTTGAGACCTTTTCGACCAAGAATTGACCCTTAAAAGTCATCCTTATGACTCACCACGGACGCCTCTAGTCACCATGCCCATGAAAGGAAAGAGAAGAATAAGATAACACCAAGGCAGTGGCCACCACGGATGGTCTATGGGGATGCCCATGGTCCGTGGTGGCCCCCTTTCCCCTGCGACCCCAAAACCCCTTCCCCACCCCTATTCTTGGCCAAACCAGAGAGAAAGAGAGATCGCGGCAACGGTAGGCAAGGCAGCGCATAGTCGACACCTACGGGACAACGACCAGGCAGCGTTAGCAAGGTGTCACTTGTGAGTGGGCCCATGTCTATCAACCACCAAGGGCCACGCGAACCGGGGGTCCAGTATTAGGGTTTGGAAGCTCAACACCAGCACTACGACCACCACCGAGGTGGTCTGACCTGATCTGGGCAGCCACAGATTGGGACTGAGTGACGGAGATGTAGAACAAAGTAGCGATAGCAAGAGAACCGAGTCGCATGGGTCCAAACCGAACCCTAGGTCGGTTCTTTAGCTTCGAGTCTAGGTGGGTGGTTCCTGATCCCCAAACCTACTACTAATTTACAAATGTTCTTGAAATAATTGATGACAGTTGATTTAGTAGTTAGGTTAAAACTATAATGAGTTAAGAAATTGCAAGTACTTAGTAAATCATTTGGGTTGAACTGAGATGGTTTTGAGGACTGTTGTGGTCAGTGCTGAGGAGGGAGTTCAGGTTGAGTGTTTTAAATTAGCAAACTGCAGAAGTGTTGAGATGTGCTAGTTGTGTACTTGTTTCCATGATCGAACGTGTTTGCATAAATCTTGAACTTGTTTTGAATATCGTCATGACAATATGTTGATGTCAAATGTTTCAAGCCTACGATTGCGTGCTGCTGAATCAAGATTGTGATTTTGTTAGCCTATGACTTGTGTGTGCTATGTGTGTATGTCACGACTGAGTTCTATGTCCAAGTGCTACAACCCAAGCTGCTCAAGTTGCCTATTCATGTTTAAGGGTCTCATGCTGAATAATATGTGAAATAGGAGTCAATTTGATCAAAGTCCACTTGATTTGCTATTAAGCATGCATTACCATTCTTTTATTAATGCTTTTGAATAGTTAAATTCTTTAATTAATTGGTTTAAGAGTAGTTTGTTTGTTGCCGTGATTAAAACAACGGCCTAACTGCTTAAACAAGTGGCTTGAGTGTTCACTGACCCCATAGTCGTTTCTCAAAGTTATATAAATGGGCCATCGGGTTAGAAACAAAGTGAATTATGAGAGAATGTGTTTGTGTTGTGCTTCAAGGTGTGCCTTAATAATTTCTGTATGTGCACTACTATGATATGACGGGCTTGTCGAGTTATGTGATTAGTAATAATTGTAGACCATTAATTTGACAAGGATAATTTTAAGCGAAACTAACTATGAATGAGTTGTAGGCACGTAAGCCTTTAAGACATGTTGGATAAGTACCCATATAGCATATCATTTTAGGGTCATTTTGATTCGTTTTTATTGGATTCATAGTTTTTATGCTTAGTTTTTACCTCAAAAATCCCATTTTACGCTTGGGTATAGTACTTTCATGACTTTTGCTGTTTTGAGACCTTTTTGATCAAGAATTGACCCTCAAAAGTCATCCTTATGATTCACCACGGGTACCCCCAGTTACCATGCCTGTCAAAAGAAAGAGAAGAATAAGAGAACACCAAGGCAGTGGCCACCACGGATGGTCCGTGGGGATGCACACGGTCGGTGGTGGCCCCCTTTCTCCCGGATCATTATGTTTTCTCACGGTTGCTGAACTTCCTGACGGTTTTTATGTTTGGGCTGTAGCGTTTTCGCTATAAAAGGGATGTTTTCAACCTCATGCCATCCTATTTTAATTCAATTCTACCATTTAGTTAGGAATAGACTCCATTTTTAGAGTAAGGGACCAAGCAGAAGAGGGAGATTTGCAAGGAAACGGGATTGTGCTTGCAAATCAACGAGTTTAAGCATGAATTCGAGCTGAGCAATTCTTTCCCTTCTCTTCTCTTTTCTCCATTAGATCTATTGCTTTCTATTAGGTTATGTAATTCATGGTAATTTGTAGTTTTAATTCTTGGGATTGATATTGAACTTGCGTTTGCCTAAATTCTTGAATTGAATATTTGGTGCGCTTTTGAATTGCTAGTAAGAAGTTTGATCGCCCTCTTGCTCGAATAAGATATTGGGTGAAGTATTGAAAGGTGAAATCTGATGTCGGATTCACCATATTCGACTTGATTGTGTGATGTCTTGAGAAAGAATTACCAATCAAGAGACCTAAAATGATTATCGTGTGCCTAATGAACCTAGACTAATCAAGAATCCATGGGAATTGATGATTGATTTGATTTTAGTATTTTGATCCACCTTGAAACAGGGTTGTTATATCTCCATTATCGCTCTTGAAATTTCCTAATTGAAGGAGAATGCATTGTCAATTGTTGAACTGAGTAATTCATTGGTTGACTTAATTCCTTGAATATTTATGTGTTAGACTAGATAATAGATTAATTTAGTTTCATACTCAAAATTTGATTCGCTTACCCTATCTTGAGGGATTATAACTCAGTGGATCAATCTAGTCTCTGTGGGATCGACCTTGATTCTTTCCTAATTGAAGGAGAATGCATTGTCAATTGTTGAACTGAGTAATTCATTGGTTGACTTAATTCCTTGAATATTTATGTGTTAGACTAGATAATAGATTAATTTAGTTTCACACTCAAAATTTTATTCGCTTACCCTATCTTGGGGGATTATAACTCAGTGGATCAATCTAGTCTCTGTGGGATCGACATTGATTCACTACAATGCCACCCTGTGCTTGCGGCCCCATCAAGTTTTTTGGCACCACTACCAGGGACTAGTGTTGGATATTGGGTTTTTCTCGATACATTTAACTAAGTATTTTGTTTTCTTTGAAAAAAACATAAAAATTAAAGATTTAAAAAAAATAAAAATTTTTGAAAGAAAAAACGATGGCGATTTTTTATTTTCCCCAATTCAGCATGAATTATTTTTGAGGTGTTTTAAATGTTTAAATGACTTTCTTCCTCAATGTGGTTATTGTGTAGGTAAATGGGAAATTTTGGACATTGTTGATGAGGGTGAGAATAGTGAAACCCGTGTTCTTTTAGGGTATTGGAGTTTCCTTACTAAAAATGTTGATGAGGCCTGGTATTAGCTTGAGTGGATTGTTTAGGATTCATTTGAGTTTGAGAAGGCTTATTGTGTTTCTAGATGTTCATTCTTTGATCCTTGTGCATTTTATGCTAGATCTTATTATTTCCTTTTTTGGTGTGACTTGTGTAATTCTTTTGACGGTGCTACTAATCTGTGTCCTTATTATGCATGCTATGCTTAACCTAACTTTGCATCACCCAGGGACAATACTAATGTTGTCCTAACCTTACTTGATTCATCCTTTCCTTTAACTCCGTGCATGTGATGGAATCCTACCAAGCCAAGACCAAGTTCATGAAGATTCAAGCGCCACACGTCCAAGAACGAGGTCCCAAGTAAAGAGAATGGCTTACATTTTGGAAGAAGAACAAGGTGGCACAAATGGGCTAACCGGTTCCAAAATGCCTGATTTTGTGCATCTGATTTCATAAGATACATTGTAGCTTAAGACTAATGTTTTTGCATTTTTGGAAACCTTTTGATGTTGTCTTGTAGGTCCAAGCATTCGTTTCAAGTCATGCATGCAAGATGATGAAGAATCAAGGCATTTTTCCCAAACGTTCCCATTTGGCCTCCATTTGCACGGTTTTATGTTCGTGATTAATTAACCCCCTTAATCACATCCTAAACTTGATTTCTTGGTTCGGGGGGATTATACCCATCCTAAAAATACCCCCCATGTTTAAAATGCAAATCATGCCCACTTTTGCTATGTGAACAAAATGCAAGAAAACCGGCCACAAACGGTTCCCCTTAAACCCGGTTCACTTGAACCGGTTCTTCCTCACTCAAACCAGCCGGCCATCCTCACTAGACAAGCTGAATAACACTCTTTTCAAGCAAGGCACACGACTCAAGGCAGCCTAGGAATGATGGAAGCAAGAGCAAAAGCAACCAATAGAAACAAGGGAACAAACAATGTTGTCTCTCACTTGTGATTGGCTAGCCGAAAAGTACTCTTGGAATTTCGGTTGCCCCATGTGCCCTTAGCTTCTTTTGCTGAGTGTATTAGTGCTTAAACACTAGCTAAGCATGGTGTAATCAAGCCAGATAAGGATTAGAGTTATGATTTGTTGTATTAGCATTAGTTAAGTGTGTATGTGTTTTAGTTTAAGTGTAACCGGTTTGTATTAGCTTAAAATAATACCTTTCCTTCCCAAGAAGGAAAGTGATGTAGCCTAGCACTTTCCAAAGCTGAGTATGTAAGGCCTATTTCGGCCATGGGAAGAACATTCCACACTTTGAAGAACAAAATTCAGTTGAGAGCATTTCTCCACTCTACCTCAAATTATTGCTTGCTTATCCTTAATTAGGCCAATTAAAGTGGTGTCCAAGTGAGTCTTAACCTTGATTAAGTGCTAATTCTGTATCTTAATCAAGATTAAGGGCCCTAAGCTTGAAGGTTGGTGGTGATTCTGTATCCAATCTCAGGTTTAGTTCTATCTTGTTCTAAATTCATCCCCGCGGTTGCTTAGTGAAGTAATTAGCTTGGATTATTAGTTAATTGCTTTCACTTAAGTAATCTTCCATTTCCATTCACTTTCCCACTTCAAATACTCCCTTCTACATCCATTTTCACCATTTACGCTTCACCAAAAAAGAGCAAAACCGAAGTTATCTTCAAGAGCATCCAACCGTGCTCTTTTTGCCTCCTCACGGTTTTGTGACCAGCAAATTGGCACGGGCTAGCCGTGCTCCTAGGCACGACCGTGCCACCTTGGCCGTGACCCAACCATGTGTTCTTCACTTCCTTTTGATGTGAGTTAGCTTGGGTTGTGTTTTCCCTTGACACTTACATCAGCATGGGGCTTGAAGCGGGTGAGCCTTTTAGGTTTGTTGATCGGTTTGATGTAGTTGATGCATGTTTTAAGTTGGAACATATTTTCAATGAGGTGCTTGACCTAGAAAAGACTTCTTTGGACGGGTCACGTGATGTGTTTATGCATGAGGAGCCTCCTAGCCTTTGTAGTAATAATGTTCTCTGTAATCCCCTTGATCATTCTCATGCTTCCCCTCTTTGCTCATTACCTTCTCCTTCCCCTGAGTATTACTTTGATGTGTTCATTCATAATTTTATGATTTGTGATGTTAATGCTAATTTGGGCTATGAGGATAACATGTTCAATATGCTTGGCGGTAATGTTGATAAATTTTATGTCCCTATGTTACTTTAGTTGGTATAATACATCCCTTGATCCATGTTGCACGTACCTAGTTGATGAGCCTAGAAAAATCATGTGGAATACTTCTTTAATTTCTCTTTTGATTTTTCTATTGTATTTGGTTTGTTGAGGAGAGCGCTAACTTTCTTCAATGTTTTTATCTTGATGCTCTCGCACTATCATGCTTGCGAATCCCATGCTGCGGCCTTCGACAAGTTTCTACGTTTATTAACGACGTCTAATCTAATGACTCGAGTCTTGAAGATATATTGGAGAGTTTGATGCCCCATTTGACCCATATTGCGTGGAGGCCTTAGCTTAGGTGCACTTAGCACCTAACCTGGGGAGATTGCTCTTGTTTGTTTTTCCTTTCCCTTCTCTTACCTTTCTTTTCATTGAATAATAATGCTTTATCAAAGCATAGGGGAAGCGTCGCTTCATGTTTTTCATTTTGATTTTTCGCTGGGGTACATGTTAGAGCATATAGTTTTAGGTTTCTTTTTGTTTGCATTAGTGTGTTGCATATAGTTGATTTTTAGGTTTGCATATAGGATTGCACGTAGGGATGGTGTGGATTGGTTTCAGATGACCTCCAATGATGGATTTGTTTAGGTAAAATAGCTTTCATGAGTCTCACTAACTTTTGACGTGTAATCCCTTTTGGTGCGAAGATTATTTATGGTTTTGTAAATATTCTTTTGACCCTTGTCTTTTTTTAGAGCTTTGTTATCCCTTGGAATTGTTAGCACTAACGTTGGTGCACGCGCTTCATTATATGAGCTTAATGGGACTATGGTAGATGTCCAGTGAGACTTTAAGCCTTACTTGGACTCATTCATAATATTTAGTCTCATGTTTCTTACATGTGTGTGACTCTTCCATCTTGCATCTCTAGAACTTGCCTTCACTCTTGTTCAAAACCACATTAGCATGTGCATAGTTGATGATATGATAGAGGCATTTCTTTCTTTGATCATTTTAGCCACATAGCCAAATAGGCTACCCCTATTTTATATTTTTATTCTCCTTTGCTGGCGCCTTTGAGCTATGATCCTCTTCTTGTTGTGATCCCTTCATGTTAACCCTTGGCCAAACACATATTCGTACCTTTAAGCCAAGTCTATGGACCATCACTTCAATTATGTAGTGGGTGGTTTTGGGAGTAATCGAGTTTAAGATGGCTTTAGTATGTTGGTTTGTTAAGAGATTGATGACATTGGGCATTTGCTTTAGTTCCCTCTTGTTCAGGTTGTGTATATATGTATTAGACTATGAGTTGATGGTTAGAGTTCCTATGCATTTCGTTGATTGCAGTTTTCATTTCATTTCCCCCAAAAAACAAAAGGAAAAAAAGTTATGTTGAAGAAGAAGGAAAAAAAGAAAGATTAAGTCATGTTGTAAAAAAAAGCTAAAAAAGTGAAAAGAAATGAAAAAACCAGAAAAAAAAACTAAGCCTATTGGTATTGGATATGTGACAGCGTGAGTTCCTTTCTTTGTTAATCCATTTCCTATTTCATTCGTAGGGTATGCTACATTGAATTTTGAGGTTTGGAGTGCTAGTGATTTCCACGGTTGCTTGGTGCTTTAATTTGTTGCTCCCTCGTCACTTCGCTAAGTAGGTCTACATTGTCCCAAATGCATGTGTCCACTCCTTTTCCTTAACCCTTTTAGCCCACATTACAACCCAAGTGAAGTCCTCTTGATTGTCTTGTGCACATTGCATTTTAGTGGTGGAGAATTTGAGAGCCTTGTCAAGCGCGTGGTAGTCTGCATCTTAGGGATGAGTCTTGAGTGAACCGAAGCTAAATTTCAAACACATGAGTGAGAATGATTTACATTCCTCAAAAGTGATTTTACCAGTCCATTTGGCTCTATCCAATTCCATGTGCTTGCATTACATGCTTTGTGGATCTGAAGAATTTTGATATCGAGCTTGTGGTCTTCTACTTTTTTGAAAACCATCTCCTCCTTCTAATTTTGGAATATATTGTTCACTATTTAGGGTTGACATTGATTGCTATTCTTGCTTGTGATCTTCTGTGACTTGCCTACTTTAAGGAGCTTGTGGTAGTGTTTGTTTGAGGACAAGCAACAGTTCAAGCATGGGGGAGTTTGATCACTAACCATACAGCATATCATTTTAGGGTCATTTTGATTCGTTTTTAGGGAATTCATAAGTTTTATGCTTAGTGTTTACCCCAAAAAATCCCATTTTACGCTTCCGTACAGTGCTGTGATGACTTTTGCAGGTTTTGAGACCTTTTGATCAGGAATTCTCCCTTTAAAGTCATCCATTTGACTCACCACAGAGGTCCCCAGTCACCATGCCTGTGGGAAGAAAGAGAAGAATAAGAGAAGACCAAGGCAGTGGCCACCACGGATGGTTCGTGGGGATGCCCACGGTCCGTGGTGGCGCCCATTCCTCGGATCATTATGTTTTCTCACGGCTGCTCGACTTCATGGCAGTTTTTATGCTTTGGCTACAATATACTTGCTATAAAAGGGTTGTTTTCGGCCTGATACCATCCTATTTTCATTCAATTCTACCATCTAGTTATGAATAGACTCCATTTTTAGAGTGACAGAAAGCAAGCAGAAGAGGGAGATTCGTGAGGAAGCGGGATCATGTTTGCAAACCGATAGATTCAAGCACGCGTTCGGGCTTAGCAATTCTTTCTTGTCTCTTCTCTTTTCTCCATTAGGTTTATTGCTTTCTAGATTGATAGATTAGATTATGTAATTCATGTTAATTTGTAGTTTTAATTCTTAGGATTGATGTTGAACTTGCATTTGTCTATGTTCTTGAATTAATTGTTTGGTGCGCTTTTGAATTGTTGGGGTTCATTTCATCAAGTTTGGAGTTTGAATTGGTTGTAAGAAATTTGATCGCCTTCTTGCTTGAATTTGATATTGGGTGAAGTACTAAAAAGTGGAATCGCCATATTCGACTTAAATGTGTGATGACTTGAGAAAGAATTACCAATCAAGAGACCTAAAATGTTTATCGTATGCCTAATGAACCAAGACTAATCGGGAGTCCATGAGAATTGATGGTTGATTTGATTTGGGTATTTCACTCCACATTGAAAGAGGGTTGTGATATCTCAATTATCGGTCTTGAAATGTCCTAACTAAACAGAGAGTGCTTTATCAATTCTTGAACCGAGTAATTCACTGATTGACGTAATTCCTCGAATATTTATCCATTACACTAGTTAAAAGATTAATTTAGTATCAACCTCAAATTTTAATTCGCTTACCCTATCTTGAGGGATTATAATCCATTGGATTAACCTCGTCTCTGTGGGATCGACCTTGATATACTACAATGCCACTATGCGCCTGCAGTCCTATAAGGTTTTTTGGCGCCATTGCTCTGGAGTAGTGTTGGATATTGGGGTTTTTTCATTGGGTTTGACTAAGCAATTTTTTTTCTTTGAAAAAAAAAACTGAAGAGTTAAAGATTAAAAAAGAGCTTAAAAACTTTTAAAATAAAAGACAACGATGGCAATTTTCCATTTTCCCTAATTCGAGCAAGGATTATTTTGGAGGTATTTTAAATGTTTCAACGTCTTTCTTGCTCAATGAGCCTATTATATAGGTAAATGAGAATTTTTGGACATTGTTGATAATGGTGTGATTAGTGAAACCCGAGTTCTTTTAGGGTATTGGGGTTTTCTTGCTGAAAATGGCGACGAGTCATGGTTTTTGCTTGAGTGGATTACTTGGCATTCATTTGAGTTTGAGAAGGCTAGTTGTGTTTCCAAATATTCATTCTTTGATCCTTGTGCATTTTATGCTAGATCTTATTATGCCCCCTTCTAGTGTGACTTTTGCAATTCTTTTAGCCATGCTACTAATTTGTGTCCTTATTATACAAGTTATGCTCAACCTAACTTTGCAAGACCCAGGGACAATACTAATGTTGTCCTAACCTTACCTAGTTCATCCTTTCCTTTAGCTCAGTGAATGGGGCTCAAGGCAGGTGAGCCTTTTGGGTTTGTTGCTAGGCTTGATGTTGTTGATGCATGTTTTAAGCCGGAAGATATTTTAAATGAGGTGCATGATCTAGACAAGACACCTTTGGAGAGGTCACGTGATGTGTTTATGCATGAGGAGTCTCCTAGCCTTGGTAGTAATAATGTTCTCCCTAATCCCCTTGATCATTCTCATGCTTCCCCTCCTTGTTCATTAGCCCCTCCTTCCGCTGAGTATTACATTGATATGCTCATTGATAATTTTAAGATTTGTGATGCTAATGTTGATTTGGGCTATGAGGGTAACATGTTCAATATGCTTGGTGAGAATGTTAATAATTTTATATCCCCAGGTTACTTTAGTAGGTATAATGCATCCCTTCATCCATGTTGCATGTACCTAGTGGATGAGCCTAGAAAAATCATGTGGAATACTTTCTTTAATTTCTCTTTTGATTTTTCTATTCTATTTGGTTTGTTGAGGAGAGCACTAACTTTCTTCAATGTTCTTATCTTGATGCTCTCTCACTGCCATGCTTGGGAATCCATGCGTGGCGTTCCACAAGCTTCTACGTGGGTTGATGGCATCTAATTTAATGACTCGAGCCTTGAAGATATATCGGAGTTGCTGATGCTCCATTTGGCCCATATTGCATAGATGCCTTAGCTTAGGTGTACTTAGCACCTAACCTGGTGAGGTTATTCTCTTTTGTTTTCCCTTTCCCTTTTCTTACCTTTCTTTCCATTGAATAGTAATGCTTTATCTGAGCATGTGGGAAGGGTAGCTTCATGTTTTTCATTTCGATTTTTAGCTTGCATACATGTTGGAGCATATAGTTTTTGGCTTTTTTTTGTTTGCATTAGTGTGTTGCATTTAGTTGATTTTTAGGTTTGCATATGGCATTGCATGTAAGGATGGTGTGGATTGGTTTGAGACGACCTCCAATGATGCTTTTGTTTAGGCAAAATAGCTTTATGAGTTTGAGTAAGTGTTGATGCGCAATCCCTTTTGTTGCGAGGATTTTTGAAGGTTTTATAGCTATTCTTGTTTTGACCCTTATCTTATTTGAGAGCTTTGTTATCCCTTGGAATCGTTAGTACTAATATTGGTACACGAGATTCATTATATGAGCTTAATGAGACTTTGGTAGATGTCCCGTGAGACTTTGAGCCTTATTTGCACTAATTCTTAATATTTAATCTCATGTTTCATTCATGTGTGTGACTCTTCCATTTTGCATCTCTAGAACTTGCCTTCACTCTTGTTCAAAACCACATTAGCATGTGCATTAGTTGATGATATGATACAGACATTTCTTTCTTTGATCATTTTAGCCACACAGCAAAATAGTCTACCCCTATGTTATATGTTTATTCCCCTTTGCTGGCCCTTTTAAGCTATGATCCTCTTCTCGTTATGGTCCCTTCATCGTAACCCTTGGCCAAACATATATTCCAATCTTTAAGCTAAGTCTATGGAGCATTACTTCATTTATGTAGTGGCTGGTTTTGGGAGCAATTGAGTCTAAGGTACCTTTGGCATGTTGGTTTGTTGAGAGATTGATGACATTGAGTACTTGCTTTGGTTCCCTCTTGTTCAGGTTGTGTATATATATATTAGGCTATGAGTAGATAGTTAGAGTTCGTATGTCTTTCACTAATTGCAATTTTTTTTTTCATTTCCCCAAAAAAACAAAAATTAAAAAAAATAAAAAAGTTATGTTGAAGAAAAAGGAAAAAAAAAGGAAGATAAAGCCATATTGCGGGGAAAAAAAAGACCAAAAAAAAGTGAAAAGAAAAAAATGAAAAAAACCAGCAAAAAAACTAAGTCATTTGGCATTGCATACGTAATAACTTGAGTTCCTTTCTTTGCTAACACATTTCCCATTTCATTCGTGGGGTATGCTCGTTGAATTTTGATGTTTGGAGTGTTAGTGATTTCCATGGTTGCTTGGAGCTTTCATTGGTTTCTCCCTAGTCGCTTGGCTAACTAGCTCCACATTGTCCCAAATGCATTTGTCCACTCCTTTGCCTTAACCCTTTTAGCCCACATTACAACCCAAGTAAACTCTTCTTTATTGTCTTGTGCACGCTGCATTTTAGTGGTGGAGAATTTAAGAGCCTTGTCAAGCATATGGTAGTTTGCATCTTTAGAATGAGTCTAGAGGGAACCTATGCTAAATTGCAAACACAAAAGTGGGAGTGATTCACATTTCCCAAAAGTGGGTATACCAATTCATTTCGCTCTATCCAATTCAATGCGCTTGCATGACATGCTTTATGGTTCTTTGCGGGTGATCAATTTTGATATCGAGCTTATGGGCTCCTGGTTTTTTGAAAACCATCTCCTCCTTCTAATTTTAGAGTGCATTGTTTACTATTTGGGGTTGCCATTGATTGATATTCTTGCTTGTGACATGCCATCACTTGCCTACTTTAAGGAGATGGTCTTATATTTGAGTACTAGTTACATCTCCCCTTATCGATTTTATATAGTTTTTACTTCAGGACAAGCAATGGTTTAAGCATGGGGGAGTTTGATAACTAACCATAGAGCATATCATTTTAGGGTCATTTTCATTCGTTTTTAGGAGATTCATAAGTTTTATGCTTATTGTTTACCCCAAAAATCACATTTTACACTTGGGTACAGTGCTTTGATGACGTTAACAGGTTTTAAGACCTTTTTTTATCAAGAATTTACCCTTAGAAGTCGTCCTTATGACTCACCGCGGATGCCCCCAGTCACCATGCCTGTGGAAAGAAAGAGAAGAATGAGAGACCCCCAAGGCAGTGGCCACCACGGATGGTCTGTGGGGATGCCCATGGTCCGTGGTGGCCCCCCTTTTCCCCGGATCATTATGTTTTCTCGGGGCTGCTCGACTTTGTGGCAGTTTTTATGTTTTGGCTACAGTATATTCACTATAAAAGGGTTGTTTTAAGCCTTATACCATCCTATTTTCATTCAATTCTACCATCCAGTTAGGAATAGACTCCATTTTTGGAGCGATGGAGAGCAAGTAGAAGAGGGAGATTTGCGAGAAAGCGGAATCATGTTTGCAAATCGACATATTCAAGCACGCGTTTGGGCTAAGCAATTCTTTCCCTTCTGATCTCTTCTCTTTCCTCCATTAGATTTATTCTTTTCTAGATTGATAGATTAGATTATGTAATTCATGTTAATTTGTAGTTTTAATTCTTAGGAATGATGTTGAACTTGCATTTCCCTATATTCTTCAATTGATTGTTTGGTGCGCTGATGAATTTTTAGGTTTCATTTCATCAAGTCTGGAGTTTGAACTACTTGTAAGAAGTTTGATCACCTTCTTGCTCGAATAAGATATTAGGTGAAGTACTAAAAGGTGCAATCTGATGTTGGAATCACCACATTTGACTTGATTGTGTGATGTCTTGAGAACGAATTACCAATCAAGTGACCTGAAATGATCATCGTTTGCATAATGAACCTAGACTAATCGAGAATCCATGAAAATTGATAATTGATTTGATTTGGGTATTTCGCTCTACCTTAAAAAAGGGTTGTGATATCTCGATTATTAGTCTTAAAATTTCCTAATTAAAGAGAATGCTTTATCAATTCTTGAACCGGATAATTCGTTGGTGGACTTAATTCCTTGAATATTTATCCATTATACTAGATAATAGATTAATTTAGTTTCAATCTCATATTTTGATTTGCTTAGCCTATCTTGAGGGATTATAAGCCGGTGGATCAACCTAGTCTCTGTGAGATCGACCTTGATGTACTACAACGTCACCATGCGCTTGCGGCCCTATCCAGCTTTGATGACACTTGCTTTGAAAAATGAATGCGCTTTTGGTCAATAACTCGTTTAGAAGCATAATTTGACAAGATGAATGGTTGATGCCTTTCAAAAGTTAAATGACCCTATTAAGGCGTTTAACCTTCATGATTATGCCATTGTCATGATGCAATGAGAGTTTGAGATAGAATTGTGTGAAATGACTGTTACATCTGAAATGTAAAGAAATTGAGATATTTTTTTGTGAATAAAACTGTTAACTTCCAAAACGGGTTTCAAATATGTTTTTTAAGCTAGCCCCTCTTCTGTTTTTTTTAATTCTATTTTTTTCCTTTTTTTCCTCTTCTTTTTCACCCTGGGTTCATTATAAGACAAAAGAATTTTAGAAAAGAATGATATAAGAATATGCAAATGAACTAATGGAGAAGATTTTTATCCATAAATCAATGTTACATCAGATTTGGACTCAAAAAGTGAATAACTCTAAGACTTAACGCATCACTATAAGTTAAGCATGACACATCACATCTTCTAAATTCAACATAATTTAAGACATCTGGTGTGGAGGCATTTTGGGCTTGGATTCAACTATGCTCCTTATGTGAATAAACGGGACCACTTCTCGCTTTGGTCTGAAATGGCTAGTATGTCATCATGCAATTGTTGCCCTTCATGAGTGACTCCATTTGGGATGCATTCAGGTGCATGCACCTCCTTACTTGTGGAATCTTTGTCTTTCTTGTCCATATTATGATAGTTTCCCTTTTAGGTGTTAACAGTCTTGGCAAGTGTCTCCGTAGCTAATTCTTCTTCTAATAGCATACCTATGTTCCTTATTGCAATGAAGTTTTCAAATGGTGTGAATCATAGGTGTTGTTTGTATGTGGGCTAGAGGTTCCTGATGAATAACCTTACTTGATTAGCCTCTGAGGGTCGGATACCATATGAGTCGCTTTTTCCCTTCATTGAGCAAGGAAATTAGAAAAGCTTTCATTTTCCTTCTGTTTACTTAGCTTCAGGCCTCGTAGTGTGATTGGTAGCTCAGTATTGTATGAATACTGACATAGAAATTATTGACAAAGATCATCCTGGTTTTTAATCTTTTGTATGTCTACCTTTTTGTACCACCTCATTACACCTTGATCGAACATCCAAGGAAATATGATGTGGAAGGTATTTTTGTCAATTCCTTTTAGTGTCATTACACTAAGAAAATTCTTTACATGATAGTGAGGATTTTCAGTTCCATATAACTTGATGTCTATCATAGTCAATTTTGGGCGTAATTTCCCTTTTGGGATAGAAATGAATCCCGTATAGTCATTAAATTAATTGTAGAGCCTGAAAGATTCATTAAGCAGTCGTTCTATTCGATCTACTCATGGATCAATTTGTGTAGTGGTCTTTTCCCTATTTCTTTCTTATTCTTATCATCTCCCCCTCCTTCATTGCAAGGTTTCTCACCTTTTTCATTTGGGCATTCTTTAGAAGAGTTTGTAGTGGCCATCACTTTTATCTTCTTCTCACTCTCGTCTAGTCCCACTTGCATTTTTCCTACCATTTTTATGAGTTGAGCAAATTTGTTACCTCGTGCCATAGGGATCGGTGAAGCATTGGACTTTGACTCAAGTTTTGACTTTAACCAAGCTTGTGGAATTCCTTTGGACTCTTCTCAAGATAGCAATCTCCCTGTTTGTGGACTATGCTCGTATGCCTTCTTTGTCTTTTGTATCCTGAGCAATAAGGTCATAGTTAAGAGAGGTGGAATGTTATGAGTGGTCAACCATGCTGGACATGGGCTGAGGTAAACGGTTAATGACTTACAATTTGAAGAGATGGAAACAATGGCTTCATGGGCTTCAAGGGTTAGGCTGAAATCTGGTCTTATCCTAGATTAGGTCCTAAGTTAGGCTTAAAGAGCTGACTCATGAGCCTAAATCAAACTCAAGTCTTTCTTAGGTGAATCACATGTCTACTAACCTAAGTACGACTGTGGTTTGGTTTGCTTATAATGGGCTAGTCTTGGCACATGGTTGGATCTTGGTGGAGTCATATAGGGATCATAGTTCTAGGGAATATGATGTATGGACCATGAACTTATGCATGGGTAAGATATCTAGGCCTTATTTGGACTTATGCATTATGAATATGATGCACAATTGGATGTATTTTTGAATGGACTAGTGCAGTAAAGGTCTAATGGGTCATATTATGCACCTTGGGCGTAGATGGACTCATGGACTATGTGTGTTGATACCTAATGATGTATGACTCTTTGGCCTCAAGTATCCTGCAACTGTTGTGCTAAGACCCTAAATGAACTATGCTTATTTATGGAGCTAATTTTAACACTGAGATCCCATAACATAGCTTCATGCCATGAATGCAAACCCTAAGAGGACAGAGACTTAACCTAACTTCATGATTGGATCCCAGTCGGGTTCTAACCAGGCCCAAAACCTACCCCTTTATTCTGATAGTTCATTGAATTTTTTTGCATGTAATTGAACAAACTCTAGTACTAAACCCTGATGGATCCTGGCCGGGTTCCACTAGGCTTGACATAGACTCAATTTTATTCCCGAACACAGACTACCAATTCACCCTTTTCTCTTTTTTCTTTATTTTTTTAAAAAATCCTAGCAGGAATCTCTTTTTTTCTGATTACTGGAACAGGCACGCAGATTCTGCATCAAGAGTCCTTTTAGGACTTAATTAGACCAGAAATTGCTTCGATTCCTAATCCAATTCCTAGACTTGATTTTCCCTAATTTGGGCTCTCTTAAGACTCATAATATCAATTTGTAATCCTTTGGGCTAAAGAGGTTCAATCATACAAGGACACATTCTATTCCCAATCATACACATAAGTTCCAACCTAAACAAGAGTACTATGTTACAAAGGTTTGAGGCCAGGTTTGGAACAGTCCTCTCATGACCCGAAAATTTAAGGTCAAGTAATGTGACATTCTGAAAAACTAACTTCATAAGCACTGACGAGCTAAAAAAACTAATGTCACATAACAAGTCGTGACATTCCGAAAATTAAGGTCTCACGGCAAAGACGCAACGTTCCAAAAATTAACATCATGTAACAAGTCGTGACAAGCCAATAAAAAATAATGTCATGTAAGAAGTCTTGACATTCCAAAACTAAGGTTACGTAGCGTGACATTCCAAAAACATAAAGCAGTAGGATAAAGACGAGGCGAGTTGGAAAATTAAAGTCATAAGTCATTCCACATCATGAACTATGATGTGCCAAAAAACGAAGTCACGTGGCATAAGTGTGATTGCGAAAAATACAAGTCATATAACAAGTTGTCACATTCCCACAAATGGTGTAACGTAACAAGCTCTTGAGACACCGAAAAATTAAGTCACATGACCATTATTCAACCTAAATTACATCACTTTATGCCCTTGTATTATCTAATATTTGCTCGAAATAAATTATTAAACTAGGATTTTAATATTACTTTTTTTATTTTTTAGGAATTGAAAAAATTGGGGAAAAGATGAATAGTTAGCTTTAAAAACTGGGGATCAAGTTGGAATTGAACAAGGAAGAAAATCAAGAGAAAAAAAAAAGGCAGAACGAGGCCCACACGACCAAGGCCCATCCCCAGGCTCCTTCCCCTCCTTCTTCCAGCCTCCCTCTCTCCCTTTTCTCGATTTGTTGGCCCAGACATTCATTTAATTCCGAGGTATTCATGTAATTCAGTTCTTAGTTAGTTCAATTCGAGTGAGATTTTCGGTTTGTTTTAAGTTGGATTTGCTGAATTTATAATTCAAATATCGTGCTTTGCATATGCTTCTATGTTCTAATTTGGCTTCCATCTTATTATGCTGAACTTCCTCGGTTAAAGGATGCTTTCATTTGGGTTCTTGATTGTAGCTAGGCTCAATTACTTTTGCCTATTAGCAATCATTTCAAATGAGTCACTGTTCTTCCTTACTCTTTAATCCTTTTCTTGTTTCAATTCTTTGTGGGCAATGTTTCCTTTCATCTTACTTCAATGCCACAAAATGAGTTGATGCATTATCATTATCAATGGCCTCATTCAATTCATGATTTCGTATGACTTTAGTTGATTTGTGAACTTCGATGACTTAATTTTGTAACCCAACCGTGAGGATGACACTCATAAGTATGACAACAATAAACCGTGTGCTTGCGGAACTATACAACAAGTTTTTGGCACCGTTGCCAAGGATGAGTTTGTGAAATTAGGTTGCATTGAGTCATTGTGAGTCGTTTTTGAGTATTTTTCATTTCTTTCATTTCATATTTTTGATTTTCGATTTTGTGTGTTAGTTTAGTTTTAGTTGTGTTAGTTTAGTTTAGTTTAGTTTCAATTTCTTTAATTTTTGAATGAAGTTAGTATTTTCTTTGTTTTGATCAATTTCACTTTGATTTTTAAAGGTTATTATCTGTCGAAAAAAACAAAACTACCAACTCTGGTTCCTGCTCCAAAAAAAAAAGAAGAACATGAACAACATGAGTGTGGGATTTCCAGGAATTCCATATTTTGTTTGACTTTTTTGGAGTAGTTCTGGTGTGAATTTTTTATGACATGATATTTTTAATTCTCTATGGTGTTTAGAGTCTCGGTGAAATTTTGCGTGACTTTTAATATATTCTAGAATTTTTTGTGATTTTTGGAAATAATTTTCTATTTGGAATTTTTTGCACTCTTCGTCGATAGAAAAAAAAAGAAAAAAAATACTCATGTTCCCTGTGATTGAGTTGAATTTTTTTGTGTATAGTGTTCTACTTTTCAGAGTTTGATTTTCTGTTTGATTTTTAGTTTTTGTTTTGTTTTAAGTTTTGATATTTTCTGTTTTTGTGTGTTAAGAACAAAAATCTGAAAAATGACAAGATGCACTTGTTTTGTGTTTGTTCTTATTTTTTATTTTTTGTATTGGGCTACTTTTTGATGTTTGAGTCTTTTTTGTCTTTCTTGTACTTTTGTAATATAGTTTTATTTTTGTTAGTTTACTTTGTTTTAATAACTTAATTATTTGGGTGTTTTGTTTTGGTTATTAGTTTATAAATAGTGTCTTAGAGTCTTTTTTTTCTCCTTCAAAAAACAAAAAAAATTGGAAAAAAATTGAAAATCCAAAATATTGAAAAATTCTTAAAATTGAAAAACAATTCAAGAATGTCAGCTTTTAATTTCCCACAATTTGAGCATAAACCGTTTTGGTGCTGTATAACGACGCTTAATGATTCTCATGCTCAATTGAATCAAACTTTTGAAAAATGGGAAATTTTTGAGGTCATCGTTGTGGGTTTGAATTTTGAATCTCAAGGTTATGTTGAGTCTATGTGTCCTAGAGGTTTATTAGGATTATTGTCTAGAACTTGAGATGACGTATGAGATTTCTTTGAAAAACTAGCTTAGGATACTTATGAGTATGAAGAAGCTAGAAAGACCTTAGGGTACCCAACTCATGGTGAATATGCTATTCGTGTTTATCCTCACCACCAGATAGACATTACAGATTCTTATTACCACCAGGGTCAGTATAAGCACTCATATCACCCATCTTACGCTTATATGCCTCCTATGTTGTGTGATTATTGGGGGTATACTAATCGTGATGCTTGTAATTGCCCTTATCGTGATTATGTTGATGCTACATGTATAAGTCTTGGGAAGAAGATAAATGAATTGACTAAAACAATGCTAGAGACTATGAAAGAGAGAATCGTTGAATACTCTCAATGTTTTAATCGTGGTAAGGAGAATGATAATGAGTCTGACTCTAATGTAGGATCTCTTAAACCTGAAGTTAGTCTTTATGTTGATTTTGATCCCTCTTATGTTGTTAGGCCCAATTTGTATGATCATATGCCTTTGTTTAGCCTAGAAAAAGAGAGTGACCTCCCTATGTCTCTATCCCCTCACCGTACACTTGAACCTAGCTCACAAAAGGATGTCAATAATGATTTACTAATTTCTACCGACCCTCCCACCCCTTTTAATGACTCTTTTGAGTTTGAGGGTGGTGCAGACCTTGAGAGTGCTAGTGAGTTAGATATGAGCATCACAACTGAAATTGAGCATCATAATTTAGATAAATTAGAAGTTATTTGTTTCCAAGAGTCTTGTGAGGAGGAAGTTGAACCTACTGATTTGGAATATGAATCTTTTCATGTGGGTTTGATATCAATGAAAGCTTTGATGAGGGTTTTTACATTGAATATGAGTCTTTCTCTTTTGACCCCATCATAATTGGCCATATCCTCGAGAAATCCAAGTCTAAATTCATAGAATCTGAGACTTTTGTGCATATGACTTTGGTTCTTGACCAAACTCTTCTGCCTGTTGAAATTAAGAGACTTTTGGACTTAGGACCCTCTAGTTTCCCTGGACAGTTCATTCCTGATGACGAAATTTCTAGGCCGATGACCAATTTACTGGCTTATTTTGAGTATATCTGTTTGTTTGACGTTTGGGCCTAACAATCTGAAAAATTAAAGCGGGCCCTTACATATGCTGCATTAACATGGTGGGTGTACTCTTTTTGGTGCCAACTCTCTTATTTTTATTGCGTCAATTTTATTAAAAGCTGCTCTTCCAGTTTGACAAGCTACTTTGGGCGCTAATGGGTTTTGATTTAGCTAGCAATTTTCATTTTGATATGAAGTCGCTTATGCTCCATTGGCCTCTATCTCAATGAATTTTTGGAGGCTATAGCTTAGGTGCGCTTTTGCACCTAACCTGGTATAATCGCTCCTCTTTATTTTCTCTTTTTCTTTTGTTTTCTTTTGTATATATTTATTGCTTTATTTTATTTTTGTTTTCTTTTCGTGTTTAAGAGTCTTGTCTTTTTCCTTATTTTTGAGTCTTTTTTCCTTTTTGTATACTTGTTTTTCTTTTTAGTTTTTATTTTCTATTTTGTCTTTCTTTCCACTTCCAATGAGGACATTATCTGATTTAGGCATGGGAGTGGGAAACTACATTTCAAAAAAAAAACATGAACAAAACAATTAAAAAAGAGATTTTTTTTTTGAAAAATTCAAAAAGGTTTTTGTTTTTTAAAGATTTTTGTTTTGTTTTTGCTGAAATATGTGTGCTATTCAGATTGACTATGTTCTCTTATACCCTTAGTATTAGGTTGTATATATATGCGGTGTGCATTGATAGAGCTTAATCCTAAAGTGTGATGTTTGTATACCATCATCATTATTTCTAAGCAGGCTTGACTCTGGTGGATGAACCCGTGAGATCTTGTGCCTTAAACACTAATTCATCACTTTAGTCTCACATTTTTCTTTCATGTGTGTCTTTTCCATGACTACATCTCTAGAACTTACTTTGATTCTTTTTGGGATCACATTTAGCATGTGCATTATGATAATATGATAGAGGCACTCATTTGTTTTTATGAGCTACATAGCCAGATTGTCACTCCTTATTTGAAATGTTTTACTCCTTTGCTAGCCCTTTGAGCCTTCGCCTTTTTGTCGTGAACCCCTCATTTTAGCCATTGGCCTAAACCCATTTCCTTTACCTAATCCAAGACTAGTGAAGCAACATCTCATTATTTAGTGGGTAGCTTTTGGGAATTTTATGTAGTTGGTGGTTGATTTTGGTTAAGCATGGGGATATTTTATTGTGCCCATTTGAAAATTGAGTTGTGTTATTTATGTACATGTTGTTCATTCATTTTCTTAATGAAAAAAGGAAAAGAAAAAAAAAGCATCTAAAAAAAAAATGGGAAAAAAATTCTAATGAAAAAAAAAGAATGGAAAAAGTTGATAAAAAATCTCAAAAAAATTCTTAAAAGAGTTGTGAATAAAAATGGTTTGCATGAACGTGGTCGTTATATATGCTCATTTCTAATGGTTCAATTTTGGTGGTGGGGTGTGTTCTTATTTTGTTTTAAGAGAGTGTGTGGTTATTATAATTGGTGTAATTGTTGGTTGCTCATTAGCTTTGCCTTTTAGCTCCTCATTTCCCCAATCGTTTGTCCCTTTCCTAACCTTTTACCCTTAGCCCCATTACAACCCTGAAAAGTCCTCTTGATTATTATTTTGCATATGACATTTTAGTGGCAGACAATTGAGAATCTTACCACGCCTATTGTAGTTTGTATGATTGAAAGAGAATTGGGTGAACCTTATTATATCTTAAACAAATAAGTAGAAGTGATTCCACATATCCCTAAAAGTGAGATATTCCACCAATTGAGCTTGTACATAATTTCTAAGTGGGGTGAAATACTATGTATCGATGTCATTAGTGTGGGGATTGAGAATTTCTTGATGTGTACATTGTGTTTATAGTTGATTTGAATGTGCATATATGTTTTCCTCAGTGTTCTATATATAAGTTTTTGAAAAGAAAAAAAATTTCAAGACTTTGTGGGTACATCTTCTGCAAACTCTTACGAAACATTCCTCGTTCACTAGAGGTAACCTAGGGATTTAAAGGGCTTCTTGCACATGCTAAATGCAACTGTGATTTCTACGAAATAGAGTTATGATTTTATTTTCTTTTTCTAGGATTTTTACTTTCATTGTACATGAGAACGAGCAAAAATTAGTTGTGGAGGTACTGTTCAATCTAAAATTACATCATTTTATACCATTTAATTATCTAATATTTGCTCGAAATAAATTGTTGAACTAGGATTTTAATACTGTTTTGTTTTTTTCGTAGAAATTGGAAAAACTGGGGAAAAGATGAATAATTAGCTCAAAAAACTAACGATCAAGTTGGAATTGGAGAAGGAAGAAAATGAAGCAAAAAAAAAGGCAGACCAAAGCCCACACGCCCAAGGCCCAGCCCGGGTGCCCTCCCCTCCTTCCAAGCTCGCTCTCCTCCTTTTCTCCATTTGTCGGGCCGGTCTAGTCGCCTTCACCAACAACCACCTCCCCCCCCCCTTTCTCTCCTTATTCACGCTGGGCCTGTTGGCAGCCCATTCCCAGCCTCAGCAACTCCCTTTCCTCCACTTTCCTCCCACCCTCTTGCAATCCACCCAACTCTTTGTTCTTCTGTGGCCTGTTTTTGCGGTCCACTCAGTCTACCTATTCTCTTCTCCTAAAGGAACAAGCATAAGTCACGTGACCTCCTTACCCCCCTTTCTTCTTGTTGCTAACACCCAGAACCGAGCAAACTCGAAGCAGCTTGCCTCTTCTTCTTCTTCCCCATAATCGTGGCTCTCTCTTTTCTCTCTCCTTCATCATTCCCCAAATTAATCCCACCATTAGTTACCTTGCATCAATCATTAATGCGTCGGTTATGGGTCAGAGTTTAACTCAAGCTTAATGTCATTAATCAAGGGAACATGGGCTATGTTTTTGGAGGACTTAGGTGAAGGTTTTAAGGGGTAGAGCAGATAGCATAGAGAAGTAGAGACATAGGGTAGATTTGGTTTTAATTTCTTTGTGTTCTCGAATTTGAGGTTCAGTTTTCATTCCCAGAGATTCATGTAATTCATTTCTTAGTCAATTCAATTTGAGTGAGATTTTTGATTTCTTTTAAGTTGGATTTGCTGAATTTATAATTCAGATATCGTGCTTTTCATTTCTTTCTGTGTTCTGATCCAGCTTTCATCTTCTTGTGCTGAACTCCCTCGATTTTGGAATGCTTTCATTTGGGTTCTCGATTGTAGTTGGGCTCCATTACTTCTACTTATTAGCGACCAATTCGAATGAGTCTATTTTCCTTACTCTTTAATCCTTTTCTTGTTTCAATTCTTGGTGGGAAATGTTTCCTTTCATCTTACTTCAATGCCATAAAGCGAGTTGATGCATTATCATCATCAATGGCCTTGTTCAATTCATGATTTTGTATGACTTTAGTTGAATTGTAAATTTTGGTGACTTAATTTTGTAACCCATCCTTGAGGATGACACCCATAAGTATGATAAGGATAAACCGTGTGCTTGTGAAATTATACCACAAGTTTTTGGTGCCTTTGCCCAGGACGTGTTTCTAAAATTAGGTTGCATCGAGTCATTGTGAGTCATTTTTTAGTTAGTTTCATTTCTAATTCCATACCACCAAAAACTCCTATCTTGAGCTATGTTCTCCATAAGTCTCATATGCCTTGAATCATGTCTAATTACCTTATTCTAATTCTTCTCTAGTCTATCTCTACCCCTCTTACTTACTAAAATATCGATCATCTCATATCTACAAACAAATGCATTGATATCCCTTCTCATGATTCAAGCAAACTATTTGAGTCATGCTTCCGTCATCTTATTCTCTATAGGTGCCACCTCTACTTGCTTTGTAAAAATTTCATTCCTGATCCTATCTAATCCTTTAAGACCACACGTCTACCTTGTCACTCTCATCTCTACTATGAACATTCTTTAAACCTGGGCCTTCTTTACTTGTTAGCACTCTAAGCCATCCAACAGCATGGATCTTACCACCCTACGATAGACTTTCTCCTTTATTTGGGATTTTTTCTCACATAACACTCTAGATGCATACCTCCATTTCTTCCTCCCACTCTTATACGGTGACTAATGTCATCGTCGATCTCTCCATTACCTTTTTTTACTACCCTACATATTTAAACTTCTCAACTTTCGATATCGCTATAGCACTAATGGTGACTTCATCTCCTGTTGCTTCCTAACCCTCATTGAACTTACATTCTAGTACTCCATCTTTGATCTACTTAGTCTAAAACTTTTGGACTCCAAAGTATTGATAAGTGCTTAGAGTTTACTTTATTTTGGGGTTGTTTTGTTGTATTTTTAGGGAGATTTATGAACTTTATGTTATAATCTACACTCCTAGTTCCGTTTTACGCTTAGGTATAATTCTTTTCTGTGTTTTGTAGGTTTTAGGATCTTTTCCACACTTTTGACCCCCCAATTAAGTATGATTTGACTCCCCACGGATCCCCCCAAGTCACCATGCCAGTGAAAGAAAAGAAGAGCCAGAGAATTTCGAGACAAAGATCACCACGGATGGTCTGTCGTGAAGGCCACAGGCTGTGGTGAGCCTTAAACTGCTTACCACTTCATCTTCGTTGGTATTGTGGCTAAGGATGCTCAAGTTTATGCTTAAAAGGGGTTATTCAGCTATAGAAAAGAAGAAGAACTAATCTCACTTCTCACTCATCTTTCTCAGCTTTTTCATTAGAATTAGGATTCTTAGTTTATTTTTAGAGTAGAAGAAGGAATTGAACAAAAGCTTTGGCTTTTGGAGGTTTGAAGATTAGGACACCATTAGAGAATCACCATTGTTGCTAAGCTTTCTCTCCCTTTAGTATTTTTCTTGAACTCTTGCTTTAAATGTTGTTACTTTTAAATATGAGTAAGTAGTTTATTTAATCTAGGGATTTGTTAGCCAAAGTATTGACGTTAGATCTTAATCTTCATTGCTTTTGCTTATTCTATGTTGAAATGATTGAATTTTACCTTGTGATTAACGTGTTGTGAGTGAATTTTGGCCAAATTTGCTTGCTTATGCTAGATAGTCGAGTAAAGTGTCGAAAGGAGAAACAAGGTAGAACTTGATATAGCAATACCTGAAAGAGATTTTTTTGTTAAGAGGAGACTTTAGCCAATAAAAAATCGACAACTTAGACTAAATCAAGGTCATTCGAAAGAATGTTAATTGGATTAGTTTAGGCAGTTTAGTATACATTGATGGAAAAGACCGAATTTTAGTTGATGGCACTCCTTTCAGTCATCTAATCTATGTAAAGTGCATGATTTTCCATTTATCCAACCCTTTACTAGGCCAAACAATTCCCTAGATATTTAATTCGATTGAATTTCTCGATTAGTTAATTAGCTTAATTCGAACGATCCACTGGAATTTGTTTGCCTATACCCGTTTATAATAGGTCAAACTCAATAGATTACATTGGTCCCTATGGGAACGATATTAAAACAAAACTACAACACCCGTGTGCTACAGCGGTGTCAAGTTTTTGGCACTGTTGCTGGGGACCAATTTATGGATATTGAGTTCTCCCTTTATAGATTGACTAAGCATTTTGTGTGTTTTTCTTTTTCTTTATAATTTTTAATTTGCATGGGTAGATTCTTTTCTGGTGATTTTTGCAGGATTTCTCCACTTATATGCGAAGTCCCTTTCCTTTTGAATTTGATCTAGAAATAGAAAGGACTTTTTGCTCTAGGAGGAAGAACTCAAAGTTAGAGGAGCAAAGAGCCAAAACTCGAGTAGCCTCTTCAATGATGGCAAGAGGAGGACGTGATCAAAGAAGTGCACTTCGGGATTTTATTACCCTGGGAGTGCAAGGCATTGCCTCTAGCATTGCTCGACCAAACGCGGAAGCACACAACTTTAAGCTCAAGCCGGCTGTTATTTCCATGGTGCAACAATCCCAATTTGGAGCACCTTGTTAGAGGATCCCAGCTCACCTCCCAGTATTTTTAGAGGTGTACGACACATTGAAGCTCAGCGGAGTTTCTACTGATGCCATTCAATTGCAGCTATTTCCCTTTTCACTTAGGGACAAGGCGAGTGTGTGGCTTTATTCTTTACCTCCCGGATGCATCATGACATCGAACGAGCTCACCAAAGTTTGTCTTGTAAACTTCTTTCCTACAAGCAAGACGACGAGTGTACGAAACCAAATCACTACCTTTGCTCAAAGGGAAGATGAGCCGCTCTATGAAGCTTAGGAGCAGTTCAAGGACCGATTGAGCCTATGTCCACATCATGGGTTCCAACAATGGATGATAGTGCAAACCTTCTACAATGGAGTCACTCAACTAGTGAGGTCTACTATGGATGTGGTGACGGGAGGCACTCTCATGAACAAGATAGAAGATGAGGCTTACAACCTTATTGAGGAAATAACGCTTAATAACTACCAGTGGTCCAATGAGAGAAGCTACCCAAAAGGGTTGGACGTAAGTTAGAATTTGATGTTATTTCTATGCTCTCTGCTAAAGTAGATGCCATGCCTCAAGGGTTAGAACAATTGAATGTTAATTCTATTAGTTCAAGTACCCCTTCCCCATCATATGAATATGTGGGTCTGCTGATCATTTAACTGTGAATTGTCAAGTCAGAAGTCCATTTACCCAAGATGCTAGTGACCAAGTCAACTATATTAAGACCTATAACCCTAGACCGACCAATGATCCATTCTCTAATACATATAATCCAGGTTGGAGGGATCACGCCAATTTCTCCTGTGGGTCTAATGCCCTTTTTATGCCTCACCCCAATGCTAGACCACCCCCTGGATTTCAAAGACTGCCTTACCGCTAACAAGTACCTCAAAAGTCTAACTTAGAGACATTGATGGAGAGTATGCTTTTGGCGTAATAAAAGTGCGATGAGTATATTAAGAAATTAGCCTCCATGGTTGATGTGCTTAGTACACATAACAAAATGTTCGAAGCTTAAATTGGCCAACGAGCTACCTCTTCATCGACACTTCCGGATAGACTTCCTCGTAAGCATGAACTTAGCCCTGGGGAGTAATGTAATACCATGATTTTAAGAGGGGGAAAACAACTTGAGCGACTTAAAGGGGTTAGCCAAGATGAGCATTTACATGATAGAAATGATGTGGTTCTTGAGAGGGAGGTCTCTACTCCTAATCACATGATAGGTGATGATGTGCATAATTCTGATAAGGTTCCCCCAAGGAAACTTCCCAAAGACCTTATGTTCTACCTTTACCACTTCCCCAACGAATGGCTAAGGCTAAGCTTGACCAACAATTTAAGAAGTTTTTAGAGATCCTTAAGAAATTACACATTAACATTCCATTCACCGATGCCTTGTCTCAAATGCCCTCTTATGGTAAGTTTTTAAAAGAGATTCTATCTAATAAAAGAAAGCTTGAAGAGATGGAACCGTGGCATTGACTAAAGAGGGTAGTGTCGAGATCCAAAACAAGCTCCCTGTTGAGCTTAAGGATCCTGGTAGTTTTTCTATTCCTTGTCTGATAGGGAATGTGCTAATAGATCGTGCTTTGTGTGATTTGGGGTCCATTGTAAGTTTAAAGCCCCTCTCCCTTTACAAAAAGCTGTACCTAGGTAAAATGAGGCCCATCACCATCCCCTTACAATTGGCGAACCGTTCTGTAAAGTACCCCGTGGGTATTTTAGAAGGTGTCCCCATTAAGGTGGGAGATTTGTATGTACTCGTAGATCTTGTGATCCTTGAAATGGAAGAGGATATACGCACCCCCATCATTCTTGGGAAGCCATTCTTGGCCACCGTAGGGTGCTCTATTGATGTCAAAAATGGTAAACTATCTTTTGATGTGGAAGATAAACATGTGGGATTTAAGTTGATTAAAGCTTCTAAATTGCCTTCTATCTCTAGTGGGTGTCATCATATTGATGTGGTAGATAATTTGGTATAGGGGACCACTTTTAATAATGTTTCTAATGATCCTCTTGAGCACTCTATATTGAATGATGGTATTACTAAGGATGAAAATCCCAAAGTAGCAATGTATGCTCAATTCTTGGAAGCTTCTCCACAAGTTCCACCAACCCTTGCCAAGGTAGAAGCGCCAGTGAATGACGATGTGCCCTTGTCTGATAATAAACATGCCCTGAGGTAGAGTTAAAACATCTTTCTTCTTCTTTGAGGGATGCGTTTCTTAGCCTTAATTCTACATGTCCCATGATTGTGAATGTGAGTGTAAATGCATCTCAAATCGAATCTTTGCTAAGAATACTTAGCATGCATCGTAAGGCCATAGGGTATAATCTTGATGACCGTACAGGAATTCACCCTTCTATGTATATGCATTGTATTTTGATGGAAGATGACCATAAATCTCAATTGAACACCAAAGGACGTTGAACCCTAATATGTAAGATGTGGTCAAGAAAGAAATTTTGAAATTGCTTAAGGCCAGCATTATCTACCCTATCTTCGATAGTAAGTGGGTAGGCACAGTCCATGTTGTGCCTAAGAAAGGGGGATGACGGCTATAAAGAATTAAAACAATGAACTGATTCCTACTAGGATAGTTATGGGTTGGCGTATGATGTGTAGACTATAGGAAGTTGAATAAGGCCACCTGTAAGGACCATTTTCCCTTCCCTTCATTGACCAAATGCTTGAGAGGTTGGCCAAAAATTGTTATTTTTGCTACTTAGATGGGTATTCAGGGTTTTTCCAAATCCCTATGCACCTTAGTGACTACAAAAAGACCACATTTACTTGTTCATATGGTACACTTGCCTATAGGAGAATGCCATTTGGGTTGTGTAATGCCCTTGCCACATTTCAACGATGCATGATGGCTATCTTCTCTGACTTTATTGAGGACATAATGAAGGTTTGTATGGATGATTTTCCTATGTATGGTATAACTTTTATCCATTGCTTGAATAATTTGTCTAACATTTGACAAAGACGAGAGGATATGAATTTGGTCTTAAATTAGAAAAGGTGCCATTTTATAGTGCAAGAAGGGGTTTTTTAGGCCATATTGTTTCCAATAAGGGCAGTGATGTTGGCAAAGCCAAGGTATAGGTAATTGATTACCACCTACCTCTATAAAGGGGTGTAAGGAGTTTTCTTGGACACATTGGTTTTTACCGATGGTTCATAAAAGATATTTCGAAAATTAAAAACCTCTCTCGCAATTACTTGTCAAAGATGTACCCTATGAGTTTAATGAAGAGTGTTTGAGTGCTTTCACAGGTTGAAGGAGGCTTTGATTTATGCTCCGATTATGCAATCTTCGTATAGAGGATTACCTTTTGAGGTAATGTGTGATGTTAGTGACTATGTAGTGGGAGCAATTTTGGGGCAACAGAAGGACAATAAGTCCTATGCCATCTACTATGCGAGCTGAACTTTGGATGACACTTAAATGAACTATGCCACCACTAAGAAAGAATTCCTAGCTATTTTGTTGGCCTTGGAAAAATTCCGCCCATACTTGATTAATTCTAAGGTGATCATTTTCACTGATCATGCCACATTGAAGCATCTCTTGAAGAAGTCCAAATCTAAGCCTCGTCTTATTCACTGGGTGCTTCTTCTCTAAGAATTTCACTTGGAGATTCGAGGCAAAGTCGACCATGAAAATGTAGTTGTGGGTCACTTACCTCGTTTAAGTCCCAAGGCCACACTAACAGAGGAGCTTCCTATAGATGACTTCTTCCCAGATGATCAATTCCTTGCAATATCTCATTAAGCCACTCCATGGTATGTTGACTTGGTGAATTTTAAGGTGTGGAGTAATGCCACCTGGGTTGTCTTATCAACAAAAGAAGAAATTTCTTTCTAAAGTGAAACATTATTTGTGGGAGGAGCCTCTTCTCCACAAGCTCTGTGGAGATGGTGTTTATAGAAGATGTTTTTCGGAAGATGAAGTTCATAGTGCGCTTCACCATTGCCATGCTTCAACTTATGGTGGACACTTTGGATCAGACAAGACCATTACTAAGGTGCTTCAGGTGGGTTTCTATTGGCCTCCTCTCTTCAAAGATGCAAGAAACTTTGTCATGACTTGCGATCGATGTCAGCGGACAGGGAACATTTTCAAAAGGGATGAGCTGCCTTAAAGTGGGATTCTTGAGGTAGAACTTTTTGACATTTGGGGGATTGGCTTCATGGATCCGTTTCCTCCTTCTCACAATAATCTTTACATTCTTGCCACAGTTGATTATGTCTCCAAGTGGGTAGAAGCCATTCTTTCTACTACAAATGACTCCAAGGTGGTAATTAAGTTTCTTAAAAAGAACATCTTTATAACATTTGGCACACCGAGAGCTCTTTTGAGTAACAATGGCATTCATTTTTGCAACAAACCACTTAAGTCTTTCTTACAAAAGTATGGGGCTTTTTATAAGATTGCTCTGCCTTCTCATCCCCAAATAAGTGGTCAAGTTCAGTTATCTAATCTACAGTTGGAAAGTATTTTGGAGAAAACAATCGATCGCCCCTGAAAAGATTGGTCTATGAAGCTTGATCATGCTCTTTGGGCTTACCGGACCACTTACTAAACTCCCATAGGCACTACTCCATACCGGTTAGTGTTCGAGAAGTCTTGCCATTTACCGATTGAGTCAGAACACAAAGCATATTAGGCAATTCGAACTTTGAACTTTGATCTTCAAGCAGTTGGTGAGAAGAGGATATTGCAATTGAGTAAGCTAGGTAAATTGTGTTTAGAAGCCTATGAAAATTCCAAAATATACAAGGAGAGGACCAAGCAATGGCGTGACAAGCATATCATAAAGAAGAGGTTTAAGGAAGGTGATTTGGTCCCATTGTTCAATTTCAAGTTGAGGTTTGTACCCGAGCAAGCTGAGAACCCAAAGATTGGGACCATTTGAAGTCATAAAGGTTTTTCCTCATGGTGCTGTAGAGGTATGGAGTGAGTCCACCAGTACATTCAAGGACAATGGGTAGCATCTTAAGCCTTATTTTGTGGGGGAACCCAATTGATAAGCCCGTTGTCCGTACCCTTACTGATCTTGAGTCCTCATAAAAGAGAAGGTCGAGCTCTCAACCCTAAAAGAGTGCTTCTTGGGAGGCAACCTCAGTTTTTCCTTTACTAGTTTTTCATTGATTGTATATACTGCATTTATTATTTAGAATAAAGGGAAAAAAAAGAAAAAAATAAACACCAACAAAAAAAATAACCAATAAAAAAAGCAAAAAAAGAGAGGAAAAAGATGAAAAAAAGAAAAAAAACATCGGAAAAAATAATAAGAGAGTCTCAGAAGCTCCAGACAGACGCTACCATGAACCCCTAGTGGCATCTAACTCGGTCCGTGGTGCCTCTGCCGAAAATCCCAAGAATTTGCCAAAACAGAGCTCATCACAAAGGGTCCATGGTGGACCCCACGGTCTGTGGCTAGTCTCTCCATCCGCGGTCAAAGGTTTTTTCATGCCCTTTGACATGATACATCCCTCATTCATCTTCAACCTTTTGACTCTCTCTCTCTAAACTCTCTCCTTCTTTCTCTATGACCTCTATAACTATCGATCTTTACACCTTCAATTTTTACTCTAATTCGATCAAATTTCTTCCTTTTCTTCTTATTTTCTTCACTTTCACTCTAAATCTCCTTTAATTTTCTCTTTTCTTGTCTTCTTTCTCTCACATTCTACCTATTTTCATACCCAAACCATCAACAACCCAACTTAACCTTCCAATCTTCCAAATTTTCACATTTTCTTCCATGTTTCTTCCCATTAGCCTTCACTTTCACAAATTTTTCATTTTCCACCATTTTTCTTCCCATTTCTAGGTAGTTAGTATTTAGAGCATTCACACCCATCCACTCTCCATAACCATGGCACTAAGAATAAAGCAAGGACCACTCAAGAGGCGTGGATGTCAAGTCAAGCACCCCAATGTGCGCCCTGGACCTCCCGAACCTCAACCAATGCAAGAAACCAAGGTAATATACCTAATCCCCTTGGTTTAACCCATCAAGAACATGTTGCTAGATACAATGTTTTGAGTAGTAAGCTAGTTGGTTCTACTCGTTATTATAATGAGGATTTGTTAACTGGATTGGGTTTGTTAGATGACATTCGTTGGTTGCTTTCTCAGGGAGGCATGCGTTACTTTTTAGAAATTAGGGACCACACATATCGAGACCTAACTCTTGAGTTTTTGAGTACATTGCATGTTGAGGTCACCAATGGCCCTCGTTGTCAAGAAGGATATATTTCCTTCTACCTTAATAGGGAGTTCTATGAGCTTAATTTGAGTACCTTTAATAGTATATTTGGTGTTCCACCAAGTGTAACCTATGTCCCTAACAAGTTTAACCCAAATGCTCTTTTGAATGAAATTTCTAGGGATTATCAGTATGATACAAGTAACTCCAAACACATTGTTATTAGAAATCTATGTCTTTCAGTGGCCCAGAGATTACTTGCTTGTAGTCTGTTTGCTAGGAAGGATTGTTTGAATGTACCTTGCCTATTTGAGTTATATTTTTTACATAGCATGCTCTAGGGTGACCATCTTGGCCCAGTTTCTTTCCTTTCCAGTCCATTACATAGTGCAGCCACTAGTTCTACACAGAGTATTGTGATTGGGGGCCTCATTACCCCTATTGCTAGGTCTATTGGTATTGACCCGAGCTCCAATGATAGAGTTCCCGGTTCTGAGCAGTTGAACTTAGCTGCTTTTGAACAAATGAAGTTTTATAAGGTAGAGGTTGGGCATGTTTGTTGGATTTATCCTAGAAACCGGCTCATGCCTCTCCCTAACGTTTACTACACCACTCTCTTGAACAGGGCCAATCTTTTTTTTCACTAGGTGATGAAGAGTAGGCGCGACCCCCGCCACCTCCTCCCCCACCTTACCTAAGGGCTTCTAGTTCATCCCAACCATCCTCCTCATCTGATTTTACTAATTTGCATGCTACCCTTCAGTCAATCCAAGAGGAGCAAGTATCCCTTCGAGCTTATAGTCAGACTGAGCATACTGCACTCCGTGACTTTGTTCAGGAGCGACATGATGAGGTCCATGGGATGATTGATTCCCACAACTAATATTTCCAGGACTTTAGGGCTTGTTTGGAGACGTGGCGCGATTGACATATTTCTTAACCCCACCCATCTTCTCCTCGCCCTCCTTCTCCTTTTTAGTTGCTTCTTTTTCTTCCCCATTGATTCTTATGTCCTTGCATTGAGGACAATGCTTTGTTCAAGCATGGGGGAGTTGTGTGTTTGGTTGTGATTGTGTGTGTGATGTGGATGTGTGAATAGTTTGCATTTTACATCATGTATTTAGGATTAGTTTGCATGTTTAGTTGATAATTTAGTTTTTATTGCTTTTTTAGGTTTCTTTTCTTCATATTAGTTTTATTTTTGGCATTTTCAATTTTTTGGGTGCATTTTTGGTTTAGCATGCTTAAAAAAAGAGAGAACAACAAAAAAGACAAAAAATGAAAAAAGAAATATAAATCCTTCGATGATGAGTAATTAGAGTAAGTAGTTTTTCCTTGGCTTATTTTGATCCTTTTTATTATGCCCATTTATGATTAAAATGTTTGATTGTAAGTTTTTGAAATGTGCTTCATGTTTTGTTCATCAAGTTGACTGTGATTCGACTACTCAATTATTCTTTGCATGAATATTCGACACATGAGATATAATGAGGTAGTTGAGCTTTGGTAGTTGTCCCGTGAGGCCTTGAGCTTGAGCAGACAAATTCATCATTTTAGTGTTATACTCTTTTCATGTGTGACTCTTCCTACATTTCAAATCTCTAGAGCTTGCTTTGACTCTTATTCCAGATCACATTTAGCAAGCATATTTAGCCAACATGATTGAGGTATTTTTTGAATTTATAAGCGACATTAACCAAATTTATGATTTATCCATGGTTACCCCCTTTGAGCCTTGACAATGTTTATTGATGCAAATCTATAATATGATTCTTGGCCAAATACATGTCTTATCCCTTTTAGCCAAGACAATAGAGTTTCATTAGTTGAATACGGGTAGTTTGTGGATAAAGACATTTTGTTTGGTGTGGTTTGTTTGGATGTGATAAAGGATTAATGTAGTATTTCCCTTGGTGTCAATTAGGTTGAATTTTGTGAGTTGTTAGAGAAGTGTTGAAAAGTGCAAAATTTCCCCTGACACGTCGAAAAGAAACAGCAAAAGAAGAAAAAGAAGAGACAAAATATTTAAAAAAATGTTGTATACAAAGAAGAAGAAAAAAAGCAAAGTAATACAAGGATTTGGCATTGATTTGATATTAGATATACTTCAACAATTTCTCTCATTGTTGACCAACTAGGTGTGATTTTGATTATTTGAAATCTATCGAAATGAGGAGTATTTTTGTGAAAGTTAAGCGAAGATGATTTATACTTATAGTCTTTGGTTTTGACCTCCACAAATCCCAACATATTTGTTCCCCTTTTACCTTTACCCATAGCCCCATTACAACCATATTAAAGTCCTCATAATTACCTACTATGTATTGTATTTTAGTGATGGTGAATTGGAGAGCTTTAGCAAGCTTATGGTAGATTTGATTCTTTGGAATGAGATTTGAGAGAATCACATTATACTTTAAACACATGAGTGATGAGTGCTTCATTACTAAAGTGAGGGTGTACCGGTTCTTTTAGCTCTACCTATTGTATGTGCCAACATGATTGTTTAAGTTGATTTGGGTAATCAATTCAATAGTTGATGTGATGGTACTTGCTCTTATTTCAAAAATTTTATTCTCCTATCTATTTTGCATTGTTTTTAGTCACTTTGGGCTAAATTCTTTGGTCAATTTGGGTATTGATGTTGCTACAGTTGCTTGGAAACAAGCAACGGTTCAAGCATGGGGAGTTTGATACATGCTTAGAGTTTACATCATTTTGGGGTTTTTTTGCTGCATTTTTAGGGAGTTTTATGAACTTTATGTTATAATCTACACGCATATTCTCATTTTACGATTGGGTATGGTTCTTTTCTATGTTTTGTTGGTTTTAAACCTTTTTGCCTCGGCTTTGACCCCCAATTAAGTGTGATTTTACTCCCCACAGATGCTCCCAAGTCAGCATGCCCGTGGAGGAAAAGAAGAGCCAAATAATTTCAAGACAGAGGTCACCACGGATGGTCTATGGTGAAGGCCACGGTTTGTGGTGAGCCTTAAACTTCTTGCCTCTTTGTGTTCTTTCGTGTTGTGGCTGGGGATGCTCAAGTTTATGTTTAAAAGGGGGTTGTTCGGTTGCAGAAAAGAAGAACTGATCTCGCTTCTCACTGATCTTCCCTATGTTTTTCATTAGAATTAGTATTCTTAGAATATTTTTAGAGTAGAAGAAGAAATTGAAGAAAAGCTTTAGCTTTTGGAGGCTTGAAGATTGGGACACCATAGGAGAATGACCATTGCTACTAAGCTTTCTCTCCCTTGAGTATTTTTCTTGAAGTCTTGTTTTAGATGTTGTTAATTTTGAACATGAGTGAGTAGTTTATTTAATCCAGGGATTTGTTGGCCAAAGTACTGATGTTACATCCTTAATCTTCATTGCTTATTCTGCGTTGGAATAATTGAACTCTACCTCGTGATTGAAGTGTTGTGAGTGAATTTTGGCCAAATTTGTATGCTTATGCTACATAGTTGAGTGAAGTACTAAAAGGAGAACCTTGCTATTTAACCGATAAGATAGGACTTGATTTAGTAATACTTTAAAGAGATTTGTTTGTGAAGATGAAACTTTAGCCAATCAAAAATCTACAACTTAGAGTACAACAAGGGCATTCAAAAGAGTGTTAATTGGATTAGTTTAGGAAATTCAGTTTACTTCGAAAGAAAAGACTGAATTTTAGTTCGATTACACTCCTTTTAGTCATCCAATATATGTAAAGTGCATGATTTAATCCATTGATCCAAATCTTTACTAGGCGAAACAATTCCGTAGATATTTAATTCGACTGAATTTCCCGATTAGTTAATTAGCTTAATTCGAACGACCCATTGGAAAATGTTTGCTTAGCCTTTTATAATAGGTCAAAACTCAATACACTACATTTGGTCTCTGTGGGAACGATATTAAAACGAAATTACAACACCTGTGCGCTTGGGGTAGTGTCAAGTATCTCTCCACTTTTCTAACCTATTGTTAACTCCATCCCTAGTATCATGTATTAATATGATATCGTCCTCGAATACCATACACCACAGTACTTCATCCTGAATTCCTTTTGGGAGCTCATCCATAACAATTGTAAAAAGAAAAGAGCTTAAAACTAATCCCTGATATAGCCTAATATCAATATGAAAATTCTCTATGTCTCCTCGTGGCATCCTCACCCTTGTCTTAGCTCTTTGTTCGTATCTTTAACCACCTATACGTAGTCACCTCTTTCTTCTCCAAGCAACTCTAAAGCACTTCTCTTGGTACCCTATCGTATGCCTTCCCATAAGATTAATGACTTTAGTAGTTGCTCTTCCTGCCATGAAACTAATTTGACTCTCTAAAATAGAAATTTCCCGCCTTAGCCTCTTTTCAATCATTCACTCCATTGTTTTAAAGTATGGCTAAGGAACTTGATAGCTCTATAGTTCTTGTAGTTTTAGATGTCACCCTTGTTTTTGTACAATAAGCTAATTCTACTAAATCTCCACTCTTCTGGCATTTTTGCGGTCCCTAAAAATGACAATAATACCTAATCAACCAATTAAGCCCTCCTTCACCGAAGTATTTCCACATGTACACAATCTGGCCCTAATACGTTTCTTGTCTTCATTTTTCTCAAAGACTCTCCAATCTCATCTTTGTTGATCCTAAGACAAGTCCTAAAGGTTTGAGGCCTCTCTGATTGTAATGCCTCCAAAATGCTAATGACATGATTTACAAAAAACTACAGCGGAAGACTTAATAATAGAAGGCGCTACTGTCGTCTTGATAAGGACAAGGCTCACTGAATCCGTTTGATCTTGCAACTCATGTTCAAATCACAATATCTATTAAATTGAAACATTCCAAGACCAAAGTCCATAATAGTTCAACTTCAATACAATTGACTTAATCATACCATTTGCTAACTCCACTCACACTACACAATTATATTGAGCATAGACCTAAGTTGACCCTGAGGTCGATCCCAACATTCATGATATGCTAAATCTATTGTGAGCATCTGATAGCTTCAAAAAGGGCTTGCTAAAAGGAGAAACATGTGATACTTCATCACCTAAAATGGAAAACATGAAAACAATTCAAAAATGTGAGTAAAAACTCATTACATACATTCCTGTATTGTAAAATGAGCATAGAAAAACTATTGATTGGTACCCGCTTTTGTAATTCATTTAATTGGCAATAACAATGAAAATGAAAGTAATATGAAATTTAATTGCTCATTATTATCTGGATGTGAACCCCTTACAATGATATGATCTATACATAGGTGTACACCTGCCAATCTAATCAATAGTTGACCTGAAGCCACGCGGGTAAATGATGGGCTGACGCCCTATAGATGATAACTGATGGGGTCACAAGTTAAATCACAAATCACTATATAAACTGATTCATTGATAAACTCATTAAGAGTTATAACTTGATAAACATGTTTTGCTTTCTGAAGATACAGGCAATGGAAGTACCTTGAGTCTTTAAAAATGTCATCTGACTTGATAAATGTGTTCTGACTTGATAACACTTATGCATAATAGGAAACAATAACTAGGCCTCGACTCCGTTTCATAAATGTCATTGTAGGCATGTGTAGTCAGTAAATGATCCTTACTCGCATAATTGAGTAAGTAAAAGTATGTATAATAGAAATTGAGTAATTAAATGGTATACATGACTTTGGTATTTCAATATAACTTCAAAAATGAATTGGTGAAAGTAATTAAATTTGATATAAAGTAAATGAAAGTAAAATAGACAACCGTAAGATAAATGAGATTACAAAGGAAAAGGCTTTGATGGTGACAAATGAGGGAGTGGTTGTGGCCTTTTCTAAGATAGGTTGCTGATACAGGTTTAAAGCTCGCTGATGTATAGCTTGGTTCAAGATAACAGTGAGTACACCAGATTGGATTGATTGATAAATATATTTGATACATTATGAAGTGAGTAAGTAATAAGGGTTTGAGGTCAAGAGAGATATATCTTGGTTCAAAATAGCATAAACTGCAATAACTTGGTTTGATAAATATGATTTTTGAGTCACAACTCTCCCCACTTCTCATATTTCATTCATAAATCCATTAGATATAGAACTCAACCCCAAATGAATCATTGAACTCAAAAGAAGCGATTAAGCTCCTAAGCTTGGTATTTTCTCTGTAAAATCCATAAATAATTCAAAACTCATAAACAAGCTCCCAAATTGTAATACTTGTCTTCTTCTTTCTTCTTGATCAAGCTATAATCTCCATGAATATTCATTTCCCCCTTAAATGGCCTTACTTGGTCCAAATACACAAAATGAATGCGTTATCAATCTCACTTAATCTTTATTATTGCTCTTTACGTAATTACTCAAAATGCTTTCAAAAATCACCCAACTCAAAATACTCTACCAAAATTCATGAAATATTGTAGGAAATTTGAAAATAATATGGACAATCTACAATAAAATTTTCTAAAGTTTTTCTTCAAGTATATGCTGTACAAAAACTGCAATAACAGCCCAATTTGCACCAAAGCAGGTAAGTTCACTTCAAAACTTCATAACTTTCAACCTAAACCTCAAATGGAGACCTAAAAACCACAATATGCAAATATTAATAAGTCCCAAAAAACTTTCACGTACAACACAAAATGTGATTCCCACAATAGGATTCCCAAAATGGGGCTAAAACACAAGTGTATCAGTTTTTGGTCTAATCTGCACAGTTTTGGTAAAACGACCATAACTTTTTTCACAAACCTCGAATTAAGGCAATTCAAGGGCCCTTTAAAATATAACACACTGAACTATCTACCCACCAAAAATCATAAATTTTGGTTAGGTCATGCATTACCAGTTGATTGCCAAAGTCTGCCCTATTTTCTTAAAATTTCCAGCCCACACTGGTTTAGTTTTCTCTTCCTTTTTCACATAAATCCTCACTTGAAATCATTCCAAATCACCAAAAACATCATCATAGTCATCAACAAACTAAATATTATAAAATCAAATACAAAATAATCATCATAATCAATCCATAAATATGATTTTAACTTAAGCTTGAATGAACATGATCATCCCTAAACCTTAGCATGATTCAAGCTCAACTTCACCATGATCAACACCAAAATAACTCTTATTTCTTATCAAAACATCATGATCAATGATCATAAACATCGAGACAAGAATCAAAACTAAAATCAAAATCAAAACCAACAAGATCAAACTTCAAGATTACTCACTTTGATTGCAAATAAGTTGAGATGGAGATGAGGTTTAGGGGTTTTGATGATGGAGGATGATAGCTTGAGGTACTAGAATGTTGGTGGGGTCGAAAACCACCAGGGCTGGCCTGAAAGATGGCCGAAAAACACCCATCAAGGGCTGCCAGCACCTGCTGCCATGAAGAGGGAGAAAGGAGAGAGAGGGTGTGTATGTGTTGTTGTGTTTGCTTGGCTAGAATGACCCCAAAAATTCTTGGCTAAATTTTATCCTTCCAAAATATCTTTTTTTCTAATTTAAATTACGCACAAATAATAGTAATTAACTTAATTTAACCACACCAAAATTTTCGGGCCAAAATTTTAGCCCAAAATGAATCGGGCCCAAATGAATTGGGTCGAACTTACTTAATTTGAGCCCAAATATTTTTGCATGGATAAACATTAAATTTTTGTGACATTATGAAAAATAATTTAATGCTCAATCATAATCATCGAGACCTAATATCAATTCACCTGAAATTTAATCAATTAACAAAACTTGAACTAACAATCAATGAAACTTGAATTGCAAAATGGGATCCAAATGAAATATCCTCAAACCTGGATGATTAAATACGATAAATGAATGCGAAAAATTTAAATTGCATAAGGTAATTTGGTAAATATACAAATTAAGTGTAATTGAATTAATAAACATGATTTGGTTAAACAAATAACCACGAGTGGTTAAGTCCATAAATATGATAAATTAAATGAATAAACATGAATAATTAAATAAATAAATATGATTTAAATAAATAAATATGGGTTAGGGTCGGGTTATTACACTGATTATCCTAGTCCAAAGTGATAAGTAACTCCATTATCCTTACCACAAAAAAGATTATAAAAGTAACTTTGCCACCTCTCCTTTATTTTAGCCTTCTTCTTTATAACCTTGTCCTCTGCTTACCTGGTACACCATACGTCTCCAAGGTCCCTTATTCTTGTTTCCCTTGCTCTTGCAAGTTTGAATACATCTTTCTTCCCATCCTTAGTCTTTACTATTTGGTATAACCTTCTATATGCTTTGCCCTTAGCTAATGTGACTGCTTTCTTCGCTTCCTTTTTGGCCAACATATACTTAGTTTTGCTAGCCTCTTTTTCCTCATCAGATGTGCTATCTCCTTTAGTCATATAAGGCTCCTATCTTTTTCTAAATTTCTCCTTCACTACAAGAAATCTTGTTATTAGTGATTGATAAAATCTGACGCGCAAAGGGAAAATCTGACGCTAAATAGGTTCAGCATCAGATTGGCGTCAGATAAAAATTTGACTCTAAACCATTCGTGGCTAAAAAATTTTGGCGTCAAACTGAGTTATCTGGCGCTATTAGCATGAAATTTGGCGAAGGCAATTTGGTAGATAGTAATGGCGTTAGACTTTGTCAGATGTTATTAATGTAGAGCAACATATGATAGTGTCAGACAATCTGACTATAATAGCGTCTAATAACTTATTCGACGCTAAATCTCATAACAGTAACAGAAAACCTAGTGTCCCTTTTTGTGTGTTGGTGTCGCATAATCCGAAACGATTCACATCCAAGTTCAGTTGTCATAGCTAATGAGGCCAATTATCTTAACACTAAAGCACATTTAGCTTCAGATTATTCGATGCCATTTGCGTCAGATGTTTGTTCTGTCACGAATTCATGGTTTTAATTTTGCAATCTTTGCTGTTTTTTTTTTTTACATTTCTCGTATACATCTTTCATCCACTATACGTTTAGCACATTCTCAACATTCTATACACATCCTTAAATACACAAACTGCCATCCATTTTAAACATAAATCACCATTCATATAACCATGTTCCATGATACACAAACTTCAAGTAAAGGTATTCATAAGGTGCACAAACCAACTTCCAAGTTTCATATCATCGAATAATCATAGGTTCCACAACTTGCGTAAATACATAATACACAAAGTTAGTTTATACAAAAACGGCTAATCACAAGAGCCAGAGGGATGAGAACTAGAACCAAACAATATGTTAACTTGTGGTGAAGGCAGTGAATGCGTTTCATTGCCTCATTAAATGGCCACCTCTGATCAACCACAAGCTTTTTTTGCTTATCAAATTGTTGTTGAGTTGATGTCAAGTCTGCTTGTAGCTTTAAATATGCAGAAGGAATGCATGTAAAACTAGTAGAGGTAGTAGAGGTGGTTGGTTTCTCATAAAACATAGCAGCACTAGCTAGTACCAAACCATAGATTGTGAACTTCTTCCTCCATCCACCTGAAACATCATAATATAGTGTATCCTTATCACCAGTCAAACTAAAAATAGAGCACAATCTCATCACACATGCACATGCTTTACATCCTCTCTCAAGAAAAGGTGGTCCTAAACTTGTTCCGAAGTAATAAATATTAGACCATGAAGTTACATCTTGCATACTTTGACAAAAATTCGATAGCATAGCGCCTTAGTTCTCTAAGTACAACATACAAAAGATGAAATACCTAATGTATTTGGGAATATAATTCCCCAAGACATTGAGCAACCCATCTTCATAATCGTACCTGAAAACAATTGGGAAATTATTGCCTTCAATTTGTCAAGTGTATGGAAAAATTTAGTAGTTGCACACCTAATACCATATTATTCCTAAACTATCCAAACAAACAACTCAAAAACTTATACATATCAGGTTATCCTCAGCACAACAAACATGACAACATGTGTATAGTGTGACAAGGGAAAGCTGTTAAGTACAAACTTTTGAATGGGTTTCTAAGCTTACGGAATACATAAATAGCGTAAAACAATGTATAAGAACATATAAAAGGATAGAAATAAACACACATATTACTAAAAGTGTGGTGATTATAGAATTTAAAAGCATACGATTCTACCTATAATTGGGTAAATAGAGGACATAAATTAACCACTACTTTAACTCCTTTCTGGTTGCTTAGAACTCTCCTTAAGACTAAGAGCTCACCTTCATCTGCTTCTTCCACAACATCTTCTTGAGTTTCTTCAGCTTCTAACTCACTTTCAATATCGTTTTCTTCCTCTTCAAATTCTTCCTTTACGGCAGTCCATTCAGCTAGAGTAATGACTTCTTGGTTTGGACACTCCAAAGCAATATGACCAAGCCCTTGACATTTGAAGTATCTTCTGTTGTTCATTGCATTAAGGTTACGTCGAAAAGGGGATGCTAGAGCTTTTTAAGGTGCCGTGGTTCTTTGTGGATTAGAAGAGAAGGGCATTTGTGGCTTAGGAGGTGGGTTGGAACTCCCCTTGTTAAAGGGTTGGTTCCGGTTTGGGGGCCTTGGATTTGAAGGCTTAAAGGCTGGTCTAGCTTTCTTTTGTTGTTCAACCATGTGAGCTAGCACACAAACCTCATCAAAAGCAGCATAGGCTTATAATTCAACAACATTAGAATACGTAGGTTCAAGTCCTCCTAAGTACGTAACAATTGTTTGCTCTTCGGGTTCTTGAAGATCACATTTAATAACAAGTTTTTCAAACTCTCTAGTATACTCCTCAACACTCAGATTGCCTCGGTTCAGATTATGAAGTTGGGAATAGCAATCTTGCACATACGTGGGTGGAAGCAATCTAGCTTTCAACTTGGTTTTCATCTTTTCCCAAGTTCTAATCATAGCTTTTCGTTCCCTAACTCTTTTAGCACACAAATTAGTCCACCACAAAGAAGCATACTTACGTAGTCTCAATTCCACCAACTTGACTTTCTTGTCCTCTGGAGCATCCTTGTATTCGAACACCCTCTCCACAGTATGCAACCAATCCAAGAACTCTTCAAGGTCAAACTTGCCTTCATATTCTGGAATCTCAACTCTAAAACCATTAGAGTTAACTTATGCTCTAGGTTCTGTTCGTGGCCTCCTCCATGGTTCTTCATCACTAGAAGAATCAAGAGTATGGGTAAAGACTTGCTCTTGATTTCGTGGTTCAGGACAGGTTGGCTCTTCATTCATCTTCTGCTTTTGCTTGAGAAAAGTACCCAATTGCTTGCGTAGGTACTCATTTTGTGCTCTTAGTTCTTGGTTAGAACTCTTCAATTCTTGATTTGAAGAAGTAATTTCATGATTACTTCTCAAAACAACATCAAGCTTCTCTTCTAGACTTGCACTAGTACTCATGTTGTTCTTGGTGTAAGAGAAGAACAAATTCAGATTGTGTTTGAGAGATGGGGAAGAAAGGAACTTTGGATGCATGGATTGAATACCAAGCCAAGGAGAAACTCAGCTCTGATACCAAATATGATGTATGTCTCAAGGGAAGAAGCAACCCAAGATAACACACATCAAATGACAACCAAAACTCAAAGATATAACTCAGACAACGAGTGGCACGGTCGTGCCTAGGAGCACGGGTAGGCCGTGCCAATTTACTCCTGGCCGAAAGCTAAAAGTTCTAACTTTGCATAGTTTGAAGTGCCTTAAAGTTTGGTTTGATGCTAAGCCTTTTGCTGAAGACTAGGCCGTGAATATGGAGGGAAAAAGAGAGTATGAAGGCATGTGAATGAGAGGATAAACAAGAAGTTTCAAGTGAAAGATTAATAACTCAGAATTCAAGCTAATAATCTCACCTTGAATCCGAAGGGAACAAACTAGAATAGGATAGACTAAACTCAAAGAATGGACACAGAAACACCACCAATCTTGAGTCTAGGGCCCTTAATCTTGATTAGGATGCATAATCACCACTTAATCAAGGTTAAGACTCACTTGGACACCACCTTAATTGGCCTAATTAAGGATAAGCAAGCAAGAATTTGGTAGAGAGAAAGCAAAAGCTCTCAAACTAACTTTATCATTCAAATGGAGTTATGTTCTTGCTATGGCCGTGAATTGCCTTTAGTAATCAGCAAAAATGGCCAAGCTAGCAAGCATACAAGTGCCCCCCTTTTCCTTACTAGCTAGGAAAGGTGTTAAGGACTAATTACATCCGGTTATAAGCTAATGCAATTACAATCATGCTTAACTAAATTATTACATCCGAATCATGAAGTAAAGTAATGTCTAAGCTGATTATACATCAATCAAGCTCACACTTAGACTTAATACAACCAAAAATGAAGCATGGAATCCATGTGCACAGCCGAAAAGTGATTCTCTCTTTACGGCTAGACAATAGGAATGGAGAGACAAGATATTTGCTTCTTCTTCTTCATTGGTCGAACTTCCCAAGGTAGCAGCCAATCCTAGAGAGTCTTGAGACGTGTTCTATGTCTTGGGAGGCGTTCCAATCAGCTTTGCAAGCTAGAAAAACTGGCTGAAGCTAGTGATACATTCGGGTTATGCTGAACCGGGTTCAAGCAGTGTGGAGGCCGGTTTTTAGACAAAATTTAAGCATAGTAAAAGTGATCATGATTTGGTTTTCAACCATGGGGGGTAACTTTGGGATGTATATAACCCCCCCCCCCTAACCAAGAAATCAAGGTTATAATGTGTTTAAGTGGGGTAATTAAACTTACACATTAAACCGTGCAAATTGGAGTCCAATCTGGCCGGTTTGGAAAAACGCCTTGATCTCCCATCCTCTTGTGTGCATGATTTGAAATCAATGCTTGGACTTGAATGTAGACTTCTTAATGATTCCAAAAATGCAAAAATCCATGACTTAAACCACAATGTAGCTTAAGTAATGACATGAACAAAACCGAGCAAATTCTGGTTTGCTAGCCCGTGTACACTTCCTTGATTTCCTTAAACAAGTTGGACCAATGCTTGTACTTTAGAGCTTAAATTGGACCCTAAATGAGTTGTTAGACCTTCTTCCTTGTCAATGGTGGTGGGGACTCCATCAATATATATATATATATATATATATATATATATATATATATATATATATATATTACATTGGGTATGGTATTTTAATTCAAATTTAAACATTGACAATTTGGAGTGCATCGACTCCAAGAGGTGTATTTTGGCGGGGTCAAGCATGATTCGAGGAGCAATCTAAATTTTTTTTAATTATAATTACACAGATATCCTGTGTGATGCACTAATGCTAATAGCCTAATGTACATATATTCAAAATTACCAATGAAATTGCTAATATAACAACATTATACACAATCAGCTGCAATACATATATTGTAGACCTGGGAGTTTATACTCCCAGGTACACGTGGACAATAAAATCCAGCAAGGACAAATATTAAAAACCAAAAAAAAAAACGAAAATCAAAACCAACTTAAAAAAATGAATATCGAAAACAAAAAAAACGCCACATCCCACTTACCATAACTGTGAGCTGTCAATTTTCCCTAAACTTCAGTTCACCAGCACTCCTCCAACTACACAAATTCTACCTCACCTCAGTTTCTTCATCCATCAACGCGAGAGCAAACTTCCAGAGCAGTGAAAACTCGAACAGTAAATTCTCGGGTATCAGATGTGAACCATCAACTATGGCAGATACAGAGGAACGCATGCAGGCTGAAGATGCTACTAACTCCCAAAATTCAACGAATGACAACAGGGTAAGAAAATCTAGAGTTACCCTCACATACAAGAGGAAATCCAGGTAATTCATTATGTAATTTGTTTTGAAATTTTAGAAAGAAAACACAAAACAGGAGGTCGAAATGCTTGAGTGATTCGCTATGGATGTATCCTGTGAGTGGACAATTGTTAATGAACAAAAACAACATGCCAAAAACTAGATGAAATAGGGCAAGTCTGAATTTTAAAAGCACATACACCTATTGATGTTGGATGATTTGGTTTGGCGGGAAAATTGCAAACATGAAATGGGCAAACCCAAAGTGAACGACATTCACAACAGTAGTGAACAAACCCTAAGTAGTTGTGAGGCCAGTGAACAAGAAATTGAAAATAAATTGACAGTGAACAATACTAAAGCAAAGACTGAACATAAAGAAGCCTTAAGTACACTATGATATGACATATTAAGCTATGCTAGAAACTAGTTATAAATATAGTGGCAACCGTGTATTGCAGAATATTCATGAACGAAGCTAAAAGACAAAGAAAATTATACAACAATCAATCAGAGCCTGAGCCTCAGGTGGAGCCTGAGCATGAGCCACAGCCAGAGGATGAGTATGAGCCTGAGCCTGAGCCTGAGCCTGCAAGGAAGAGACAGAGGAAGCAGCATCATTTAGACAGTCTTCAAACAACATTGAAAAGAGCACCTAAAAGAACTCCAAGAAAGAAAGTGCAATTCAGGCATGTTAATGTTGAAGAACCGGTCACTGAAAGTACTGATCTCCCACTTATAACAACAAGATCATGGAGTGGCTTGCTCAGGGATAGAATGGCCCCAGGTGGCTTTCTAACATTGGTAGAAAGGCTAGAGTACGAACAATGGTCAGCCATAGTTGAGGTAGGGTTTGGAGGAATTTTGTCAGTTAGAACAAAATTGATCCCAAAAAAAATTAGCAAGGTGGCTGTTGGAAAAATATGATCCTTGGGATAATTCACTAAACCTAGCCAATGCCAAACTCCTAATAAATGAGGAGGATGTATATGCAACACTAGGATTACCTATGGGAGAGCTTGAAGTAATTGACGGGAAAACATCAGATGCTGACCTAGAGTTCTTGGAGCTTTAGAGAAGAAGATGGAATGTCGAAAGAGGTGGACCCCCAATTGGAAGTATGGATGAATTAATCCTATAGCGTGGAGTTCATGGACATGAGTTCATCACCGACTTCATAATGTATGCAATATCTACTTGCATTGTAGGAAATGCAAATGGCACTTGTCACTTCCGAGTAGTCAAGTATTTGCACAATATCAATGAAATCAAACGCTACAATTGGTGTGCATATGCCATTAAATGCTTGAACCATGCGGTAGTAGAATGGAAGAAAGACATGAGCAAATTCTTCACAGGATCGCTGTTATTCCTAATGGTAAGTACCACTATAAGACATTAGGTTAATATATAACCAAGCACTATACACTGTGAATTAGTTCACTTAGTAAGAGAGTGAGGTTCACTGTGCACTTTTAATAAATTCACAAAGTACATGAGAAAGATTAAATGAAACCCATGCAAGTTCTATGTATGTGTAAATCTTTCTGGCTGCACTATTTGCTTTAGACTAGTAAACTGAGGAATTGAGGATTGTTCACTTTGATATTTTGACGAGTTCACTAAGTAATGGAGTAAATTTGAATATAGGTTATACTTATATGACTCCAAAATACACTGAGACACACTCAATGAATGAAAGTTTTACACAATTCACTGAGGATGATTAAGGTTCATTGAGAAATATGGCCGTTAGGTCCATATGCAAAATTCAATTGTTTCACAATTGACTTTACAGCAGTTCACTAATGAAGTGATGAGTGTTCACTTTACAATAAAAAAGATATTAGAACTAAATGCCACATATAAATGCACTATAAAACTACTACTGTTCACTGTTTTTGTGGATGAGATTCACTATTAAATTTCCATAACTTCACTAAGAAATTAGTTCACTAGTGTGTATGATAGAGTTCACTAAAGTGATGAATGTTGTTCACTGTAGAAGTGAACAACACAAAGTCACCTACAACAGCCTCAATTTATGACGAGGCACCTTAATGACATGGATACTCATACATATGCATAACTAATTGTAGTATCATATTAGATTAATACTATTCACTATTTTGAGGATGAGATTCACTATTAAATTTCAATACCTTCACTAAGGAATTAAGGAATGTTCCCTTTAAAAGCGTACCCAATGAAGAGTGTATAAAGTACTAGACTGTCTAATATTTCTGCATGTTCACTATGTAGTTTGCATTAGTTCATTGGTGTTTATGGTATAGTTCACCAAAATAATGAATGTTGTTCACTGTAGAAGTGAACATCAAAAAGACACATACTTCAGCATCCATTTACATTAATGCACCTCAAAAACGTTGCCATTCATACATATACATAACTTACTCTAATATGGTATATGGTACTATTACGATAGCTATTCTACATGGATAGAGTGCAATTCAAAGGAAGAAAGGTTAAAAGATCCTTCCTTGTTGCCATTAATTGGGACACAGAGAACGTGAGAAACAGAGACAAGGATGAACAACTATCAGGGAAATACGGGAAACGGAGGATAATAGAGAGAATTGACTATCAAACAATAACGTGCTTAGCTGAAGTGGATTTTGACATAAACATGCAAGAATCGGCAAGAGGCCAACCACACTAAGGAGGAACTAGTGAGATGTCCTGCGAAAGACCAAGTAAAGAGCAACGTTGTCCATTATGCCCACACTACAATGGACAACGTGAAGGCCTCATACATATCAATGATTATCCAATTCAGGTAGCTATCTAAATAACAAACCACGCGTAGCTGTTTTGGCAATCTCAAATGTAATTGCTACTTAATAACTGTGAGCTACTAATGCTATATTCAAATATCACTTCACGAAATTAACGTATGCCTTATGCATAGGATAATGTGACCAAAGGAGTTATAGCGCAACAAGGGGAGACATAAATAGAAATGCAAGCTCGGAAGTCTCCACCCCACACTAGACACACAGGGGCTGCAAAGGAGAATGTACAAGAGTGCGTCTCCCCAAATGACACATACTACTGCAGCCCAGAGTTCCTCGAACAACTTGAAAAACTAGAGAGCATATGTAGAGAGGAAATACATCACAGGAAAAGGGTGGCTTGCATCCCACCAAGTTTCAACCTTGGAATATCACTTGAACAGTTCAGGTACAATGCGGAGAGAAGACAGCACCAACAGAACCACCTGTCGCATCAATTGAGCACCAAACAGATCAGGGTAGTGAACATGCTATCAACCATGAGAAGGCACCTTAAACCAGCAAAGGAACACACAAGGTAGCAAAAAATATGAAATCAATGAAGCGAAGCAAGTGGTAAAACGGCAACAGCCGAAGAGGATGGTCACACAAGTGCCATTTCAATGTCGATCGCCATATCTTAAAGATTATAGAGAGGCTAGGGATCGGCTAACTCATGAACAACTAACGTTGGTGGACTATGCTTTCCTGTCACTAGATGAATTGCACCCATCAATGTAAGTTTTATGCTTTACAACAACATCACACACATACACAATTATTCGTATTGTTCTTTGTTCATATTCTCCTCCTTAAAGAAATAATGACTATAATCTAAAATATAGGGAGAAACTATTCGAGTATGCCCATGAGAAGGAAGACACAAAATTGTGGATATTTAGGGATGCATTTGAAACATTGCCTGGAACAGACCGGGAGATAGACAAGTCCATAGTCAATGTACTATGTCTACTACTTAACTGGATGGAAAGTTGAAGAAATCCAATGACAAGAAAAAGAATGTTCTTCACCACTAATGTTTTCGTAAGACCATAACACATTACATACAACATAGTTGACTCTTTTATAACACAATTTTGATCATTAACATTTAAATGCCTACTTTGCATTTCCAGATGGCCCTAGAGAATGAAACATTGGAATTATGAAACATCTTCAAGGCAGTAATGGACCTTGAGAGAAGGAGGTATAAATGGATGAAATTAGGTGAAGCCCAATTGGTAAGTTCCATAACACTGCTTGTAGAATATGTGTAACTAGATACAACTAGATGTAATGTCTAATTAGTTCACTAAGTATATCGAATGAGTTCACTGAGTGACTAATGAATGTTCACTGTAAATTGGAATATGTGTAACTTGTGATTGATTAACTATGGGTTGTCAATTAGTTCACTAAGTACAATGATTGAGTTCACGGAGTGACTGGTGAATGTTCACTTTATATTTTGATTAGAATTGAAAAGGGAAGCCCGGTGCACAAGCATCCCGTGTTCATGCAGGGTCCAGGGAAGGGCCGCACCCCAAGGGCTGAATTGTAGGTAGCCTAACCTGAGTTTGTCAGTGGTTAATTCTATGGCTCGAACCCATGATCTTTTGGTCACACGAAAACAACCTTACCGTTGCTCCAAGGCTCCCCTTCTTGATTAGCATTGAAACTAAATGCAAAATTGCCTTCATGTGTAACAGTTGGACAATTTGTATATGTGTAACTTGTAATTAATTCACTATGGGTTATCAATTAGTTCACTGAGTACAATGATTGAGTTCACTAAGTGACTTATCAATGTTCACTATACATTTTGATTGGCATTGAAACTAAATGCAAAATTGCCTTCATGTGTAACAGTTGGACAATTTGTATATGTTTAACTTGTAATTGATTCACTATGGGTTGACAAGTACTTCACTGAGGACTTGATAAAGTCACCCATAAAAGATGCAAACAGAGGGAATGTGGCAGTGGTAATTGAGAAACTAGGTAGTTTGCATTAGTTCACAAAAGAAATGAAGAAGGTTCACTATATAATGAATGCAACCAGCTTCTTTTACAATATGTGATCCTCACTACTTGGTTCACCATGTAAATGAAGCCTGTTCATTATTGCCCTTAGTGTATGCTGACCATATCACTGAATAATTTAGTAAAGAACAAAATCAAACATACTACTTCTGTCCATATGCAAGTCTTATTCAGTACACTATAAAGTTTGCATAAGCTCACTGAGTTCACTATGAAGTTTTATTTAATATGGGTATTCTTCCATGTTCATTGTCACCATAGTTCACTACGACATATCAGGTCGTTCATCATAGAGCCATTTGCAGTTCACTATAACCAACTCAGAACACCTGAATATACTTAACCTCATGCATTTTCTATGACATGCAGGTGTTTTTCCCCATACTTCAAGACCACGACTTTTTTGTCCTCTGTTATGAGTTTGGAGGCAAGAAAATAATTGTACTTGACAATCGCTTGGACGGAGAGAGTGCCACATCCAAATATAAGCATTGTGCAATGGCCATGATAAATATACCTCAAACACAAAACCCTAAAGTCATATACAAAAATATCACTCCATAACATTTAGAAATTATATGCAGACAAACTTTTTCGCAATCTACTTATTGAATGGACGACTTAAAAAAGGGATTGACGTGAGGAAATTTACCCTCGTATTTTGGAATCTAACTTGGCAAGATGACACCAACATGCATGATTGCGGGATTTATGCCATAAGCCATATGGAGTCATTTCAAGGAGGAAGTGTCAAGTACTGGTCAACTGGTTTCGAAAAGAACAAGGTAACCTATACATTTCATTCCTAAACCAATATCAACTGCAAATTAACTGTAATTTAAATGCAAAGTTCAAACACGCATTACATTTAAAAGTGCTAATATCATATACACATGTCGAAAATGCAGGAAGAGTTCGTCAAACATCTACATTCAAGGTATGCAGCAATGATATTAGAGAGTGAACTGAATCAAGTATGGGTGCAAGTACAAGAAGCAGCTAAAGAAGACTTGCAGCAAAGGGAAAAAGTAATGCAACACTTGCAACAATAGAAACACCCTACTATCAGTTACTTCGCTTATTTCAAAACAATCGTGCATAGAGCACACAATGTTCCTAATGTACAACTTTTAGTAAATGACAAATGCATATCTTCATTTTCTATATTTATTAAAAGTATCCTATACTTATTAATTGTTAATGTGTGTTCCTAAATCAACAATGCCTTACACAAATCTACTCCCCATAGTGCGTACACATAAAGCCTAATGCCCAAGTATTGACCATAACTACAAACAAACACATAACAAAGAAACACATTGGACACTAAAATTAGGAAATTTTACAAAGATAATAAACTAGACAATTATGAAATAAACAAAAAATCATTGTGCATTTTAAAATTGTTCACTACATTCTGATAATGTTGGACACACAAATTCGATGACTAAATCCTACATAGCTAACATATTTACTTGGTTCACTAAGGGCTTTGATGTAGTTCACTGGGAAATTGAATGAAATTCACTGTACATCATGCTATATATCTAAGTTTTACTTGGATCACTAAATAATTTGCATTAGTTCACTACCTAATTGAGGAATGATCACTACATAGCATAATAGGTATTCACACTAAATCTAACACAGAACACTGGTAATTTTAAAGGGGGAGTTCACTAATGTATACAATATTGGTCACTATGAAAGTCAACAACACACATTAAATTACTTCATTCATTTTTTTAAATAGTTCCATCGATGTCTCTAAGTTCAATAATTCTAAATATGTATAAGTTTAAAATACTTCACTAAAAGCTTTAAAGTATTTCACTAAGCATTTGAGATCTGTGCATTCTAAAACACCCTAATTCTGATTATGTGTAAGTGATACATGGTTCAC
>JACYFF010031955.1:65993459-66024841 GCA_017589665.1 Selenicereus undatus
GTGTAAGTGATACATGGTTCACTATTGATTTTGCATTAGTTCACCCTATGAAGGGAGAGGGTTCACTACAAAACCTGTTTCTTATTGGAACTCAAAAGAAGTAAGAAGTACAATCAATCAATACCAAAAATTACCATCAACATTGAAATATATGAAAATCACTAGTCATATAGTCTAACTCGCTACATATTTTGGACCATAAATACAAAACAATACAAATATAAAGTGTCTCCAACTTTCGCAATAATCTTTCAATGCTTATCATTATGACTATCATTTCCATTAACAACATCATAATGAAGTTGTTGCTAGACGGGCGGCGCCATGACTGGCATAAACATTGAACTGCTGTTAACTGAATGAAAATAGTACGTCGGATGAAAAGACGGTAGTGGAAAAGAGCCCTACATAAAAAGATAAAAACACAATGAATCAATTATAAGATTCACTACACTATTCAAGGGTGTTACAAAAATAACTAAAGCGTATTCAGTCAATTCAAATGGCATAGGCAAACATGACCAAACAACTGAATGAAAATGAACCCAAGTTATGATGTACCTCACCCACACGATGTTGATCATGCGGAACTAAAGATGAATGGTTACACATCGGCAATGTAATCTGCTATTAAAACCAAATATTAATTAAAACCAAAACATATACAAAATAACCGCAAAAAAAAATCAAGAAAAATATACCTGTTAAAGCATTTGGGAAAAAATAATGCCAGTATGCGGAAGAGCATCAGAAACACATGATCCATTCTTCATATAACACAAGACGAAAAGAGAAGTGACTAACAACTTTAATAAGACACAAACCATGCAATAGTGATAATCTATGATGGGTGCAATTCAAAATCAACAAGGACACTTTCAACAAAATAATATTAACTTCAACACAATTGCTAGACAAAGTATACCTGGGATGGTGCTATGGGTGAGCCCACCTCATTCTTTGACAACTTCTTTGACCTTCTCCGTTTAAGTTGATCACATTTCCTTTCAATAATACTCTTCAATCTCTTATTCCTAACACCTTTTTGACGAGAACCAGGAGGATTTAGCACATTCGGTAATGAATTCCAGACCTTCTCATGTCCATCTTTAGCACAATGCATAGAACGCACATCAAATTCAACTAGCTCCTTAAGTTTCAAAAAACACTTTTCACAATGAGCCCTTGCATTCTTATTCATTTGGCTAGCTGTAATTATTGAATTCATTTTCCTCAACATTTACATCTTCCAAATAGAAGAACAACCCACATAATCTTTACCAGTAGATGATCCCAACTTAAGCTTGTGACCATCCTTAATGCTCTTACGCCACCTCTTAATTATATATCGATCAGGCACTTGATCAACACAATAAGCATGTTGCACCCTTAGGCAATGGGAACACAAAATCCCAACCTCGGTAAACATCTTACAACTACATTTAATAACACCTTCCTCTTTATTAAAATTAACGATATGTCGAAACTCATATGGCTCTTCTCTATGAGATTCCCTTGCAAAACTAATTCCCTACACCTCAAAAGACATAGCAGAAGAAGAACTTTCAACTGCTTTGAAATTATATCTGGCACCATCAATGAACTCCTTCTCAAACTTCAAGAAAGCTTCAACCGTATAAACAGACATTGCATGTTTCAAGATGCTTATAGAAGGGAAAGCCATTTCCACATTGCCGTTGCTACATCTATGATCTTCACCATTCTCTTTGCTCCTCCACTGAGATACAACATCACAAAAGATGTTGTAAAAGTCACAAAGATCAGCTGTAGCCCGCAACCTCCTTTTCAAAGATCTGTTCGTTGTTTCACTCCTTTGAGAGGATAATACACCACCAAAAAAAAAATTGTTTTGAAAATATCGAACACCATTTTTCACGCATAGTATACAAGTTACAAAGCCAATGATTGTTACTACAATCGTACTTTTCCATCATCCTGACATTTAACATGGAATTCATAAGCATAGTAGCACAAAATAATTGAAAAAAATGCATACATAATACATCATGCGTAGTGACCTTACAAAATACTAAAGGTAAAGTTGCATAAACACTTACAAATAAAATAAACACAACACAATACAGTGAACAATACTAAATAGCTTAGTGAACTAACACCACAAAAAAAATAAACCAAATAGACCATACACATACACAAACCTTATAGACTAATCCCAGCTAGTCCTCTAAATATTTGACAAGAAAATACCTACACGCGATTCACTATAAAAGAAGTCCAGTATGGGATACATATAAATTATAATAACCTACACACAATATGCTTCATGCCATTTAATGAAAAAAAAAACATGCATGTTGTTTCAATAAAAAGCAACAAAAATGAAAAAATGAACCATGTAAGAAATATGAAGTATAATCACACAACATTTAAAGGCATAATGTACACAGCATTGTTAACTCTTAATGCATGACAACATGTGTTCATAACATCAAACATGAGCAATACTCAAGAATGCAGTGAACACGCAGAAATAGGATTGTGAACAGTGCTCACTTTTGAGAAAAGTTTCATACTGAAATAGGTTATACTACTAGCAATACATTTCAACAAGTACATACCTCTCCCATAAAAAATTGAAGTCATCCACAGTGTCACAATCCATCAAAACTCTATTAAAAATCTTGGTGAAAGCTTCACACGATCTAAGGCGTCCAATATTTTTCCTTGAATTTTCAATAATGTGCCAACAACACAACCTATGACGAGCAAGAGGAAACACCAACTTAATTGTAGAAGCCATGGAGAATGTCTGACCTGTCATCACAGTAATTGGGTGCTTCCCACCCATAGACTTCAAGAATGTCTGAAACAACCAAACAAAAGGCCCTATCTTCTCATTCATTAAAAAACCACAACCAAACATAACATTCTTTGAATGACGATTCATCCCAACAAATGGCGCACAAATCATGTCATATTTGTTCGTCCGATACGTTGTGTCAAAGACAACTAAATCTCCAAATAATAGATAATCATCCAACAGTTGCTTATCACGCCCAAGAAAACTAACTAAACAATTACTCGCATCAAGCTCGAATGCAAAGAAGAAGTCATCCTCATACTTGAGACGCCTATTAAATATTTCAATTAGTGAGTGCGCATCTCCACCATCAAATGTTCTATCTTTCAATTGTGATAACTTGTTGTATACGTCTCTCAAACCATACCCCAAATAAGGAGACCCCCCAGCTTGTTTCTTAAGAACACGATTTGCATCAGCAACTCCTATTCTTGACTCCCTAAGCTGTTTAACAAATAAAATATCCTCCTCAGATACTTCTCGATGTGAAGGCAACAAATGTCGCTTACTTGGACTACACAAAGCATGATTATGTTCAGTATCATGTCGAGTAACAATCCACCTACCATCCTCATCTATATGAAACTGAACAAACGCCTTGCAATCATTCCTGACATCTACATTCGTATGATCCTTGTGATGTTAACCTTTATCTTGCTTGAATCCAGCCTTCTAACAACAAAACTGGTGCATGCATAACCCACCTCCTTTCACTTTACATCTATGACGCACCTTCGAATACCGAACACTAAACCAACCTTATATGCATAATGATTATAAATATGAAATGCTTCACGTTCTGAGGTAGCAGTAGCCCCAACCAACACTTCTTGCAAAGGTTCAACTTCAATAATGTCCCGCTTACTGAACCGACATCCTAAAATAATTAGTGAACACTATCAGTGAACAGTACTAAGGGCAATAATGAACAATTACATATACAGAAGTGAATGACATCTACAACGCAAGCTACCAACTTACCACAACAATATGTTCAACCCAATAGACACAAAACACCCCAAATTAATATGTTCAATATTTTCACATGCAAAGTACAATACAATTACCAGTTAAACACCCCAAGTTAAATGAAAAAAACCATGTTTCAACATATTGACTTCGCAAATATGATATACAAAATAAATAGTGAACAACAAGAAGTGCAAAAATGAACAAGACCACACTTCAAAGAAATATGAACCTATTAACCAGAATAATGAACAAATAATACATTCCATACATACTGCACTCATCGAACATGTCTTCCTCACCTTTATTAGCAACAACATCCAAAGCTTCCGCAACAAAGAGAGCTACCAAAAACAGAATAGAAAACGCATCAAAAATGACCTCAATAAAAAAAGAAAAAAATAAAGCAGCATTACAAGATTAGATAACTTACGAATCAGACTTTTAGAAACTGAACGATCTTCAACATCATCAACTTTAACTTGATCAATGCTGTTTTCCCTTCAGTAAAATGATAATGCCAACGAACAATACCTCTGAGCTTCATAATCAACACTAAAATAATAGCCTTCATAAATCATGCAAAAAACGAGTGCAATACTAGCAACCATGTAACAGTATGAACTCAACATCCATGGAACACAACTCGTTAGCTTTTGTGCAGTTACTTTACCACGTTGAAGATTTACTTTTTTCAAAACAAATGCAAATATGTCTGATAATTTAGGGGAAGAAACTGTGAGTTTGCAATACCAGCAACCATGAAATGCTATGATCTCAACATCCATGAAACACAACAAGCTACCTTCTTGTAGGTTCTTCACCACGGTGAAGATGTTTTTTTTTTAAATAAATAAATAAATATATGTCTGATAATTTAGGCGAAGAAGCTGCCAATTTGTTTTTTTTTTTTTAAAAGAGCGAAAAACGGTTAGAATTAGTGGAGGATTACGTTGATTCATGAGCAAAATTGCCACTGGAAAAAAAAATGACATGGCATGCACACATGGCGCTAACATGGACTTGGGAGTATAAACTCCCAGGTGCATATAATAATTTGCACAATCTGCCATCCAAAAAACCGCAACCATAATGATACAAATATCCTTTCTGATACTAGTAGTGTGATGCAAATGTATGGTGAATCGCTAATACAACATCATTGCACAAACACAACCATTGAAAAATGACAATCTTACAAACTGAATAATAAGATAAAAAATAAAATGGAAAAAGGAGAGGTCAGTAGCTAGCAGTTGATCGATTGAACTCTACAAACAACTAGAATTATTCTCCTTGTGATGCAAGGGTGTTGAGTTAAATAATATGTCAATATCGAAAATTATGACTAATTCATCAATAATAATATTTTTTCATCATTTAGATTTATTTATTAGTTAAGTAATCTTTGTATCTATTGAATTTTTTTTGTTTACACAGGTGTTATTTTCACATATGCAAGTAAATGTTTATTAATGACATTTCTAAATAATTGATAAAGAACAAGAACAAAGGTCTTTTGGAGTACATCAAGAAAAAAAAAATTTAAAAAAAGAAAGAATTGTATGCATGCTAAAACACATAAAATGAATTTAAATAGTAATTAATAACTTAATCAATGAAGTTATGACACTCGGCAAAATGTGTGAAACCACTCAACTTTATGTATAGTTATAGTAGTGTAGGCTCGTGCAGTGCACAATGCTTGTTGAAATAGACCTTTAGAATATGGCATTTGAAAAATTTTAAAATATCACCAGCACATACATATTTGACATTATCATTTAAAAAATATAAGATGATAAGTAGCTATTGAAAAAACCAGAAAGTCATCTACTTAATCTAGTGCAACTGAGATTAATAGTTTAGAAAACAAATAATGATAATCTATATGAAGATAAAGATCATGGTAAATGACATGATGATAAGCTAATGAGCGGAGCAGGACGTTGAAGATTACTCTTCCTCTTCTTATACCTGTATGCTTAGTTATGATAACTACGTTAGTATTATTTCCAGGTTGGTTTGCACGGAACAAGTTTATCTAAGATATATTTTTAAAGAATAACTAAACTAAATATATAGAAACAATACCTCCATCAAAAAAATATTTATAGAAACAACAATTATACATATGTGTGTGTGTGTGTGTGTGTGTGTGTGTGCGTGTGCGCACATGCGCAGAGAGCCAAGTTAATATGGGATTAAAATTAAATATTGGATAGCTGCTAAGTTTGTAAAAAAGGGGTTGAATAAAGCCAAAAGCATAGCAAGAAAACAGGGCAAAAAGACGGTAAAAACAACCAACATGTACGTAATTAGGGCTTTTATTTATTTATATGATAATAACCAATGAAAAGAAAAAGAGAAAAGGTCTTATATTGGGCAAAAAGTGGGATTAAGAAGTGATTAACACATAACATATATCTCCACTATTTGTTCCTAAAATCTTATCCTAAATTTATGTATCACTCTATGGAGAGAAATTAGAAAAGCTTTAATTACTTATATTCTTAGCTAATAATCTAATAAAGTTGGCCTTAGGAAAAGCTTTAATTACTTATATCCTTGGCTTGTAGCTAATTAATTATGTCTTCATAATTCTTAACCTCCTAGTTGTAACTAAACTAAAAATAAATAATATATCTTGGAAAAAATATTATACTTTTCTATATAAACTTTTAGTTTGTTTAATTAAGTTGTACATTTTTTAAAGCCACCTTTCATGTGAATGGCAGTAGCTTATAATTGCTTGAATAATATTATGCTTACATCAAGATCTCCACCACCTGTAATAAGATTAGCCATATGTCGATGGATGCTTCATAGATGGAAAGCTAGTATGATCTACAATGATATTTTTCAGTCCCCCCTCCCCTTCAATATACCCGTCATACTTAAATACATCCCCCTACCGCATGCACACCTCATGTATGCTTAAATGGCTAACCTTCTACCGTAATTTTTATCCTTTCCACTCTCTTACTCCTACTCTTTCAACTAAAACCCTACATCTTGGCAGTGATCTATGGTCGCAGCAGCAACGAAACTTCTCCTCCTCCTACCGGCGGAGCCTTTAGAGACGGTTAAGGAGGTGGTTAAAGCACTGGTTACGAAAAGGATGGTAATGCCAGTGGATACAAAGGACGTGGAGGATGGGGAGGTGTTGTTCATGTAAAAAGTTAGTCCATTCTTAATGATTTCGAGATTTTCTACCAGGTAATTTGGTCATTTGTTTTTTTAGTGTTCATTTGTTTTTGTTTTGGTGGGTCGATTGTTTTGTAAATACAATTATTCCACTGATGGGAGTAAGGATATGGATTATGGTAGGGGAGGGGGTGGACAGTCTAGCCTAGATGTCAAGGGATATCTTGTGGTGCATGCATGGGAGCAATTTGGCTGGTGGACATGAGGGGGGTAACAAAGGAGGTGGTCGTTCCGATGGGAGCATTCACATTAAGGAATAAATTTAAAAAATGGAATGCAAAGGTAAGCAAACGGGAAGATCTCCCCCCCCCCCAAAAAAAACCAACCAGAAGAAGCGGTTGTAGGAGATTGGAATTTATTAGAAAACAATAAATAAAAATGGAAAATAGACATTACCAATTACCCAATTTGGGAAGAAAATATGGATAAAAACTTGAAATTACTGGAGATCTAGATGTAATAGTTTCGTGATAAACTTTCCCACGCGAGAAGAAATTCCTTCAATTTTGAAATCACATTTGATTCCGGACGAAATCTCTGGGGTACGGTTGATAATGACATGGGATGAAGGAGCGGGTTTATCTGACAGTTGGCGCGCAACACCTAACGTCTTCTTCTTAGAGCGGCCCCACCTGCAAAAAGGGCAACCCCGAGTTGTGGATCGGGGAACGCCTCTCCAACGGTCAAGTTAGTTCTAGGTTCAAGTAAACGGTCAAAAAAGAGAGGGAATGCAAAGAAAATTCAGAGTATCTATCTGCCCACCTCTTTCTCGAAGAAGGTACGTGACTATTTATAGTCTTCTCGGGGAAAAGGGCAAAACAGTAATCTCACCTAGGGTGTCCGTGCGGGCCGTCAGTCTGGTGCGGAAGAGCCCTATGGGGAGCCCTAGGGTTCCGTCACAGGGCCCTATTTCTTACACATGGGCCTGAGGAAGCCCCAGGGAGGACCTGTTATCCCGGATATAAGCCTGGTATAGGGGTCCGACTTGCTTAGGTCCATTTGGGAAAAATTCAATTTTTCCCCAATCACTTAGCCCCCCACATTTCACTTGTACATCGAGCCAGACGAACAGTCAGGTAGAATGTGGAACACTGTCAATGGTCGGCATGCATCCCAGGTGCTTCGGAAATTGGGCTCTTGCAATGGACTGCCTTGGAGCCACCGTCCATAGCTGCACAGATTTCGAGGCTTGGACGACAGCTTTATGAAACTACCTTTTCCTTTACTATAAAAGGCAGTTGTAATACTCCAACCCTAAATTATGCTTATTAATTTCATTTCATTAATCCATGGGATTAATATCCTTTCATTTACATCATTTCTTTTATTATTCCAATGGACATTACAGATAGGCCCTCACTTTGCAATTCGGTGTTTTGTTTTAGTCGAATTTGAAAATCGAGTTAGGCCTTGATATTTATGAATTTAATGTTTAAAATTCTTTTTCATGGCACCACAACCATTTAATGTTCAAAATGAATATATATATATATATATATATATATATATATATATATCGCAAACGCACTCGGTTTCAGTTCTTTCTCTAAACCCGAGCTCGTTTAAGGCCGATTTCGATGCAACAAGACTTGACCCTTATTTGTTTAGCTAAACCCTCTTAATTAAGCCTCAATCAAGCTTGATAATTTTGACTTTTCTACTTTTATTTGCAGCCAAGTAAATGTAGTATAAATTGTAAAATTTTCATTTTATTTTCATTTTACACCATGCTTTCAAGAGACTTTCTCTCTCTTCCCTCTCATCCTTCTCTCTCTACTCGGCACAGTAGTAGCAGCACACCACCTCCCAGCCACCTTTCAACCACCCAAAACCCTCAAAACATCCCCCACTCACCACCCGCAAACACCTCTTTCACTTCCATAAGCATCAAGAGTCATATCTACCTCTTTTTCAAGCTCAAAGTGAGTGTTACTTTCACCCCTATGCTGATTTTTGTTTTTGATTCTTGATCTTGTTGGTTTTTGTTTCTTATTTTGGTTTCTTTAGTGATGGATTATGCTATTTTTATAGAATTAAGAATCATCTTGTTGATGGATTATGGTGGAGTTGAAATTGGATGAGGCTAGGGTTAGGGTTTCATCTTGGTCATGCAAGCTTCTTGTTCAAGTGATGTTTATTGCTTGTTTTATCCTTGTCTTTGCTTATCTCTTGATATATTGAAGTTTGTTATGTTGTTTATGGTGTTTTGGAAAAGTTGGGAGTTAGTTCAAAGTGACCCAAAGTTAGGGTTTTGTCAAAAATGCAAGATTTGGACCAACTAATGTTAAATTTGAGGTGTGTGTGTTTATGTGACTAGAAAAGGAGTTTTATTTGATATGAATATGAAGAGGAATTATGTATGGTGTTTTTGTATGAGGTTGGAATGTACCAAAGTGTGTTTATATACTCTTAAGAAAGATTTTAAGTTGAGGTTTGGTGTAAAAAGTGAAGGAACAAACTAAAGGAGTGCTGCTGGAATTTTCAGAAAAACAGGACGAATTTTGGAACAAAACTGCTAATAATTGGGTAGGCCAAAAATTCTGATTTTTCGTGGGTAGATAGGTCTAGATGTTAGCTTTAAAATGGATTTTGAATTACAATAATCCGAGGTCTGTGGAGCAAGTTACGGCCATTTTACTTAACCTAGGCAGAATGGATTTTCCAGCACTGAAACCTGACATGTTGGTGTTCTAACCCAATTTTATGGAACCTGTCATGGGAATCACGTTTCGTGTCCTAAATAAACGTTTTAAGGGACTTCCTAAGCTGTTTATATTGGGGTCTTACGTCTCATTTTGAGGTCAGGAGTATAATTTGTGGATTATTCATTCCATACCCTCGTCATAAGCCATTACCCCCCTAAACTCGCTACTGTGCCTTAACTCAACATTTCTATACTTTATTTAACTTCAGCATTTTAGTTTAATCTATTAACTGGTTTGTACAAATTCTTTATAAGTTTAATCTATTAACTGGTTTGTACAAGCCTTTTCTTTTTACTTAAAGGTATCCATTGTGCTAATTTTATGTAAAGGTATTCATTATGAAAATAAGTTCATTTCTAACCTCATATGCCTATAATGATCTTTGAACAGAATCAAGGCCTAAGCTCTCATTCTCTCCATTTTAGTGCATCTATTTACTCTGTGATCTAGCTTTTAAAAACCCCAGGTACGTTCATTGACTGTATCTTTAGAAATCAGCACGTATTTATCGAAATTGTAATGTTTTGGTAAGTATATCAATGAATCAATTGAATCAGTGATTTATCACATAATTAGTGACCCCATAAGTTATCAGTTACAGGGGATTGCCCTCCAGTTACCCGCGCGGCTTCAGGTCAGGTCTTCCGGTCGGATTGGCAGGTGTACACCTATACATAGATCATAACAGTTACTAAGGCGTGCACTAACAGATAATAATTGGCAATTTAGCTTTGTATACATCTCATTCCGTGTTTTAAAATCAAAATGAATTGCAAAGTGGGCCCTCATAATTTCTTTTTCAGTGAATCTTTATCAGTACAGGGATGCAAGTACTGAGCTTTGGATCATTGTTCGAAATGTTTTTATGTTTTATTTTATGAAGGTGTTCAGTAAACCGCTCTCAGGCGGGCAGGGAGGCTAAAGGTGATAAATAAGTCAGGATCATCCATGTGATTGGCGGATAGAAGTGCTAAGATGCTTTCATGCCTTATTGTGGTGCATTTTGGTGTTCCAGCTGTATATCTGAACTGGAACATTTATTTTGGTGTTACAATTGTATAATTAAACTGAGTTATGTATGTTAATGAATCCTTGATGTAACCCTGGGAAGTTAGAATCCTTCCTGTATGTAATTAAATGGTTTTAATAGACGTGGTTGCCCTTTGAGGATAAACTTTGATTTTATGGCTAAATTTTCATATTCAAGCGAAGCCTTGTCCTTGCAGACGGCGATAACGCCCATTCGTGGATTTATGGGTGTTAAGCTTCGGTAGGTAAATGTAGCTATGATTTATGTATCATTGGGGCATTACAGCAGTTGTCAGGAGGGGAGGGTATTCCATCCTTCCTTATTCAGCGGAAATAGCCATTCGGTGTTCATGGCTTTCCCGCGCTCTCTTAATACGAAGGCGATGGTTGAGTACGTCACTCGCCATTTTGCGTGGGACCTGCGTGGCGTTGCCTTCCCCCCGTTGCCCTTCCCAAAATACTTTTAGGCCTTGCGTTCGAGCTTTGAGCTGACCGCGGCTTAGGAGGCCGCAGAGTACTACAAACTCCCTGAGCTACCTCAGGTGATCTTCTACGCGATGCTTCTGAACGAGGCCGAAAGGGTGGGTGTCTTGCAAGGATGAGAGCTTCGTCCTTTGGAGTCAGCACTCGTAGAGCTCCGTTGGAGCACCTTCAAGTCATGGGTCTAGTTGTATGGTGACCGGATCTTCGAGGCTCGATTCTGTCCAAAGGTCGGATCGAGGGGGGCACAAGAGCTGGTTTGCAAAAAGAGGACTCGAAAATAGAGCTTGAGGATGAGAGTTCAGCCCACGAGGGGGCGACTTCTACCTAGTATGATGTCAAGCAAGGGTAGAAGTCGTTAGGCCTATAAGTGCTTGGCCTGCCCCTACTAGGGCTCTCACTTTTCTCTTTCCAACTTTTCTTCTTCTCCTCTTTTCTCTCTTTTTTTTTTGGTGTACTATTATCCCAACAGCAATGAAATGGCTATGGTTTTATATCCTTCTGTATTGTCGTTACTTTGCTTGTATTGATCTCGATTTATGTTGACTGGATGGCCACGTGTCTAAGGTAGATTGGCCATTAGGCTCTGGGGAAGTTTTTTCGTCTCCAGCTTTGGCCATCCTCTCTCTATAAATGCAACCTCATTCCTCCACGTAAGATGCTCGAGCATTCATCTTTCCAGAGGAAGTGGTGCATAGAACAGAGAGAGAGCGACTGGTACACCTATCCTCCCTTGTTGTTATGGCGTTCCCTCTTATTTACAATACTAGGGAGATGGCTGACTACATGAGAGAGTCCTTTATCTAGCGCTAGAGGAGTGCTTCTCATCCACCTCGTCCCCTACCCAAAGATTTCCACACCCTATGCCCACAATTTTCGTTGTCTGAGGTTGAGGGTGCAGCGGCCGAGTACGAGCTCCCTAAAATGGTGCAGGCAACATTTTATGCCATGTTGCTGAATGAGGTCGTCGAGCTGGGCGTAGTGCATAGTTTATGGTCGAGGGTATGAGAGAAGCCTTGGTGGGTCTAAGGTGGTCGACCTTCGACATTTGGATGAGCTGTGTCGATCACGTACTGAGAGCAGCGCAGCTCCAGCGCCCGGCCGATGAAGTGGAAGTCAACGATTCCCCGGGCGGTCGGGAAGGAGGGACTGGATCGATTGGCCCCCCGGCCCCTCCAGTGCTGAGGAATAGCCTTAGTTTTATTTCGCATCTCTTCTTATATCGGTCCCCCTTTTGATCGTGAAAGACATTTCTTTGATACGATGAATCATCACTTTGTCGCCTTGAATGATGCTCCGCGTTGTATGATTTAGCTTTAAATGACGCTTGTGTTTGCTTATTTAGGGCTTAAGGGCTCGTCGGCCCCTAAGGGGGCTAAGGGAGGACTGGCCAGCCATGAGGCCGTGGTCTGAGACCTTTAGCCCCCATTTGGGGCCAAAAGTGTGACGACCAGCCGTAAAGCTGTGCTCTGGGACCCTTAGCCCCCATTGGGGCTAAGAGTGTAGCAATCGGCTGTAAGGTCGTGCTTCTGGGACCCTTAGCCCCCATTGGGGCTAAATGTGTAGCAACCGGCCGTAAGGCCGTACTTTGGGACCCTTAGCCCCTATTGGAGCTAAGAAAGTCGTAAGGTCGTGCTTCCGGGACCCTTAGCCCCCATTGGGGCTAAATGTGTAGCGACCGGCCGTAAGGCCGTGCTCTGAGACCCTTAACCCCTATTGGGGCTAAGAGTGTAGCGACCGGCATAAGCCATACTTCAGGACCCTTAGCCCCCATTGGGGCTAAAAGTGTAGCAACCGGTCGTAAGGCCGTGCTCTGGGACCTCTAGCCCCCATTGGGGCTAAGAGTGCAGCAACCGGCCTTGGGGCCATGCCTTGGGATCCTTAGCCCCCATTAGGGCTAAGAGTGTAGCGGTCGGCCGTAAGGCCGTGCTCTGGGATCTCTAGCCCCCATTGGGGTCAAGAGTGTAGCGACCGAATTGACTGGGCTGAGCTCCAGGGTCCTTAGCCCCCTATCGAGACCAAGAGTAGCTATTGGCTAAAACGGCCATGCTCCTGGGCCTTTGGTTGCTAACGGGGCGATGCCTGTTCGCCACGTGGCATTAGTTGGGAAGATTCGCGCCTGTTGGGCATTCTCAGGAGGTGTGTCATGCCTTTTCGTTCTATATAAGGCTGAGGATTCAGTGAAAAGGCGTCATTTTATCACCACAGATTTCATCCACTTTAAAAGAGAAACGATTTCTAGAGAGAGAAACTCTACATCTCTTTCGCAATCTGCATTCAAATTCGTTGTTTGCGTCTCGAGCTTTTCCTTTGTATCTTCAAAGGTTCGCTTGAGTGTTCATCCTCCCCTCTAAATAGCTCCTTTGAATCTTTATCTTCTACAGGTACACCTTCGTGCCCTCTCGAAGCATTATTTGTTCTTGTATATTATGTCGTCGTCTTGCTGAACCAGTGGGGACGTCCACGGAACGTCAACCGTCCCTCAAGAGGAGCGTCGGGGCACATAATTTCCTAGCCTCCCTGCATTTATTGATGGCCGAGTGGTTGTCGGCGTCCCCCGAAAGAATAAATGTAGGGAACCTAAAAAGATTCCCAAAGCAATGCCCCTTTTTGAGCCAGGCACTCCCTCACAGTCCAACTGCGAGTACTCCTTCACCCCTAGTGTCCTCAGTCCAGAGGTGGAGGTAACATATCCTTGGGAGATCACCATAGCTAATTATATGACTAATTCCCAGGTTCGAAGAATGGCGAAGACCAAATCTACCCCACGCCTGAGATCACTTGACGAGCTACTGGCCGAATGTAAACAAGGTAATCCCTATTTAGCTCCGTCTACACCCAAACCGAGGGCCAAAGTGGCCTCCACTAGTTCTAACTCTCCTTCAGAAGGGACCTCCTCTAATTCCTCCTCGGGAAGTTCATCGAGGAGCTCGTCCTCGGAAGGGGCGTCAACCAACTCCCCATCTCCTGACGACCCATGGGCCTTGGGCAAGTCATTGCTAAAGCGAAAAGGTCGGGCACCTGAGGGGTTAGCGATAGAGATTGTGGCAGAGGGGCTGGTGTTCCCAGGGTGGCCAACCCGTTCAGACCCACAGGATGGGCCGAGCAGTCACTTCCCTGACCCGAAGGTCGTTACTAAGCTAAAGAGGTCGACCCTCGAGAAGCAGTACCTCTTATCTGCTGGATACACGTTTGTGACCCTCGAAGCAGACGCCACTGTAAACGAGCTACCCACGAAGTGTATAGCCGTCTATCGTGCAGCTCTTAATTATGGCCTCTGGTTTCCTCTTCATTCGATAATTGTTGAGATTTTAAATCAGTATGAATTGGCGCCCACGCGGGTTGTGTCCACATCTTGGCACAACATTTGTTCCTTCATCGTGACTTGCGAGTTGTGCGGCCTTACTTGCTTGGCACGGGCGTTCAACCTCGTGCATACCATCCAGCGGGCTTTATGACGACCATTAAGAAAAAGTCAAAGGTGAAGCACTGGAAGTATGACTTCCTCTTCTTACGCCAGGAGTTAGGGTGGGGGGACGCACCTGACTAGAACGAGGGAAAACCTATGAGGAATCCCTTTGGGGAGCCGAGGGTTGAAGAGAGAAGGACGGCCTGTTACTTCCAATTCTGTATACGGGAGGATGATAGGCCTCGGCCCATCCCCAAATTCATGGCTCAAGCAATCAAGTCTGCGAAGGGCCCCGAGAAGAGGAAGAGCAAATCCAGTGATAGGGAGCCTTTGAATTGGCTCCCTAAGCTTAAGTTCTTCTTGAACGATTTCTTTCTCACCACGACCGGCCTCCTGATCCTTAAAAACTATTCCAAGGGTATTTGGTCGTCCTGATGCTAGTTATGTTTATGTTTGGTGCTGACCTGACTTTCTTTTCGTTTTATGCAAAGCAAGTGAGGGCAAGGTTGACGGTCTTCAAGACTTGGGACGCCACTCCGGAACAAGTGGCCGCTAACGTAGAGCGCCGACGAGAGGAGGAGAGGCAACGCCTCATCACTCAACAAGCCAAGAAGGTGCGGTGTTTAACCTTGTTCGTCCCCCCTTCTCGCGATCCCTCGAAGCTTTCTCACGGTCCCTGGTTTTTACTAAGTTATTCATTCCGCAGTTGCCTTCTCTTATCCCTCGAGCGAAGAAACCCGCCATCAGCTTGCCAGTCCGAAAGCGACAGCGTACTGAAGGCTGATTGGATAAGGTCGCGGTCTCCGCCCCCTCACAGACGGTGGAGGCAGGGGCCAGACAGTCTGCCCCTTTGCTGACGGGAAGCCAGTCACCTGGGGACCGAACCCCCGGCCTTCAAGAGCAAGTCGCCCCCTCCAAAACCACAGGGGTCGCCCCTCAAGCTACCGGCGATTCCCCCCAGTCACCCTTCGACCTTCGACCAACTTTATCAAGGTGGACCCAGCGTCCAAGTTCTCACTCGTCCAAGACCTAGTTAAGTCCTAGGACTTGGTTACCCCTGGAGCCTCGGAATCCCCAAAGGTCACCGAGGAAGAAGTGGCAATGGCCGAGAGCCACGGCGGAATGCTGAAGACTGGAGGGGCTCGTCGGTCGGTTCCAGTGGCGCGGAGAGAAACTGAAGGCCGAGTTGGACGCCTGGGAAGCTGAGAAGAAGACGCTGTAGGGCCAACTAGAATAGGCACTTTCCAAAGCTGAGGCTGATGCGGCCGCAGTGGCAATAAAGGCAGCTCGAGCCAGGGAGCAGGGCTATCAACAAGGCTGTATGGATACCGTTGGGTATTTACACAAGGTCTTGGGGACATTGGCCCAAGAGTTCCTGGAGGACAGCTACTGTGAAGCCTACCTCCATTATATGGATGAGCGTCAGCGGGCTGAGGATGAGGGTCGTGACCCTGAGGAGGTAGAATTTGCCCCTCCTTATGGCGAAAGTGAAGGCGCAGGAGAGGAGGTCACCAACCCCCTGGACGCTGAGGGTGGGGCTTCTAAGGAGGAAGGTCACGAGTATAGTGGAGAGCCCGATGTATAACCCCCCACTTTTCCTTGTATTTTTTGTTTTTGAATTAGAGGTTGTATTCCCAATCTGTTAATGGAGAACGTTCACTTTTGTCTATTAGCTTCATTCGCTATCTACTCTTTTGCCCCATACTTGTTTTTTCGCCTTAAACTATACTTGTTCTTTCGCCGTAACTTATACTCGTTCTTCATGTCTTCGTGTACCGTCAGGCAGTATTAGCCCCCAGGCGAAACGAGAAGGGACGTGTTAGCTGGCTGAGGAGCATGGGGAGTGTGGCAGCTCTGGAAGCCATATACTGGGACCCTTAGCCCCTATTGGGGCTAAGAGTGTGGTGACCGGCCATAAGGCCATGCTCAGGGACCCTTAGCCCTCATTGGGGCTAAGAGTGTAGTGACCGGCTGTAAGGCTGTACTCTGGGACCCTTATCCCCCGTTGGGGGCTAAGAGTGTAGCAATCGGCCGTAGGGCCGTGGTCTAGAATCCTTAGCCCCCATTGGCGCTAAGAGTGTAGCGATCAGTCGTAAGGCCGTGCTCTGGGACCCTAGCCCCCATTGGGGCTAAGAGTGTAGCAATCGGCCGTAAGGCCGTGCTCTCCGGGAGAAAAAGAACTATCCATGAGTGGAAAGGTGGTCGCCTTGGGCTACTCATTTTACTACTTGTACTCAAAGTGTACATATTAGCTGGAGAGAAAGAGAAACATAAGCTTAAGTGTGGTAGTTCCTAAGGTTACTGATATGCCAAGTCCGCGGTATGGGAGAGCTGGTGATGGTCTCAAGGTGATATGTCCCGGAGCAGATTTGAGAAGCAATCTTGTAAGGGCCTTCCCAGTTGACCGTTAGCTTTCCATGTTCTCCTACCCGTGCGATAGCCTCCATGCGTCGAAAGGACGAGGTCTCCTACCTGAATCTGCTGTAGTCGAACCGCGCTGTTATGCAGCCGTGTGATGTGAAGTTTGTAGAGAGCTTCCCGAAGGAGAGCATCGCCTCAAACTGAGGGAAGAAGGTCGAGAGCTTCTCGGAGCGCTGCATTGTTCAGCTCGTCTTGGAACGTAGTTAGCCGGTGAGTGTGAAGGGCGACCTCTACTGGTAAAACGGCTTCGAAATCGTAGGCTAGCATAAAAGGGGTTTCACCAGCAGCGGTTTTCTCAGTGGTGCTGAGAGACCATAGGACGCCATGCAATTCGTCAGCCCACTTTCCCATTACATCGTCAAGTTTTTTCTGTATGCGGTGGAGTATAGACTTATTGGCCGCCTCGGCCTGGCCATTAGTCTAAGGGTGAGCCACAGCCTTGAACCGCGCCTAACAGCCCAAATTGCTCAAATAGTCTGTGAGCTTGCCGGTATCGAATTGCCTGCCATTATCAAAGATAATGGCCCGGGGGATGCCAAAAAGGGTGATGATGTTTCGTCAAATGAACCTTTGTACCTCAGCGATTGTTATAGAGGCTACGGCCTCGGCTACTATCCAGTTGGTGCAGTAATTGACTGCTACGAAGAGATACTTACGTTGTCCTGTTGCTTTGTGGAAGGGACTGAGGATATCCATTCCCTAGGTGGCGAATGGCAGGGGATGACAAGTGGTGTCACGGGCGTGGTGGGTACTCGCTGGATGGGGGCGAACTTCTGACATTTGTTGTGAGTCCTTGCTAACATCATGGAATCCTTCTGCAGGCTAGGCCAGTAGTAGCCAACCCGGATTGCCGTGACAGCTAGGGCACGACCCCCAGTATGCGTGCTGCACATGCCTTCATGTATTTCCTCCAGTATCTTTTTCCCTTCCTCCGGGGTTACACAGCGTAAGAGGGGACGGGCAACAGATCTTTTTTATAGGATCCCCTCATACAGGATAAACTAGTTCGATCTCTTCTTCACCCTGTCTACTTTGGGATCCGAACACATGGTACCGCCCGTGAGGTACGTGCGGATGGGATCCATCCTTGTCAAGGTCCTGTCTAACCATAGTACCTCATGCGGATCAATGCTCCTCTCTGTGAGGGTCTCCCACTGAATTTTGTTGGGCTTCTTGTCGTCGGACGAGCTTGCTAACTTAGACAAGGCGTCAGCCTGGCGGTTCTCCGATCGGGGTATGTGCGTGATTGCAAAATATTTTAGCAACTTAGTGGCTTCCCGTACCCGTCGAACATAGGCGGCCATAATGTCGTCCTTTGCTTCGTATGCACCGTTGAGCTGGCTAACGACTAACTGGGAGTCAGAGAAGGCTTGGACGGAATCGGCTCCTACAGTGTAACATAATATCCCCGCAATGAGGGCTTCGTACTCAGCCTTATTATTGGATGCCTTAAACATGAACTTTAGACCATGCTCGTACCGCGCCCCTGTGGGACTTTCAATGATGAGGCCGACACCACTCCCGTCCTTAATGGACGAGCCATCCACGTACAGGTTTCAAGGCCGCGAACGTGGATCCCCTTCCTCTGCAGGCATCGTGCTCTCAGCCAAGAAGTCAGCCAACGTCTGGACCTTGATGACCCTCCGTGGCTCAAAGGCCAGGTCATAGTGGAAGAGTTCGATGGCCCATTTCAAGAGCCGTCCTAAGGCATCTAGCTTCTGAAGGACATTCCTCAAGGGCTAATCCGTTAGGACTAAGATCTCGTGAGCCTCGAAGTAGGATGTCAGCTTTCGGCTGGCCATCACTAAGGCATACGTGAATTTTTCAATGAGAGGGTAGTTCACCTCCTCCCCTGCCAAAGCGTGGCTTACGTAGTACACAGGGATCTGCTCCTTTGCCCGTTCGACTACGAGAACAGCACTAGTCGCGTGCTTTGAGACAGCCAAATACAATACCAAGACCTTGCCTTCCAGGGGACTGACGATCTTGGGTAACTGAGCCAGGTAGGCTTTTAATGCCTGGAAGGCCTCGTCCGCTTGTTGGTCCCACGAGAAATTTGCCCGCTGTCGTAGGACACAGAAGAAGGGTTGGCACTTATCCGCGAACCGAGATATAAATCTGCTCAAAGTCGCTATGTAGCCGATTAGATGTTGCACTTCTCTTATATTCTGGGGCGGCTTTATGTTGAGGACGACCTAGATTTTGTCCAGGTTAGCTTCGATTCCGCTGCTGCTAATCATGAAGCCAACGAATCTACCCGACTGCACCCCAAAGACACATTTCTTGGGTTTGAGCTTCATACTGAACACCCGTAGTATGTCAAACGTCTTTCGCAAGTCATCGTCATGATCCCCCTCATTCTTGCTTTTGACTATCATATCGTCAACATAGACTTGCATGGTTTGGCCAATGAGGGGCTCGAACAATTTGTTCACCAAGCGCTAGTACGTGGCCCCTGCGTTCTTTAACCCAAAGGGCATCATTCTGTAACAGTAAAGGTCGCGGTCAGTGGTGAACGCGGTCTTTTCTTGATCCTCTAGGCAGAGGGGTATCTGGTGATACCCGAGAAGGCGTTTGTAAAACTCAATAAGTTATGTCCTGTCATGGCATCCACCAACTTGACAATTTTTGGCAGTGGGTAGCTATCCTTTGGGCAAGCCTTATTCAGATCCGTGAAATCCACGCACATTCTCCAAGTTCCGTTGGGTTTCTTCACTGACACCACATTCAAGATCCATTCAGGGTATTGGCATTCTCGAATGAACCCAGCTTCCAGCAACTTTTGTACCTCAACATTAGCCGCAGCCGCTCTCTATGGGCCCTTGTGGCGTTTCTTTTGGATGACCGGCCAGTGGTGCGGGTCCAAGTTCAGCCAGTGTTCCATCATAGCTAGGGCAATGCTGGGCATTTCTTCAGCTCCGAACGCGAAGACATCTTTATACTCCCGTAAGAGGGAAAGCAGTGTCTGCTGATCAGGGGATGTGATATCTTGACCCAACCGAACGGTGCGTTCGGGCCACTCTTCATCAAGTGGTACCTGCTCCACCTCGCCCGTTGCCTCGGGCCAAAGCCGCGGGGGTTCCATTGAGGTGAGGGTATGGATGATCAAGGCTTCTGGGACAACAGGGGTCGGTCCAGTCTTCCCCCGCTTCTCGGCCGGGGGCGGACAATCCGGTCTGTGCTCCCTTGCGCGCTCTACCAAGGGCCCAACACTCACCAAATAACATTCCCGGATCATTCGTTGATCCCCATGCATTTCACCAACGCTGCCGTCATCAGCCTCGAATTGAAGATGGAGGAGGTATGGGTCAATGACGACCGTTACCTTGTGAAGGGTTGGCCGCCCCAGTATTACATTATAGGTCGTGGGTACGTCGACGACCAAAAAGTCGACCTCCAGGTTCTTGGATCTAAGCTTGTTGCCAAAGCGCACCGGGAGTCGGATCATCCCTGTAGGACTCACTTCTTGTCCACCAAAGCCCAAGATTGGGTGCACCAAGGGGATGATATCTCGTCCGAGGTACAAAAGCTTCTTGAGGCAATCCCAAGTTATGATGTCAACTGAACTACCCGTGTCGATCAAAATCCGCCTAACAATAGTGCTTGCTATCTTCATTTCCACGACTAGGGGGTCGTTATGGGGGGAGGTAAACTGTGGGACCTCCTTTCCACCAAACACCATTGCGGGAACCGTCACGCAGGGTCCGTGCTCCGTGGTAAGCACCTATTGTATGCTCTTGAGCTGAGCTTTCCAAGCTGACCGAGTTCTCCTTTCGCATAGCCCCCGTCTATAGTGGCCATGACCTCTGTCGAGCACTCCTCATCCCGTGGCTGGGGTTGAGCGGGCTTCTGCTCCCGTCGAAGGAAACGCGGTCCCCTCTTCAGAAACCGATCAATCTTACCCTTATCCGCCAATTCATGAAGGGCTTTCTTCAACTCATGGCATTCAGTCGCGGTGTGTCCGGTCTGCTCGTGGAACTCACAATATTTCCAAGCGTTCTGCGGCTTAGGAGGTGCGGTCATAGGAGGCGGTCTTCGGAGCATGGGGTGTCCTCTCACCTCCATAAGGATGCTCCTAGCATCAATGGTGAATCGAGGGTTAGTCGCCTCGAACTACGACCTCCTCTCCCAGGGAGTGGGGTTTTTGTCTCCATGATTAAAATTCTTCTCCCTCAGGATCCTACCCTTTTTCGGGGCGTCAGAGCTGTCGACGCAGATTTTAGTGGCGCAAATGAAGTCTGTGGCCTTCCTCAGGGCTTCAGCCAGCATCGATTCCTTCTGTTTAGCTAATGAAATTTGAAGTGGCAACTCTTGATACCGTTTAGGAATGAGGTGTAGGCCACCCCGTCCTCCAAATCTGGCATCAGTACCACCTCCTGGTGAAAGCGCTTGACAAATTCGGCGAGAGACTCTTGCGGCCCCTACTTGATCTTCGACAGGTGGATGCTAGACCTCCTTTCCTTACAATTGGCGATGAATTGGCTAACGAACTTGTCAGCCAGGCCTTGAAAGCAAGCGATGCTCCCTGGTGGCAGACCGTTAAACCAAGACTGCGCTACTTCCTTCAAAGTGGCAGGGAAATAGCATAGGTATGCGGTATCGTCTACATCCTCCATATACACATGTGCCTTATAGACCCCTAGATGCTCTTCAGGGTCCGTCGTGCCATCATAAAGGTCCAGTGTGGGCATTTTAACTTTCCCATAGCCCGGAGCATTGATTATTTCCGCATTGAACGGAGTGGAGAAGGGGAGAGTGCTCGGCTGAGCGGTCGTGCCCGACACCTTGATAGGGGTTTCAGGCTGACGCTCGACCTCAACGATAGAAGGACTCTCCCTCCCTCATCCATGCCTTGAAGATCTAGGGGGCGAGCAATGTAAAACCCCAGAAATTTAATTTGGAAAGTATTTTCAGGATGGACAGACCTAGACCCAAGTCAACCCAAGCCAATGCCAAATGAGTTCTTGTGAAATTATTTTGCGTAAGAAAGCTTCTATAGTTAATCTTCAATTTTTCTGGAAGGTTTTAAATCTTCAAAAAATAAATAAAATAAATAAAAATAAAAAGAATTTCCCCCTTTGATTCTTTTACCATAAAACTTCTAGTACTACCATCTTATTATTATTATTATGATCTTTTTATGATCACTATTTTTATTTTATTTATTACCCTTACTAGTATGATTTTATTAGGTTATTTTTGGGTCTTTCTTAAACCCAAATCATCAACAATTACCCTTCCCCCCTTGCCGTGAGTTTCCCCCAAATCAAGCTAAATATTTGTTTTATTTTAAGCAAGAATCAAACCCCTCCTAAACCTCTCCTCTTTTCCCCTTTTATTCCCAAACCTAAAACCCTAACTCTCTCGCCTCTCCCACTCTGTTCCTCACGTCTCTCTCTCTCTTCCCCTCTCTCTCTCCGCTCCCTCACAGCCACCGGACCACCACCGCCACCACGCCAACCGCCCCAATTTTTTAAACAATGAGGAATTTCCGTTGATCTAGATTCGGTTTTGATCAAAGGTACTCGTAACAATATTTTAATGTGATTTTCTTTTTAGTCTCAATAAATATTTTGGCATGATTGGGTCTGGGCAAGGGTCTAAGGATGTCTAACGTGTACGGGTATATTTTTGGGTAACTCAAAACAAGCGAAAACCGTGCATAAAAGGGTCGAATATTTTGGACAGGATTCACACTGTTTTGGTTTGACTTTGCAAATTCGGTATAATTATTCTGGTCTTCCAAAAACTATGTAAATTTCATAGTAGTTATATTATGATCTGAAAATTACTTTCGTTTTTAAATTTTATGAATCGAAGTTAAATTGAAATAGTTATGACCAAAATACTGAACACTGTCGAAACCAGGGATGGCAGGTATAGGATACGGCTCTTTGGATTTTTTGACTTAATTACGTTGCAGATTTGGGGAAGTACTGAACATAAACATTTTAGCACACAAAATTAACTTTCGTTTTTGGGCAATAACGTGATTTTTGGAGGTCTGTATAAAAATTTATGGATTTTGGAAGTAAGGTTAAAAAGCCTGGACAGAAACTGAGAACCTGAAACTAGGACGGTTGAAACCACGGTTTGGAAAACTTCCCTAGGTCAGAATTGGTTGATAAAAATTACGAAATTTATTGGGGGTGAACTTCTAGATGTAAAAAAAATTTCCGTTTTAGAATTGGACAATTTGAAGTCGTGTAGCCTACAATACAATAAGTTTTTCAAGGGACTGTCATGGGGAAATAGTCACTGACCATTCTGTAACAACTGAGATTTTGACCTAGTTTGGGTCAGAACCGGGCCAAACCTCAAACACAGGAAATGTGGGGGACGACTTAAGGATTTCAGATTGACTTCGAAAACTAGAATCGGATATCGAGAACCAAAGTTATAGCTTCTGGAAGTTGAACTCAGAAACTGGCCAACCTGAACCTTAACAATGGTTAAGGTTTGGATGAATTAAAAATCTAGAAATCCTTTTATAAATTGTGGGAGGGCCAAGGATGTCCTATAGTGAGCATGGACTGACTTTGGGCTGCGTGTGGGCCTGGTGCGGAGCAATGAACTTACTTAAGTAACCGAGCCCATAAACTATACGGTATCCAGGTAACAAACATGCCCTAACCCTTCCCCTGCGTTGTCGAAACCATTAACGTTTTGGAACTTGAGTAAGAATTTATGGCATTTCTTTTCAAAACAAAAAGAACACTGGTGTATGAAATGAAAGTGACTGTATGATGGAAAACTGTATGTTGTGTTATGTCTGGAACCTGAAACTTACCATGTCATGAGGATTGGAATTCATTTCGATTGTGTCTGAAATTCCTGGATGTCTATTGCGAGTTCTGTGGCGGAAGGTGTTTGAATATGAACGAATTGATTATGCTAAGTTTACCTCCGTTAAGAGGTGAGGACTCATTAATTAAAAGAGAACTGATTGGGGTGAGTTAAATAAATTTGGATTGACTGAAGGCCATTGCCTTCCCCGGGTAACAAGTGCATGCATGTGAGCGGCCACGTGCTCGGTTGAGACATGGGCTAGGACTATTGGTAACCACCCATAATGGTGGTAGGCCCGAAAAAGATAAGCGGTAACCGCTAGAGTAGCGGTAGGCCAGGAATGAGTTAAGCGGTTATGCTACGTCGGAGTGGAGGCCATGAGACCCACTGTGGTCACTCACCCAAAACGTTCACTGGAACAGTTGCAGTTGAGTTAAATTGTGAAATTATGATTTTAAAAGTGATGATCAAGGGAGATTGTGATGATTGGTGGTGTGTTTGGAAGACGTATCATTGCCCCCCTCCCCTCAAATGTTTTCAAAATGGATTTGTGTGTGTGTTTGACTGTTAGGGGTGCTTGTTACTGAGTTTATCTCACTGTTATAAAATGTTTTGTTTTCAGGTGATCTAGCTATGCTCGGGGCTGGGGACTCGAAAGTAGAGCGAGATTCGAATGCGGATTATAAGTGAAATGAATGATAGAAGTTGTAATAGATAATAGTTGGTTTGATCTGTGATGTTAAAGTTTTGAACATTGTAAGGTTGACTTTTTTTTCCTTGCAAAGACTTGGTATTAATTGTTAGACTTGATATCCAGCCTGGTGTTTCCAGGAAGGAAACACGGCGGTAACACCCCGTTTAGGTTTTCGCTGCACTTTCGCTAATAGTGGTGTTTAATAATGAATTAGAGATCTGGGGGTGTTACAAAGTGGTATCAGAGCCTAGGTTTACTGACCTGAAGGCTTGTGTTAAAGATTTTAAGGAAGTAGAGCAATAAAATTTTAGACTTAAGGACCGCTTGGAGCGTGAGTGTAGGTCCGGGAGGGAGTATGCTTGTATATGTTTACCTCTTTGTGTTTATGTATCTGATTGGATCTATTAATGTCTAGGATGAATGCGGCTCGCCACTGTGGGTGTATGTGACGACCTTATCGCCACCACCTTGTCGCCACCAGAGATTGGGGAAGGTTCCCGCGGTCAGTCTGGAGAGTCACTTGGAGTAAGTGGAAATTTTTATCCATGGGAGACTAGCTGAGGTTCCCGATGATTGTTTAAGATTCGACCATAACCAGGCCCTCTTCTTCCTTTTAACTCTTCGGGGGGACCCCTTGTGGTGTTATAGAGTTGAGGAACTTCACCCTGGGGAGCGAGCATTCATGGTCGCTAGGGACTGTTGCCTATACAAGTGGCAGCCTATGGGTTTCCACTTGACTGAACTAGTGGACCACCTAATGGATGTAGGTCCTTATGACGAACCCCTCACCCCTGACTCTGAGGATGCCAACCCACCACCACCCATTGAAGGGGACACTGAGGAAGAGGAGACTGAGAGTAAAAAGGGACTAATGACTGAGGAACATAGAGAGGAATCTGAAGAAGAAGAAGCCATATATGAGGACCCTGAGGAAGAACCCATAGAGGAAGATCCTGAGGAAGACCCTGAGGAATATCCCGAGGGAGATCCTGAAGAAGACCCTAAGGGAAATTCTGAGGTTGGCGAGGAGCAATTTATGAGCAGTGAAGACTTAGAGGAGGATCAGGGGGATGAAGACGGGAACCACCCTGCACAAGATGAGCAATCTAGTAACTCGGGAGACTTGGAGGAAAAGATAAATTATTTATGGGATTGGGCCGAACGTGAGATTGGGATGAACCGCTGGAAGCGGGGTAGATGTGGCTGGATGTGTAGGGGTACCTGCCCCCTAGACGCCCCTGACCAGTAGGAGCTGGAGGTAGTTAGGAAGTTAAAATTTTCTTTTCCTTGCCATGACAGTTTTGGTAGTCGTTTCTCTGTTTCTTATTAAGCATCTGGGCTACTAAAGTTATACGCTAAAATGTAATGAAGTGTTAGTGTGGAACTCTTATGTTATTGAAATGATATGCAGTAAAATCTCCCTAGATTATTTGAATATCAGCATCCCTTGTTGAAAAGTATTAGTGTGGAACTCTTATGTTATTGAAATGCTATGCAGTAGAATGATCATAGTGATAATCATAAATCGTGTGAATGTGATGCCTATCTGATGTGAATTATTTGAACATGTGACGTGGTGGTTGTACCACCTAAACTTGGTAATATGTTGAAATTGAACTCTTGTCAAATCTGGCATAATGCACTGGCATGTACTGTATGTTGGAAATTGTGTAGAACTTAGGTCGTGAACTATCAGGAGAGTAACTAAACCCGAATTATTTTCCCCATCCAGAATGGTGGGAAGCAACGACCACAACAGCGAGTCCCGGACTGGACCCCATCCTGAGACAAGGGTCCCTACGAACCCAGACATCCCTATGGCAACCCTCAGGGAACTACTGGAGGCTCTACGTCCTCGAAATGGAAATGGGTCTCGTAGTCAGATTGACGAGACTAACCCGCAAATAGGAATTGAGCTTACCAATTTGTTGTTGCTGGAGATGCTGCAGAAACAAGGAGAGCAACTGCGACTCCAGAACGAACAAATACAGAGACTAATGGTGGTGCGGGAGAAAAGGGTAGAGGAGGATAACTCCTACATGTTCAAGAGGTTCGCAAGCCATCATCCACCTGTCTATAATGGCACACCTGACCCCAAAACTTTCGAAGACTGGATTAGGGGCATGCAGAAACTATTCGACGCACTCTAATGCCCACAGGAGTGGAAGGTAGGCTTCGCGGTATTCTACTTAAAGGACAAGGCTGACCTATGGTGGGCCACGGTGAGGGAGAGACAACACGAACCAGGATTCGACTGGAACAAGTTCAAGGAGATAATCAAGGATCATTTCTACCCTACCTCCCTCCAAAAGGCTAAGGAGGGTGAGTTTATGCAACTGCAGCAGGGGAACACGAGCGTACTCGAGTATGCCTCAAAATTTATGGAACTTTCACGATTCGCTCCAGCCTTCGTAGCTGATGAAAGGCTGAAGATGAACCGATTCGAGGTCGGACTGAACCCTACAATCAAGGAGAGGATGCCCGTCCGTCAGTATGCCTCCTACGTTGATCTATATGATACGGCGGTCAACGTAGAGAGAGCGATGAAGGAGCGGAGCAACTATTTCAATGAGCAACGAGGAGCCAAAAGGAATGGGGATAACCAGGATAACCGAGGAAACTTTCAATTATAAGAACAGAACCACCGACCGGCTGGGGGCCAGTACTTTGGCAACTTCAATCGAGGTGGCCTGTATCCCAATACACGGCCCAAGGTGACTTGCAACGCTTGGGGGAAACCAAGACATTTTGCCAGGGAGTGTCGGACGGCGAAGAGATGCTTCCGCTATGGAAGCCACCAACATCAGGTTCGAGACTGCCCACTCCCTCCACCTCCTACTGTGCAAGGGCAGGGCCAGAGCCAAGGGCAGGGGCAAAGACCTCAGCAGCCATATCAGAACAGGGGAAGACAGGTGGCAAACCCCAACCAACAAAATCGGGCACCTTAGCAGACCCAGGCCCGACCTCCCTACCAACCACCTCGGAACAATGGGGGCAGAGTCTATGTCATGCGGAAGGAGGAAGGGGAGGATGCTCCTAATGTTGTGACGGGTACTTTCTCTCTCCTAACTCAACTAGTAGATGTGTTGTTTGATTCGAGTGCCACGCACTCGTTTATTTCTGTTAGGCTGATAGAGGCGTTACGACTCACCCCCACTCGTAGGTCTTCATTACTATCTGTGACTGTCCCGGATGGGATGACTATGTCGTGTGAGGAGCTATACGAGGGATGCTCCCTTAGAATGTATGAATGGGAATTCCTAGCGGATCTATATAAGTTTGAGTTAACTGATTTTGGGGTCATTTTGGGGATGGACTGGTTAGCTAAGTACCAGGCTCAGATAGACTGCTCGAAACAAAAAGTTTCTCTAAAAGGGCCCAACGGGGAGAGGATAGTGCATAGGGGTCAGAGTTCCAGAAGGGGAGTGAAATTGGTATCAGCAATGAAAGCTCGTAAGTTGTTGGGTAAAGGATACGAGGGATTTCTATGTCATGTGGTGAATACTAAGGATGCCAAGTCCTCCTTGGAGGACATCCCTGTAGTGAAACAATTCCCGGATGTGTTTCTCGATGAAATCCTTGGCATGCCACCTCTTAGGGAGGTGGAGTTCTGTATCGACCTCACCCCTGGAGCCACCCCCATTTCTAAGGCACCCTGTCGGATGGCACCAGCCAAACTTAAAGAATTGAAGACCCAGTTGGAGGAACTCTTAGAGAAAGGGTATATCCGACCTAGCACATCTCCATGGGGAGCCCCGGTCTTATTTGTGAAGAAGGATAGAACACTAAGATTGTGTATAGACTACAGGGAGTTGAATAAGATAACGGTGAAGAACCGTTATCCCCTACCCAAAATAGACGACTTATTCGACCAACTGCGAGGCGCAGGAACCTTCTCCAAAATAGACTTCCGTTCGGGGTACCATCAACTCCGCATCAAGGATGGGGACATGCCCAAAACCGCATTTCGTACTCGATACGGTCACTATGAGTTCACGGTAACGCCCTTTGGCCTCACCAACGCCCCAGCGGCATTCATGGATCTGATGAACAGGGTCTTTAAGCCCTATTTGGATAAGTTCGTGGTGGTTTTCATTGACGATATCCTGATCTACTCGAGAACCCCAGATGAGCACACCCACCACTTACGGGTAGCCCTGGATGTGTTAAGGAGGAATGAGTTATATGCCAAGTTCTCAAAATGTGAGTTTTGGTTGGAGAAGGTAGCTTCTCTAGGACATGTAGTGTCCAGTGAGGGAGTATCGGTGGACCCTCAAAAGATTGAGGCAGTGACAAATTGGCCTAGACCTAAGAACCCGACGGAAGTACGGAGTTTCTTGGGCTTGGCAGGATATTACCGTCGATTTGTCCAAGACTTTTTGAAAATCGCATCTCCGCTTACCAGCCTAACCAGAAAGGTCACCAAGTATGAATGGACGGAAAAATGTGAAGAAGCCTTCCAGGAACTTAAGAAGAGACTTACGAGTGCACCGATACTGGCTCTACCTACTGCAGAGCAGGACTTTGTGGTGTATAGTGATGCCTCTAGGAATGGGTTGGGGTGCGTGTTAATGCAAGATGGACGGGTAATGGCGTATGCTTCACAACAGTTGAAGGCACACGAGCGAAACTACCCTACTCACGACCAGGAGTTAGCCGCGGTCGTGTTCGCTCTCAAAATCTGGGGGCATTACCTGTATAGAGTACGTTGTGAAGTCTTCACCGACCACCAGAGCCTGAAGTACCTCTTCTCACATAAGGATCTGAACTTGAGACAGAATAGGTGGCTGGAATTCTTGAAAGATTATGACGTCCATTTCTAATACCATCCGGGGAAGGCTAATGTAGTGGCAGACGCATTAAGTCGCCGACCGTATCCAACACTGAGCTATTTGCTGGCGCTCCCGAGCAAGTTATGTGAGGAGTTTTGCAAGTTGGAGCTTAATGTGATTACCCCGAGGTCAAAACCTATACTCTGCACCCTAGAGGTGCAGCCGACTCTCATAGAGGAAATTCAAGTAGCCCGAACCACAGACCCTCAACTCGAAAGGATTAGAGAAGAGATATTGGTGGGTAAAGCACCCGTATTCGTAATACATGAGGATGGAACCATACGATTCCATAATCGGGTGTGTGTTCCAGCTGTGGAGACACTTAAGAAGAAGATCCTAGACGAAGGGCACAATACTCCACATGCGGTACACCCTGGGGGTAATAAATTGTATAAGGACCTAAGACATACATTTTGGTGGAGTAACATGAAACAAGAGGTGGTTGATTATGTGGCAAAGTGCCTGACCTGCCAGCGAGTAAAAATCGAGCACCTATGGCCAGCAGGACTTTTGCAACCGCTGGATGTCCCTCAGTGGAAATGGGATTCTATGTCCATGGATTTTGTGATAGGGTTGCCATTGACCCAGAGGAAGCACAATGCGATTTGGGTTATAGTAGATAGACTCACGAAGTCGGCACATTTTATCACCATGAGGAACACGTGGACCCTGGATCAGTTAGCTCGAGCCTACCTCAAAGAGATAGTACGGCTACACGGGGTACCTAGCTCCATAGTGTCGGATCGAGATACCCGGTTCCAATATGGATTTTGGCAGAAGCTGCAAGAAGCATTCGGAACGCTGTTACGCTTTAGTACTGCCTTTCACCCTGCAACTAACGGGCAGACCGACCGTACTATCCAGACCTTGGAAGATATGCTGCGGGCTTGTGCATTGGACTTTAAGAGCGCGTGGGACGAACAACTGACACTAATTGAGTTTTCTTACAACAACAGCTACCACGCGAGTATTGGCATGGCCTCGTACGAGGCACTATATGGGAGGAAATGTAGGACTCCGCTCTGTTGGCAGGAGATTGACGAGGCCTTGACTATCGGACTGGAATTGATTCAACAGACCACAGAAAAAGTAAAGGTAATCCAGGAAAGGATGAAAGTCGCCCAGACCCGCCAGAAAAGCTATGTCGACCGAAGGCGTAGGCCACTTGAGTTCCTGGTCGGCGATCATGTATTTCTCCGGTCCCTCCAACCAAAGGAATCGTGAGATTTGGAAGGGCATGGAAGCTCAGCCAGAGGTATATCGGACCGTATCCGATCACACGAAGAGTTGAAGAGGTAGCCTACAAACTAGAGCTACCGACCGAACTTCAGAGGGTGCATAATGTATTCCATGTGTTGCAGTTACGAAAATATAATTTAGATCCCTCACACGTGATCGAACCAGATCCCATACAGCTCCAAGAAGATTTATCGTATGAGGAACAACCCGTACAAATCCTGGATCGGCGAGAGAAGCACCTCCGTAGAAAGATAGTGCCCCTAGTGAAGGTCCTTTGGGCAAACCATGAGACATCTGAAGCCACTTGGGAACCGGAGCAGGAGATGCGAGACAAATACCCCCATCTATTTTTATAATCAGGTGCGTATCAGTTTCGAGGACGAAACCTATTAAGTGGGGTAGCATGTAAAACCTGATAAATTTAGGTTGTAATGGTGCCATGTCGCGACATAGCAAAGTTTTCGGGATGAAACTTTCTTAAGTGAGGTAGTATGTAAAACCCTGGAAATTTAATTTGGAAAGTATTTCCAGGATGGACAGACCTAGACCCAAGTCAACCCGAGCCAATGCCAAATGAGTTCTTGTGAAATTATTTTGCTTAAGAAAGCTTCTAGTTAATCTTCAATTTTTCTGAAAGGTTTTAAATCTTCAAGAAAATAAAAAATAAAAAATAAAAAATAAAAAATAAAAAGAATTTCCCCCTTTGATTCTTTTACCACAAAACTTCTAGTACTACCATCTTATTATTATTATTATGATCTTTTTA
>JACYFF010031955.1:66024851-66109896 GCA_017589665.1 Selenicereus undatus
CCCCCCTCCCCTCAAATGTTTTCAAAATGGATTTGTGTGTGTGTTTGACTGTTAGGGGTGTTTGTTACTGAGTTTATCTCACTTTTATAAAATGTTTTGTTTTCAGGTAATCTAGCTATGCTCGGGGCTGGGGACTCAAAAGTAGAGCGAGATTCGAATGCGGAATATAAATGAAATGAATGATAGAAGTTGTAATAGATAATAGTTGGTTTGATCTGTGATGTTAAAGTTTTGAACACTATAAGGTTGACCTTTCTTTCCTTGCGAAGACTTGGTATTAATTGTTAGACTTGATGTCCAGCCTGGTGTTTCCAAGAAGGAAACACGGCGATAACACCCCGTTTAGGTTTTCGCTGCACTTTCGCTAATAATGGTGTTTAATAATGAATTAGAGATCTGGGGATGTTACACGATGCCAATCAATTTTTCCCCAATCAACATTAATAAATTCAGGACTTTTTCCCCACAGTCTGGGGGTCCGACTTGCTTGGGCCCATTTAGGAAAAATTCAATTTTTTCCCAATCAACATTAATAAATTGCCATTTATATTTCACAATAACTATCCCCCAAAAAAGAAAATAAAAATCAAAGGGGCTCATAGGTTAGTTTATTAGCTCTGATATGGGGTCATTCTTTTCTTTTGGTCTTACTGTGGACTGGGGGGCATGGATGGTTTATGTTGGCTGGAGAAGTGAGTTATTGCTAATGTCTACTACCTAAAGTTCAGGACTCTTTCATAATTTCATAACTGTCTAGAATTCTATTCCACAAAATTCCTTGCTAATAAGACGATCAACATACATGCAATGTGATAGAGAGTAACACAGTAAAACATCCACACATTTTAATACTCTTCTTTTTAATACTCTTCTTACATTTCTAGATATGTGCTAAAGTTTTTATAACTTTAAAATATGATTGGGAGATTTGAGATTTGACTCACCAACAAAAACAAAAACATAAAACAGCAGGAACTATATCCGTTGGTATTATTCAGTAAGTTAATTGCATATTCACTTTCTTACAGGAATAGATATTTCAATAGTTACCTGAGGTTAACTTATGCAAGATATATGAATAGAAATTTCAGTAGTAATCTGAGATAAAAGTGCTTAAACCTTGAATCTTTGTTGTGCATGCGTTTATGTCAAACATTGAACATTCATCGGTTTATCAATCATAAGACTATGTATTTGATAAATTAGAAATTAATTTATCATGCAAGATCTTCCCTTGTTATGCTAATGCAGATTTCCGATGAAGGGTCAATGAAGGAAGTGATTATGTGTTTTGATACGTGAGTAAGTAGAAAGCAAAAAAATGTGGCGTGGTGGGAGCAGTATAGATATAGTTATTGTGTGTTAGTAGGAGGCATGGAAGTTGTGTATCTGCCATTAAATTGTTTTATTTTGTAGATATTGTACTTTTTTGAAAATCCAAAATAAAGAGGATATTAAAGTTCTAGAGGAGAGTTGGAGTCTGAGAGAATTGGGAAACTGAGGAGGCCCCATTATTTCAACTCATATTAAGGGTTTTTAATTTTTTTTCCCAGAGGCAAAATATAGTGGTTAGAGTAAGAGACGTCCCAGTGGAAGGATTTCTCAGTTTTAGTTATTATTTTCATTGAACAAAAATAGTTAGTTCAATGGCTTGGATTAATTAAATAGTTAAATTAATTTAACAGTGAAGATTATGTTAATCTTTGCAAATCGCTCTCGTTGCACAATTCTAGGGTTTTATAAATATGGCTATATATTATAATGGTATAGATCGATTATTTCTTGCAAGCTTTGAAGTAAGGGTGGTAATGGGTCGGGTTCGGATGGGGTGAACCATAATCTGCATCCATCATCCGCTTCATCCAATCCATCCATCATCTGTGAAAATTTAATCCAATCCATCCATCCATCATCCACGGGTGAAAACAGGTGGATCAATTTGTAAATGGGTGATGAAAGTTCATGTGTAATATGTTAGAAAATTTACAAGAAAAAATAAGTTTATCTTTATTGAAAAGTTTTAAAAAGTTATTTTAGGTATAACAAAAGAATAATATCATATTTATCATATTAATTTGATGAAAATCATAAAATTAGCAATATAATCATCCAAAAAGGGGGTAAAATTTAAAGGGAAAATTTAAAAAGTAAATTAATTACAAATAGGGGATAAATAGGTTGATAACTAAGTGGGTGATAGATTGGGTGGCTGGTTGAATGGAGCATCACCCGAATTCAATCCAATCCGTCAAACCATCATTCATCACCCATATATTTTGAATTTTCACTCATTTTTTGGGTTGGGTGAAATAGATATCCATTGAGTGTGGGTGAAATTGTTACCCCTACTTTGAAGGCATAGCATTTAGATTGAATGATAATTTTTATTAAGGATTGTGGAACTTAAAACCGGAACAACATATCTGGGGAGGGGGAAGCGATATTCCTGAACTGATTTGCCGGAAGAGGAAACCGACTGGTGACCGTCAACGATGACAGATGATGGTGAATGAATTGCTGGAAAACCAAAACGACACCATAACGAGAGAGAGAGAGAAGACGACGATGACTGGCGTACTTCGTTGACTTAGACGATCGGCGATGACAAGTCTTGGGGGCTAGCGATCGAGTGAAGGCAAGGAAAGCTAGAGAGAGCCAAGGGTTTTGGCATGGGTTCTCGATTGCGTATCAAGGTGAGCTTCCCCCCTTTTGTTGTTGTTTTACGCCCATTGCTAACATGCGCTTAACTAGTCGACTCTAATGGCATCGGATTTCGACAAAAATCAGCGTCAATTAGACACTGTCGGCGTCAGATATATATGCCAGACGTAAATATTGAGTCAATAAGAAACTATTTGAGTGATCCGACTCTAACAACATCGGACGTGAAATTCGACTCTAGCAGAGTCGCTTATCTATCTGATGCTAACTATTCGATGCTAACGTGCGTTTTCTTGTACTACTTGACTTTGTCATTGCTCCCCCTAGCTCCCTTAATTTTAAAACCACCCCCTTTTAGACTCCTAAAGCTTATTCAACCGAACCTAAATGCATTGGGTCATTGCCTGCCACATTGTATTTGCATCCCCTTCTTAATCTCAAGGGTGCTCTGCTTTGATCCTCTTAGATAACTTAGCTACTTTAGCTCCCTTAACTTTACAACCACCCCTTCTTGAGACTCCTAAAACTTATTCAGCCGAACTTGAATGCATTGGGTCATTGCCTTCCACATTGTATTTGCATCCCCTTCTTAATCCGTCCTTCTACTTTGATCTTCTCAGACAACTTGGCTACTTTATCACTGGTTAAATTTGATTCGCCCCTAACATTATATGCAGAGAAAGAATGAGAAAATTAGTTTTTCAAACACAATGAAAACCTTTACTTAGCACCATTCGGGCTTATGGTTGTAGAAGGTGATGAAGTGTAGGCTTCTTAATATCATTACATTTCAAATAAGCTTTTCTTAATATCATTATATTTCAAATAAGCTTTTTCTTCTCTCCGTAGTTTATGACTTATTCTTCTCTGTTTTGGAAATTTTTACAAACTACATGGTAATTATAAGCATACAGATTCAAGTCTCTTCTAAAAAACATTTCTTTCTAGAGACCCCGTAATCAATAATGGTATTTTTGGAATATATTTTGATTATGCTCCAAGAGAGGACGCTTTGATAATCTATGATCTACTTGCCCAACCTTAGGTAAGAATAGTTTTTTTGTAGTTAAGGTCTTCTCTAAATAGCTTGTTTACTTATCCTTCTATTTTTTACCCACGTATCTCCTGCTGATTGCTCTATTGCGCTCTTCTTTCCAAAATTGCTTAAAGTATCGTGTTTCACAAATTGTTTACAAGCCTTATTGCTTTCATCACAAAATTGTTGTATGCATCCTTTGAAACTCATCTTGTCAACTCGTCACAGATGAAGTTGCTTACGTCTAGACTTAACAAGACCTTGTGCCAACTTTTGAATGGAATCTACGTCAACTGTTTGAACAAAATTGTTCGTAAGCCCTATTTCTTGTAAGCTTTGTAGGCATAGCATTTAGATTGAATTATAATTTTTGATTAAGGATTCTGGAACTTAAAACCAAAACAACTTATCTAGAGAGGGGCAAGCGATACAACTGAACTGATTTACCGGAAGAAGAAAGCGACCGAAGACGGGTGACGGTGAATGGCGACGGATGATAGAGAATGAATTGCTGGAAAACCAAAACAACACCACAACAAGAGAGAGAGAGATAGCGAGAGAGAAGACGATGATGAAACAACATGACAATGAGAGAGAGAAAGAGAGAAGATGACGATGACTGGCGTACTTCGCTGACTTGGACGACCGGCAACGACAAGTCTTGGAGGCTAGAGATAGAGTGAAGGCAACGACAGCTAGAGACAGGAAAGGGTTCTGGTATGGGTTCTCAATTGAGTATCAAGGTGAGCTGCCACCCTTTTGTAATCGTTTTGCATTTGTTGATAACATGCGCTCAACTAGTCGACTATAATGGCGTTGAATTAGGACAAAAGTCACTAAAATTAGACACTGTTAGCGTCAGCTATACCAGTCAAACGCTAAATATTGACTCAATTAGAAACGATTTGAGTAATCCGACTCTAACAACATCATACTCAACATCGAACGCGAAATTCGATTCTAATAGAGTCGCTTATTTGTCTGATGCTATCTATTCGATGCTAACATGCGTTTTCTTGTAGTGCTTGACTTCGTCATTCCACCCCCTAGCTCCCTTAATTTTACACACCCACCCCATCTTGAGACTCCTAAAACTTCTTCAACCAAACCTGAACGCATTTGGTCATTGCCTACCACATTGTATTTGCATCCCCTTCTTAATCCCAAGGGCCTTCTACTTTGATCTTCTCGGACGACTTGGCTACTTTATCACTAGTTAAATTTAATTAGCCCCTGACATTATGTGCAAAGAAAGAATGAGCAAATTAGTTTTTCAAACACAATGAAAACCTTCACTTAGCAGCATTTGGCCTTACGGTGATCAAGCCATGGATCACGTCCATTAACTAGGTCGTAGTCTCGTAGAAGATGATGAAGTGTAGGCTTCTCACATCATTACATTTCAAATAAGCTTTTTCTTCTCTCCTTAGTTAATGATTTGTTCTTCTCTATTTTGGAAATTTTTACGAACTATATGGTAAATATAAACATACATACACTCAAGTGTCTCCTCTCAAAAACATTTCTTTCTGGTGACCCCCTAATTAATAACGGTGTTTTTTTGAATATATTTTGAATATACTCCAAGGGAGGACACTTTGGTAATCTATGATGTACCTGCCCAACCTTGGGTAATAAATTTTTTTTGGTAGTTACCGTCTTCTCTAAATAGCTTGTTTACTTATCCTTCTATTCTTTGCCCACGTATCTCCAGCTTTTGCTCTATTGCCCTCTTCTTTCCAAGATTGCTTAAACTATCGTGTTTCACAAATTGTTCATAAACCCTATTGCTTTCATCCCCAAATTGTTGTATGCATCCTTTGAAACTCATCTTGTCAACTCATTAAAGATGAAGTTGCCTGTGTCTAGACTTAACAAGACCTTGTGACAACTTTTTGACAGAATCTACGTCAGTTGTTTCGACAGACTTCACACTGAGACAACATATTATTTGAAATTGGTGTAACTTGAACATCAAAGGCAAACTAGTCCAAGAAAGCTTTTCCACTTTGAGATAGGCTCGTCGATAATAATGCCCCACAAACAACAATATCGACACAACATCCAATCAAGATTTTAACATTAACATTTGATTTATAACAATGAATCATCCTATCAATTCTAATGATACAGATCCACAATCATTGCAGGAACAATAGGCCAGCAGGCCTGCAAATGTAAGAATGTGTCTTCAAGGGAACTAATTTGTAATTCTTCTAGGACAAGCAATATCAATGTGGAATTTCATTCAATCAATAAATAATGAGGAAAAAGGAATAAAAGGCTTTACCAATTGCCTCCTTTTTCTTTTTTACATTTCATTGGTCTGTTTTCAATGCCAAAGGAAGCGCAAGACTGACTTAGGCAGGAGTTCAAATGTTTAACCACAGGTCTCCAGTATACGTGATACTTTCAGCTACAGGGAGCTCGTTTGAGAGTTAGCATCAGTCTGGGAAGGGCAAACAGATGCAAACTGGCAATATTGACACTTCCACTGCTCCTTCTGAGGGGTAAATCTGGCTTCTCGCTCTCCCTGCCAGAACTCAAGGGAACTCTGAATCTGAGCTTTTAGCCAGTTGTCGTCATATGTGAATTCATCCTCACCAATCAATGAGTTATCCTCTTGAAGTTCATATCTGTAATTTCATGAATGAGGCCCTTGATGGATAGATAACGTAAAGGATCTTTCAAAGTGAAAGACTCATACACTAGCAACTAACTACTTCTTCATAAACAGTTAAGTCCAGTGTCTCCATACGGTCTTATTCATGGGAGCACAATGACCAGAAGATCTCAAATATTCAATATTTTCTCTAGACATGAGAAAGACTATACAAGCTGTAAGAGCACAGCACTTACCTCAAGAGAAGCTGATCAAGTGCGCGAGGCAGCACAGAACAGAAATTACTAAAATATCCCACATCACCACCAAGAGTCTGCACAGGAAAATTTTGGATTAATAGAAATCCAGGGATAGATGTGCTACTTGTCGAGAAATAGCCGGTGTGTGCATTTGTTCAATTGAATGTCCATGTGAAGAATATGAAAGTGGGTGTTATCCCATATCGATAAAATAAAAGGCATTGAGCATACTTACAAGCTATAAAGTTACTCCACCCATAGCCAATTAATTTTGGGTTGCAACTTCATTTGAGCTTGTATGTGTAACTCTTCGTTTATGTCCCAATTGATATAAAAAAAAATTTGAACATGGTATCAGAGCCAAGATTATGCTCGATCTCGGTTTGCCACCGTCTCCCATAGGGATTATGTCATGTGTTGGGCCTTGTCAGTAGCCCACGCATGAGGGAACGTGTGAAGAATATGAAAATGTGGTTACCCCACATTAACAAAATAGAAGGTCTTGAGCATGCTTATAAGCTATTGAATTAATCTACCCATAACCAATTGGTTTTGGGACTTGGGTTGAAACCTTACTTAACTTACATGCATAGCTCGGTTATTTTAAGGCCCGATTAATAAAAAATTTAACAGTCCTAATAGCTATGCTCCATGATTCATTAACATATGGTAAATGATATACAAATATGCTCATTACTTATAATTCAATCAATAAAACAGACATCTGCTCTAACAGACTACATTAGATACATGCCTTGTGTCATTGGCTTGTGTTTTGATCGATTGAGACGATACCTATCAATTTTCAGGCAATTAGAAAAGTCAATCCTCCAGAAATATTTTTCATTTTTAGATTATATTGGATTAAAACAAATTGCATGACTAAATTTTGATCCACTTCTTTGGCTGTGCAGTAGTACAGTAGATAATGTAAATGTAACTTTTCAGACAGCTTTAAGATTTCAATTTGGCAAATTTTTCATCTTCAGATTACAGACAGAAGCAACAGGCCTCTGATATGTCTCTGCTTTCTTTTAGTTGTTGACTACTAGGGCGTCAGCAATTCAATCTCCAGTTCAACAAAAACAGCCTCTTTCTAACTCATGGGTAATGTCAAGTACATCTGTCTGCAGAAAACTGAATAGTAGGCAGTTATTGCGTGGTGGTGTAGTACTCGGTCAAAACCATTTAAGTTGAAGGTGCCACAGACGCCATCTCTTTACAGTAAGGTATAACACACTTTGACCCCCCTCCCCCCAGCCCAAAAAAAGAAAAAAAGCGAAACCCAGGATATTACTCAAGGGTATTGGATTGATTATCCTTCGTCTGGGTTGTCGCAACATGTTCCACATATAAGCGGTTGATTGGAGCCACAACCCCCCCCCCTTTCTGTTTTTCTGTTTTTCTCTGCCTTCTATATGCCTCATTGCTTTAAGGCCGCTGACAAAGTAAGCCGTGCAGTCACAGCTGACAGAGATGGTTCTGTTCTGAGAGGAAGTTGCACTAAAGTGCTGAAAGACTTAATGTGGGACACCTACTATCCCCGTGATATAGAATATCAGACCAGCAGCAACCAGATTGTAGAAAGATGCATTAGGCCTTTCCAAAGCCAATCATACAGCACAATCCACATAGCTGACACTCCCTCGTGATTCATTAAGGCTATAGCATTGAAGATCACTAGGTGAATCTGATTGTCGTTTGTTGATGTTTGACTTCTGAGCCCGGTCTGATTTCCAGTTTGCTTAACAATTGGAACATTTACAGCTCCTAGATTTAACACCATCCTTTGTAACCGTGTCAAATAATCCATAACTCCAAACTAGAGAACTCATTTAAGTTGCCACACAGCTGCTGCCAGCTTGGAAAACTTGCATGAAGCCCTCATTTCAAACATCTACCCCCTCGAGAATTTAAGTACATCAAGGGGGCTCACTTTTCAGCATTTAGAGTATGAGCCACTAGTGCATATGAATAATATATTCTCTTCTCCTTTTTCAACTTTTGGATTATATCAATCGTCCGGATAACCTTATAGCAGAGCTTGTCATGTCACTGAGCTGTTCTCTCTCACCATATCTAACGTCCGAAAAAGTGGACATTGCTGATATAAAATAAACATCAAACCACTGGAACCATCAATACGAAGTCGGTGGACTCGCTAATATGATAGCTCAGCAATAATTCCCCCTAGGGAAAAGGAACAATCAGCCAGATCATTATGAGTTGGGATGGCTACAAAGATTCCCCATCTCCAAGTGGGCCCTTTAATCCATGCGAGAGAATTTCGGTGATTAACCCTCCTCACTTCCCCCAAAAAAGCACAACTCTTTGAGGGAGGGTGAGTTTGGACTTTGGAGATGGAATAGAGGCAGAAATACAAACTAAGCAACAAAGCAAAGCACAAGCCAGGCATGAACCAGACCCATCATAGTTTTCGATTGAGAACATCACACAGGCATACAGCAGAAACTTCATGGGTGGACACAGCAACAATACAAAAGGGGAAGGGAAGGTATCTCACCGCAGCAGAGAAATCTGAGTCCACCATAAGCCTTTTGATCTCATCAGATAAAATGCATCGTGAATCCAACGAAAAGTACTCAAAAAATTGATCAGAGGGAAACTTTTCAGAGACTAAATTGTCCCACAGGTACTTGTAGCACATTAGTTGGAGCCTGTCCCCATCACCAAAATAAAAAGGTTAACATATGATCTAGAAAGCATTGTGCAGGAAAATGCTGATGCCTAAAGTCCCTCTCAGGCCAAACTGGAATCTCAGGAATTACCGTCCGTTTCTGCCCTGTGGTTCAGTAGGAAGCCTAGGTCGCACACGAGTCTTTGTATCAATCAGCATCAAATTTCTGTCTTCCCCTGCTACAGGCATCCGCAATTCATCAATCACTCCCACCATCCATACACCTTGTACAAGACCAACTCTGATGATATAACAGGCACGCTTATAAGCAGGACATTTATTTTCCCAGTCAGCCCTCCTACAGAAAGAGCTTTGCTAGGGGACAGGGGGTGAAAGAGTAAACAGACAGCAGGAAAGTGAGGTAGAGAGACAGACCATCATTTCTGCAACCGTGACGAAATGTCTATGGTTTAACAGTAGATCTATTGGTGAACATTTTTGTGCAAACATAATTACTTAAAGAAACACAACTCGAAAAATGAATCTATCCCATCATTAAGCATGCAAAATGTGTCAAGCAAGGTTCAGTGGTGAAGGGCAGCATGAGTGTGTATGTGTGAATTCTTTGATAAGTATCCTTTTAGTGACATCTAAAGAAAGAACAACGTATATCAATACTTTGGGCTGTATTTTCTTTTTTTTTTTTTTCCAACTAGCACCTGTGAGTTATAAAAGACCCTTAGACAACTATGATGATTTCAAGGCAGAACAGAGCCAGGTGATATCATTCCACTGATCTTCCAAACAAGCAAGTACAGATTAGGATGATTTTAAATGTATAGTAATCAGATTGAACTTGTCCCAATAAACATCATTGTCAAACAATATACCAGAAACCTTATATGAAGAGTAAACAAGTCGAAACATCTAAGTCATCAGAAAAGTAATATTAAACATGTGTTTAAGCTACTTACACTGGCACTTCACGTGTTAATCCCTCGAACAAAAGCTGGTTTGCACAAATAATAAAATTCATGAATTTCAAAGCCCATATGTCTTCAAGTGATTCAACGCGGACTTCCACCTTTTTTATTACCTGTCATATGCATAAATATAACAGACGATAAAATATAGCATCATTTATGACAATGGAAATGACAGCTACAAAGAGCATGTTAGCTGACTAGCTGCATTGAGCAATAAAAAATTACCACACCAAGATCACGGAATAGTAACAATGAAGCCAAATATTGAAACGATTGATTCTATTACAACTAAAGATTCCTCAACGAACAAGAAATTGAGTATAGTACATTGTTAGACTAATGTAAAAGCTAATCAACCACGAACCAGCTCCAAGGACAGCTCAAAAATCCCTACCACATACTAATATTTAAGATGCCCTCTCTACTAGTCAACTAATCATGTCAACTGTGTCATTCCTCTTCCACACAAATGTTTCATTTTTGGATATTACCCTCTTCTTGAGAAATCTCATTCTCATGGAAGTGAAAATTCATTAGGAGCCTGTGTCCAAGGGATAGTACCCCTGATTTCCGGTTAACTTTGATAAGCATAGCTCCAATATAAACATATTGCTCACAGCTCTAATTATTTCCAGCATCTACTTTGTACCAATATTAGTATCTTACAAGATATAGAGATATGGAAGATGGTGTGCATTAAGTAATCAGGGGACCAAAATGAAGGCATAGCACTGTATGAGTGCAAATGCCGGAGTACACAGCTGTTTCATAAATTGCACTGTATGAGTGCAAATGCCAGGGTACACAGCTGTTTCATAAATTGAACCATAAGAATAAGCGCACCCTCCCCCTTCTCTCTGGGGGCAGTAAGAACCTATAATCCAATGCATGAATTTGAAACCTAGAGCACTATGTAACAGCAAACAATATGCTGCCACGATCAGTTTTTTTGAAGATGGAACCATTCTGTCAAACATGATGAACCGAACACAGACCTTGACTAACTCCAGAAACATAAAGAAAAACTTCTCAGCTCTTGTGCAACCTCTACGAACGAGATATACCTCTTCTTCTAGCTTCGCATGTCGAGTACATCCTGCTTTCATTGCAGGTGTGCTTTCTGGCTTTCCAAAAAGGAGAATGAACTCCATTTGCTTTTCACACCATTCCTGCAACAAATGAGCTGTTTCAGGTCAAAGCTACAAATGCAGCGATTGTTTCAACCAACATAATGCACAACAATAAACCATGTAGCCTAGTTGAAACGTGACTACGACGGTAAAATGTCACCCTTAAATGTTATGGAAAATCTCTTCATATAACAATGGGTGCTAAATCAGGAAATGGGACCATGACAACAAGAAATTTTGTTGATGCCTCTTCTCTTTATACAAGAGTATGTGATAATCGTGGATCATGCAATACAACATTTATATTAAACAAACAATATCTTTTATACAACATATATATTTAAAAAACAATTTCTTTACAAACAATTAACTGAAAAGTAGAATCACATGGCCCTTGTAGATGGAGACCTTAGCATCGAATGACCAAAACCAGGATTCAAGTCTGAATTTTGAATTCAAATTATAGAGATGTGTTTCTAGGCCACAACAGTTCATTAGTGGATCTAATTACTTGTGGTTGGTGAGATAATCAGCCAAATAAGCAGCCCATCATGAACTATCACTGATCACACGTCTTAGTTTACCAAATCCTACTCAATAATAATTAAAACCTAAGCCTTTAATCAGAAGACCTGACAATTGACACGTACATCAAAGTCATACAACTCATAGGGACTAAATTTGGATCCTGAGTTCAAAAATAATTCTGAATTTCAACCGAGACAACCAAGAAATAGAATGCAACGCCAAACTAAAGAATAAGTAAATAACAAACGGAATTTCCTGCATCAAGAACAAGCACTTGGATATAACAATTTGGGTCAAAATTACTCCACCTGATTATAGATAACCGAACAATGCATCAAATACCATGCTCAAGCCATGCATAGGGAATACAAATGGTTTAATCAAAGTGATGACCAAATTAAAAAGAGAGCATTTAGAACAAAACAGTTGCTAATAAAAGAAAGGGGTGTTGTGGCCTGACTGATCTAATTCACACAATACTAAATTAGCACTTGAATTTCAAAATGAAGTGAAATATACATTTGCCAATACTATTTAATACAAGAATTTTGCAACAATCACAAAATCTGTAAGAAAAAAATGATAATCAAACTGGGCAAAAAGAACAGGAACCGATTTGATACATATAGAGACCCCATTGGCCTTGCACCAAGAAATGAGATGGTCTCATCTATCCCAAAAGTTACTTGTCAGTTGTCACCAAATTCCAGTACATAAACCTAATTTATCATGGTGTCTCACCCAGTAAACAGGTTCAAAAAATTAATAATCAACAACTCATTAGAAAGGTATTCGAGTCTACTAATGGTGTGTGTAAATATTTTTAGAATATGTTTGGATTTGAATTCCCTAAAGTGGCGAAAACTCCATTACGTCAATGCAGGCTTTTACAGATGAATCTGCTAAATTTTGGTTAAGTTTGGTTCCTACCTAATGATGCCCAATTGATGCAAGTCAACGTTTTCTTAATTCCGTAAGATATAGCTCCATATGTTAAAAATTGACATTGGATTCCATTTTACAAGGAAATGGTCAAATTAAGAGGAGTATGCATAAAATTCAGTTTTGGAGCAATATGAGTTTTTGTTCTTTCTGAAGTGGTTGCAGTTGTAATCATTAGCATTTCTCAATATAAAATGAATCTACACCCATCAAAAAAAAAACTCCAAATGGTAGTAACTTCATTGGTAGAATACAACTTTCTAAAAACTTCCTAGAAGATAGAAAAGGAACCCTACAAATTATAGCAAGTGATAATTATCATTTTCATTGAATTTTTTATTTATTTTCTAGAATATTTTGTATGATTCTCACTAATTCATTTGCCCCACTAATATAACAACTTATTCCCCTCAGTTATTTATAAATTAATTTTTCTTAATGTTAAACTCAGATTTAATGAGTGAATGAATTGAAGGATTAGAGATCATTTTCTCTCAAAACTCTCTTAATCTTTATCTATAGTTTAGAGTGGTGACTTACAGTCTTTGCTTTAAAATTTTTCTTTGGTGGCTTAAGCATTTAGAAGCGAGATTGGGCCAAAAGTGCTTGGAGTTATTTGCCAAACAACTTTTTGAAGAGCGTTTTGGTCAAAAAAGTTTTTAAATTAAAATTAGCTGTTTAACCAAGCAAAAAAACTAATTCGAGTGTTCGGTGAAAGAGTTTTTTTAGAAGAGCTTTTTGGGTCCAAAAAAGCTAATTTGAAAAATCTAATTTCATAAGCTTTTTGAAAAATTAGCTTTTTATCGCATAACTTTATCAAAAACAACTAATTTTATCAAATAGTTTTTCAATAAACAATTAATACAAACAACTCAAACAGCTAACAGGTAATACAAATAAGTAGCAGTTGTTTGCCAAACAAGGCCTTTATTCCTTTAAGATCTTATTTTTGGCTCTAATATAACAATTACCTAGATTATTAGTAATTGAATCTAATAAAGAGCATCCATTGATTTTGAATTTGCTTGGGAGTTGTTGATCTTGGAAATTTGAGGATTGATACTCATCACCATTCGAAGAAACTTGAAAAAAAAAAAAGAAGCAGAGAAAAACAAATCATCAAAAAACTAAGAACCCCAGAAATCAGAGAGCTGTAAATACCGTGGCGGTGACATCGGTTACATACAGGCCCTTCCTCCTCCTAAACCGACTCAGAAACGTCTCGGGCACTTTGCATTTCTTCTTGGGACTTACCAATACCAATCTACCTGAATCCTCTACATCACCGACCGAACTAGGTCCTGCCAAATTTGACAATGCCCTCTTGGAATTTCGGCCTAACGGAGAACAGAGGAGAGAGAAACGCGATGAGGAGAAGACAGAAAGCGACGATGGGCGAGCTGCAGCTGCTAACGACAAAGCGGCTTCAAGTAGCGCCATTTCTTCCTCGCTCACAATTTCAACTGGGATTTGATTTGGAAGGTCCTCGCCATGGATTTTATGCAAGTTTTTGGGGTTGACTGGGGTGGTTGGCTGGGCTTCGGGATCGCAGGTGTTAGAACATGGGGATTTCGTGGGGGAATCGGACATCTGACAGAATAATTGTGGATTATTTTAAACGAGGAGTGGGGATGGATGATCCGCGGACAGAGGAGATTTGAAGTAACCTCATCTCAGTAGGCGACCGCCAACGGAAATTTGGAAAATTCATGCACCGTAAAGAGGGAAATTACAATTCGCCTTAAGACCATCTCCTATGGTGGCTGGGTTTTTTGGCTCACTAGTGAATATTTATTATTGTCACATCAATACTTTCTTTTAACTTTTTGACTAGAATTATCTCTATAATGAAAGGCTTATTATTTTAGATCATCAAATAAAATAATATATATAGATTTTACACGTAATTATATTTAATTGGTTTAGCTTTTATGTTTTGCTTTGTTATTTGGCTATACTATTTTTATAAAAAATAATTTGTATATAATAATTTGATAACACAACTAATTAGAGGGTTATAATATTTTTTTTAAAAAATAACATAAGAGTTTGAATTAAAAAAAAAATTCACGCATCCTTGAATATAAAAATTACAAGAGCTAGATAATAAATAAAAAAAGATACATTGGTTAACATTTTACCAAAAAAAAAATAAAATGCATTACTTCAACAATTTTAAAAAATTACAATATGATGATCATTCAACTATCATATCTGCCATCACACCGAATTTCGCTTCTATAATTCCTCAGTCAAGTCTACTTGGAGTGCTACATGTGTGTCGATGTCGCAAACTTCGCATGATCGTTGAAAGTACGTATCATATCATGGACGGTAGTCGTGGTTAACAATCGGCTTCGGGACAGTACCCTCGATAACGTCGTAGTCAAATGCAAGTTCGTATTATCCTGCTAGTCCTCGACAATCATATTATGGAATATCGCACATGCGTCATAATAACACCGATTTCTTTTTTATCCATAAGACGAGAGGGGCCATGTACAATGGCAAATCGAGCTTCCAACATACCGAAGGCTCACTCAACGTCCTTCATAACCGACTCTTTGAGGTTTTGCAAAGAGTTTTTTCTTCGACCCTTGAGGAAATGGGATAGTTTTAACAAATGTCGCCAATTTCGGATAAATTTCATCAGAAAGACAATATCCTGTCTTGTACTCATACTGAATAACGACACACTCACATTTAAGAGCCCAATTCTCATACAACTCTTGAAAAACCAATGAGCGATCAAGGACATTTATGTCATTGAGACTTCTAGGCAACCCGAAGAACGTATACCATATTCAAACGTTGTATAATGTAATGGCTTCAAGGATGATAGTTGACCCCTTATAAAGTTGCTTTTGAGATGATACTTTCCAAGACGTTGGACAATTCTTCCACTCTTAGTGCATGCAATCGATGCTTCCCAACATACCGAGAAAGTCACAGGCTTCAGCAACTTGGAGTAAGCGATAAACATGAACTTGATTGGGTTTTCTCAAGTACTCCTCCCGAAATACCTCAACCACGCCTAAGGCGAACTTCTTCATGCATTCCATCGCAGTGCTCGTAGCAATCTTTAAGTACACATCAACGAAATTGGCCGCTATACCATAGGCAAGCATTCTAATGGCTCTGGTATGCTTCGTTAATGGTGTCAACCCACGCTTTTCGGTTGCATCGTACCTCACCTGAAAGTACTTTGAATGATTGCCAAGTACTTCTATAATGCGGAGAAATAAGTGTCTCCGCATTCTAAATCTACGTCGAAAATTATACAATGAATCTTCCGCGATGTAGTCTTTATATAAGCGATCGTGGGCGTCTTCTTTATCTCTCTTAATACATCTTTTCTTTACTCGATGCCTAGATGCCGAAGGTCTCAGCTCTTTTCGTGCTTTCCTAAGCTGTAGAAGGAACATCATTTGTTTTTGCACTTGTTGATGTTATAGGAAAGCCCCCATAACGGGTATCATGATATCATCATCTAATGAAGATGAAGAGGATAAGGATGAGCCTTCCTCAAGGGGCTGCTTTTCAACATTGAAATTATCCATTACAAACGGCATGTGCAATATAATAATGATTAAATGTTAATGTATAGAAGAGTAATCATTTGACTAAACAACAATAGGCATGCCCATTTTCATAAATTCATATCATAACATTATTACACCAATTTATGTCTACGATAACACATGGCAAATAAAAGTTACATAGTAAGATCTTACAACCTAAGATAAGCTAGTAGTTCTTGTAATCTATATAATGAAGGGGGATGGAAGACATATTATTGAGTTGATGATGATTGCCCTGATCTCCTTTGTATGATTTCTACTCTCCTTTGCTTATAATAAGCCGCTTGTTTAGGAATCATTGTTGAGGTGTCCATCATCAATATTCTAACCTCCTGGGCCCTCAACTTTTGTTCCCTCATCATGATCTTCTAAGCTTTTTCTTCTTTTGCTGTTGTGATGAAATCTTTGAATGTTTGACTCATATCACTATTGTGTACCGTTCAACTCCTTCAGTTAAGTAGTGACTAAATCAACAATGGCATTGTTAACGTTTTCTTTGAGCCTTCTTTTCATTGCTTTCTTGCCCTCGGGTCTTTCACTCCCACCAACACCTTCATCTCTGCCTCTTCGATGTCGGGTTTGGACCCTTTTGACTATCCTGGCCCTGACTTAGGTGGATGACATATCGCCCTCCATTTCAGTTGGTCATTGAGCATCTCACACCAATGCTTCAACTCAAACTTCTTTGCTGTATGCTGGGTGTACAACCAGTGGACATCCTCTAGAATCTTTGCATCATTCCACCCACTGTGATTACTACGTTCCACTTCCAACGTAATACATGTCTATTTATTGACTATTGGGAGCACTGAAGCTATCGGCTATTACCCTTGTGGGCGGTGCTCATTAAAATTCGAGGTCATCCTAGACCAGAAGCTAGATTCCTTTGATCGGCCCTGACAATGTGATATGTGTCTATGTTAGCGCAAGCCTGCATTAGCCGTTGATCTTCTGGCAACTGTCCACTTTTTCGCACCAAAAACTATGTGCCTGACTACTTCCTTGACATCCCCCTCATCAATACTTAGCTCAATATTTGTCTTATAGTGCCCCACCCCGACCATTGATCCCGTTGGTGTGGATGAGGGTGTGGAGTTGCTCCCCGCAAAAAGGTAATTTGGGTTAGGAGGTACTGGGGGATAGTATAGAGGGTAATATGGGTATTCAGTATTATGCACATTGAAAGATTCATTATGTGTCGAGGGATAATAAGGTGAAGATAGTTTCGAGGATTCTGACTTGAATAACTTGAAATCCTCGAGTTAGGTTGTGGGGGGTAATATGAATGGTGCGAATGATGTAGTAGTTTTGTGGTGGATATGGGAACTAAGACACATGGAGAGTATGTACGAGAATCGGGGTAGCACCATTCCCCCCAGCATAGGGTGAATTGTCACCTTCAAGCAAGCCCACACAAGTTGGGGGGTGTTAGGGTCCATATTTCAGGTGCAGTTACCACCTACAAGTTTTTAACTAATTGTATTAATATATTAATTAGTTATATTAATTGAAGATAATGACATTACAAAGTACACAAATATTTTCAAAAGCCAAAAGTTTCATACAATTATATAATTGTATTCAAATCAATACATTCATTTAACTGTGTACATACTCATGTCACATGTAATCATACTAACATATAATCATGTAATCGTATGCAAATTAAATTTCATGAATCAAATCATATTCATTTTAGTTAGGAAAATCATATTAATATTTAACCACGTTATAATGTTCAATGTTATATTCATTTTAATAAGTAACATTTTGATTAACATATTCAATTTAGTAACATCTACTAAAATGCCTAGTTTCATTATAATAAGTAACATGTTCATTTTAGTAACATATACTAAAAAAGGAAAATAATCATTTTATTAAGTTACATATTCATTTTAATTATCGTACTCATTAACATATTCAGTTTTGTAACATATACGTTAAAAGGAAAATATTCATTTTATGAAGTAACATATTCATTTTAATTATCAGTGTAATACCCCGACATTTAATTTCGTTTATTTAGTTCTAATTCTTTTATTGGTCATATGATTAAGATAAATCGGAGCAAGGAGTTACGCATCTTTCCAACGAACCACTGTTGATCCAAAGAATTGTGATATCACGGAATGCTTCCAAATTAATAAAAGATAAAAAAAAAGAAAAAGAAAGAAAGAGGTAAAATAAAAAAATATACATACACACTAAATTATATAAAAATATACAGTTTTCTGTAAAATGCGCATTTACACCTGAACGGGTTCGAGAATTGTCAGATCTTAGTAATTTCTTAACCACTAAGGGAAGAAATAGCAATTGAATCCCAACTGGCCGAATGTGTGGTCCAAACCAAGCCGAGCAGAAAGTGAAGGTCCAACTTGATAAGCAAGCATCAATTGTTGATACTATTTAGCCCTTATTTAGTTGAAAAGAAAAAAGCAAATGAGGGAGATAATTATGCAATGCAAACCCAAAACAAAGACAAATCAAAGATAATAAAAAATCAGGCATCAAACCCTCTACCTTCTTCTCACAAGCACGACCCCCCTTTCGTCCGCTGCTTCTGCCAGCCAACGCCTGACGCCGGCCAATGACCGCCACCTACCGCCTTCTTCATTGGCCCTCTGCCGACCACACCTCTCTCTCCCTCACTATCTCTCCTCCACTCTCTCCTGGTTCTAGGCCGGTCTACCAAGCTGAAACAAGAGCACGACCACCTGTTCAGGCTCCTACCGCCAGCCATCATTGTCGGAAACCCCTCCTGGGATAGCTTCGAAGCCACCTTCACCTTCACCCTCCACTGGATCATCCACTTCCACCCCTACTCAATTGCTACCAAGGTAATCTCCTTCCACTCCTCTTCCCCCTAAATTCAATTGTAGGGTGAATAATATGAATTTTGGAGAGTTGTTCTTATTGTATAACAATTATTTGTGCTAATTGACTGAATAAATGGAATGGTACCAAGTTAGTTGTGTGAATTGTGGAGATTATGATGAAGTTAAAATGGGGATACATGTGGATATAAGTGAGGACTAAGCTTGAGTTATGAGGACAAACTTTGGGCATATGGGTTGTGCTATTGTGAAAATAAAATTGAAGTGGACGTATGTCTATCTCATTGGGGGTAATCCATACCGAGGAAATTGAGTTGAGGTTCTTGAGTAAATTAGAGAGAACATGAAATTGAAGGATTTATTCTTTGAGTATATGTGAACTTACTAGAGGATGAATGGGGTTTAGTAAAAGGTATTCTTGGAGGGAAACCAACCAATGCTTAATGAAAGTGAAGGCTTATGAGTAAATTGGGTTACAAATAGTGAGTTAGGAAAATTAGTTGAATTAGATGTAGAGATGAAAATAATGAATAATAAGTTCATGAAGTACTTGGGTGCATCAAGGGTTAATTAAATATGTAACGGATGTTGGTTGAGTTAAGTGACCTCTTGAGGGGCTCGAAGAGGCAAGCTTGAGAAAAAATGCATAAATAAAACAACCTCATCAATAAAAGAAAAGGAACATTTTGAAAGTGTAGGTGTAGGAGTGAGTCATATGGGTCATCAAAGTTTAAGGCCAAATGAGGATGTTATAGTTCCTAAGAGTTACCCACTATGGTAAGGGTGACTCCATGGGGTATGGGGTTAGCATTATAATTTGGGGGAGGGGGCAGCCTCGTAATTGTGTAGAATAGGGAGCCTTATTAGCGATTGATTAAGAGAATATTACTAAAGAGCAGAAAGGTGCTTGAGACTTAGCCTAAGCAAAGCCCACAATATTCACTCCTTTGTTTCAAAATTGTGATAATTGGAAATATACAGATACTATCACTACAAAAAATAATGCATCCCCCCGCATTTGTATCGCCACACTTAATCAAAGTGTGGAGAGAAAAATGATAAGATTTAGTAGTTTTATCGATTCCACATTTAATAAGTGTTGCTAAATTATGAACCTATTCCAAAACTTATTAAGTCTGAGCAATTTATCGTAGCATTTATAATTAATTTTTATTATGCTAATGACATAATTTGTACAAAATATTTCAATAGTTATATAAACATATTAGCCAAATAAGGAATGAAAAAAACTAGCCTATTATGCTTGGCTTGCTTGCGCGCAGCTTACCCCTCAACCTCCTCCCCTCAAAAACAAGAAGCTAAAGGTAAAAGCTTCAATTGAATTCTCAAGCTTGCATGCGACAAATCCCTAGAAAGCCTTCACAAGGCCCTCGTAATAGCCATCTGGGCAGTGAATTCTCAGCAACTTCCCGTGATTAAGCATCAAATCGAGTCAATTCGAACAATCTGGGCAGTGAGTTGAACAATCTGGGTAGCGACTTGAACAATATGACATTGGGAAGAATTCTTATACGTCGTAATAGCAAGGTAAGCCTCAACTATCAATGTAAATTCACTCAAATTATGGGAAATTAGAAGAGTTCACTGAAATTAATATGCCCGAGTTGCTGGTTAATTGATGTGCTATAACACAGACCACAACCAAGGGGTTGTAGAAGTGCTGGTTGTGGGTGTTACTGGACAAGAGTCAGAGGCAAATTTGAGGATATCAACTGTTCAAGAAGGCCAATTACAAACCTAAGATTAGTCAATTATGATGTAAGTGAATTCTCAATCCCTATATTTTTCCGACTTCCTGAGTAATATAGACCAATTTTATGAGATTGTGATATGAATCTTGCTGTGATGTTGTCGCTATGCAATTGTTTCTCCACTCCTAATTCAATGGCCATATCTGGTTAGGGTTCTGCCCCGTTTCCCTCTCTGCTCACTCACTTTGAAAGATATCTCATTGGTTTGGCCTTGTCAAAAGAATTTGTCTCATCTTTACTCGAGTTTCTCACGGATAGGTACCGTTAGTTTAATATGTCACCCCCTCCCCTTTTTCTTCATGTTGATTCTGTTATTCTTTGATGCTCTGGGCATGATTGTTATAGGTTGACTGCAAACTTTCTGATTAAACTTGAGGCATGGTTTGTTGAGATGCAAAGTTGCTATTGGGTTTAATTTTTGTGGTGAAAAATTAAGATATGAATAGTTGGATTTTGGGTTGACTCGCATTTCATACCTGAATTTGCTGAGTTGATTTTAGAAGCCTATAATTATTTTTGTTGCTCAATTCAATTACTTGTGTTTTGAACCGAGCTGCTATGAAAGTAGTAATGAGTGAATGTAGAACAATTATTAGCATTATGTGCAGTAGGTTTGTCCATAAAATGGGCTGTTAATTAGGGTAAAGACCAGGGCTATGGTTTGCTGATGAGGTTTGCTGAGGAGTACAATAATATGGAATGTTATTGATGTGCTGCTGCATATGCTTACCTATGGTTTTCTTCTGGTCCCTCTGTAGATTAAGACACTTGGTCTATTGAGTTCATGCATCTTTCTTCACTGGTTCTTGGAAGTGTTTCATAGCCCACTTCTTGTTGCAGGTATGTAAATTTGGGTCTTCTATTTACTAGTAATTGCTTGACTTTATGATTTTGTGCTGAATTTGGAATCATTTCAAGTGGGTTTGAAATTTGAGTACTGTGTTTTACACTTGGGACCAGATTAGCTGTCACATAAGGATGATGCCAATGGTTCTCCCTATTCTTCTGGTTTGGTTCCTTAAAGTGGGATGTTTTCTAGTCATAAGTTTTTTTAAAGTGGGGTCTTTAAAGTGGGCTCAGTAGAAATGATTCCAACCTGTAGATTAAAAAGTGTGAATGGCTCAATGGTTTGGTTTATAATTCATCCTATGAGGTTATTTCTCTCATCTTAGTACTTAGGAATTTTACATCCGTTCCAGGTTGCATTAATGCTCTCTTTTCTCTTTTGCTGAGTTTGGATATTCAATGAATGTTATCATTTTGGGGATTTTTCTGAAGAAGCTACTTGTGAAAGTCAAAAGTTTGTACTTTTTTTTTGTATGATTAGAGAGAGCTTGAAATATCGATTTTTCTTTTGTGACATGGATTTTGTTGACCATTAATAAGTTGGCTATGAGGGTAATAATGTAGTGCATTAGAAAAAATCGTATTTGGTGAAGTCGCTCCTCTTTATCAGAGCACTTGCATTACTAATTGATATATGCTTCTCATTTTATTGGTTACCTATTCTAATTTCACTTATGTAGGCTTGCCTTTTAGTTCTAAAGTATGCTCTTTATTTTGTATCAATTGTATCACTGCCAATATCATCCATCTTCCCTTTTCTATATTATATTGTATGTACATATCGTTCCTGTAATCATTCAACTGCGATGGTATAAACAATGTTATAGCCTTGGTTTGGGCAATGCATATTCTTTACCTTTTTCTAAGCACATATTGAATAGCAAACATTCAATGCATTTTAGATAAGTTCATCATGGGGCATTGGCTTGGTCATTGGTCTAGCCATTGGTGGTTATCTTGCACAGGTGAATTCTTTTTCTGTTAAGATGAGATTCATTTATTTGTTTTGATGTGTGCCAAGATAATTGTCCTAGCAATTCCTGTATGTCTTTTCATTTGGTGTTCATTTACATCTTGGATTTCAATCTACCTTGTCACAGCCTGTAGAAAAATATCCAAATATCTGTTCTCAGGACTCAATTTTGGGAGGCAAGACCAGTTCTTTCAACTTGTCATACCATAACTATTCCATTGTACTTCTGCATCCAACCACTTTACTGATACATCAATTGCTGCTAATAATCCATTTCAGGTTTCCATATTTCCTTGCTTGCTTGGTCATATCAATCTTTTCTTTGGTTGTATTTTTTATCTACTTTTGGATCCTGGTATGATCTCTTTCTCCATTGATGTATATTGTACTACCACCATAGCTCTTAATTTTTCTCACTATCTGCAATTATTTTTTTGGGTGCATAGTGATGTAAAGATGCTTTTATATGTTAAAGCCTCAACTATCACACATGATAATTAAAGTAATTATAGTACCAACTTAATCCTCCCTCTTCCTTTTTTCCAGTTGTTTGTCATTTTTTAGATTTTAATAGTTATATTTTAAGTCACTTGTAAATTGAGAATGAGATTCTATTTTAAGTCAAATGAAAGACGGGTGCTTTAGAAGTGGTATTCTCTAAAGCCATAGTGCCGGCTGAGACTTTTGCTTATCATAAGTTGATGGGACCTGAAAATAGTGGTTCTGTCGTTAGTTGAACTCTTTAGTTATCTTTTCTAAGTCTGCGTCTTTAGTTAATCTATGAGTTTGCGTCTTTAAACCTAATTTTGCTTAGTCTGCGTCTTTAGTTAATATCTTTGGTTATCTTTTCTAATAATGCATTTTTTTGTGTGTTTCAATTGTTTAACAGGTTGCATTTTTGGAGCTAACATCTCTCAATGAAGAAAATGGAGATAGAGATTTTTTTTTTATATTCTTGGAAGCTAGGCATGTGTTCAAAGCATACTTTTAAGCAGTATATAGAGCAAGTACTTTTTCATAAAATGTTCAATCAGCTAGCTACAACAAAAAAAAGCAGGATGGATTCAAAACAATGTAAGAATATTTAATTTTGATTTCCTTAGTCTTTGTTGCTATGTCTACAATTAATTTTTTTTTCAGGCACTAATTTGTAATTTATTTAATTGATATTTGATCTATTTTAACTTGTTGGTTTGTTAATTGGAGAATAATTATATCGATCTATACTATGCAATTCTAATTTTATTTATTTATGTATGGTGATGCTGGTAATTAGTATAAAACTTGTTAATTAAAAAAAGAACAACTGTATACAATTGTTCTATTTTTAATTTGATAAGCTTTATATTAATTACCAGCATTATTTTTTTAAAAACTAAAATGATACTAATAACACTTATAAGTGTGGGGGAAATTGTGACTTCTTACATCTCCTAGAGTGGGCATAGCGAAGAATGACCACACTTAAATTGTGGGTAATTAGTATTTACTCCGCATTTTTAAGTATAGGAAATATAACTCTACCCACATTTCCATTAAGTGTGGAGAACACTTCCATACACTTAACTTCCCCACATTTAGCCTAAGTGTGGGCAACTATTATTTCTACACTTATAAGTGTGGTTATTAGCAAAATTAAATGTGGAGGGAAGCAACCTTTTTTGTAGTGTATAGAATAAGGACTTACCTAAGTAAATGACCCTGAACATAGAACCTAAATCGATTCATACAAAAAGGTAAACAAAGAGAGCAATAATCAATTTCAGGTATGTTATTGCTTTTACCCTTCAAAACGTTTAAATTAGAATCAATAATGTTTGTAAGTTTTATTCAGCCTATGGATCCATCTGGACCCATTTCAGTGTTCATTGTCATATGCCATACTCAGTCTTTGTAAGTGTCCACCAGCAAAATTCATCGCTGGGCGCTTTTCATTAAATGGGAAATCCATAGTTCATTGTTATTGCCATGGCTAATGTTCATAGACGTAGGGTCCTAGTCCAGGCAAAGAAACAATTACTAATCATTTATTTAAACCAATGCTTCTCAAAAGATATTTATAAGCATCGTTTTAATGTTACGCGCGTGTTCACTAACTCCTTGTGGAGGGTTATTTAACTGTACATAGGTAACGTATTAAGAGATCGCTCATCTTTCTATGGTTTTGTGTTTTCCAACTGTTTTACGGAAGGAAAAACAAGTTATGGCTAAGCAGGAACTGGCAGAGGCTAACGACCGAAGGGATGCGGGTTAAAGCAGTGATGGTGAACTTTCTTTTGTAGTAGTTATTTTGAGGCTTGTGAAGCCTAAAGGCAATGTAACTTTCATTTTGGACATGGTTGAACCAATGTATGATACCTGTTTGGGTTTGCCTAAAAGTAACCTTTGACGACGTATGTTATGAATATTGTATTGTAATTAATGAATGCTTGCATCTAGTTGACTCTAATGCTTAGTTGTAGCCTTCTCCCTCTGGGATGGTGGTAATGTCCTAGCTTGGTAGCACGTTCTGCTGTCATATAATGCTTATAGGTACAGTACATAATAGGTGATTAAGTACAGGCGTTGCAGAAGTGGTATCAGAGCCACTATAGGTATTAGCATGATTAATCGTTATCATTGTACTATTAAGGCGCCTCAAGCGTGTATGGGTAGAGGACATGAGGGTAATAAAAATGAGGTTGGTTGAGTAAGGAATGGGACTCTAAGTCCTAGGCATGAAGCAGGGGTGTGAGATTCTGTAAAATGAACATATGTGAGTATGTATATGTTGTGTGACAATTCTCTTCTGGCTTATATATGCATACGATGGGAATTAATGAGTGTTTTGTGCTAATGATAGATGGCGAGACATGGACCCCTAAAGTGGTACCTCTAGAAAATGAACATATGTGAGAATGTACATGTTGTGTGACAATTCTCTTCTGGTTTATATATGCATACGATGGGAATTAATGAGTGTTTTGTGCTAATGATAGATGGTGAGACATGAACCCCTGAAGTGGTACCTCCAAAAAATTTGTAAGATCCCCCACCGGTTCTAGAGCCCCCTAGGAAGGAGATCTATTACCTCCGCTGCCTCTTGCCCCCAAACCATTGATCGATATGGAGGGCTATGAGACTAATATATCTGATATCTGGGCGGGGGATGATGGATATGACATATGGGGAGGGGGAGGTGACGATAGTTCTAGTGACTTAGATAATATGGTGAGTGTGATTGATATTCTTGAGTCCCCGGAGGTGATAGAGATAAGTTCTGAAGAAGATTCCTGAAGTTCAGGCTTGGAGACTAGTAACGGTAGTGACCTAGATTACCAACCTAGGGTATTGAATAGGAAAAGGAAGCAGGAAGAGTAGTTGGGATGCTAGATCAACCAATACTTCTATAAAAAAAGGTAAATATGTAAGATAGTAGGTTGGGAACTAACCCTAGGAGGGGGATAGGAAGCTAGCAATGGGGTAGGATCATAGGTTGTGAGGTTAAAATAGTGTTGATCTAACCCCACCCACCCATTTTGCTAAAAGAGGTGCGGCTTTTTGTCCAACCGCCATGAAGATTATGCTTTTGGTGAGCTTATGTAACATATGTGATGGTTATGCATGTAATCTACATTATGGCTAAGCTAATAAAAGTATATAAGTTCTATGTACATGAGTATAGAAATTGCTAAACTATAAAAAGATGGAACTACTAATAGAGGGATAACCAGAGTGACGAAGCACAATGGCTTGGCTAGGGATACTTGCCTGGCCAGCACGGACAATCTATGCAACAAGCTAGGTTAAAACAAGAGGAGTTGCATATAGATGAATGTTGATAACAAGAAAGCATAAGTGCATAACTGCGAGGAAAGTGAATCAGTAAGGGCTAATATGTTTGTGTTTATGTAACAGAATGGCAGATCCGAACAATAATGTTTTGGAGAACAATTTGTAAGAGAATGTTACAGAAGATATGCTAGCTTAATTCGTTAATCAAAATACCCCTTTAGCGACCCCCTCAAAGAAGCCAAGAAGCTATTAGTGGACCCCCAAATCTTGAAAATGTTGAAGACAAAAAGGGATTATTGGATAACCTAGATCTTGAATTAATGGTAAGGATTACGGCCGAGGTGACAAAGAGCTTAAGGGTTCGGGACTTGGAAATGATGAACATGAAAATAAGTTCTATGATGGAGTTGCAAAATGGAACCCAAGAACATATGATGGCAAGGAAGATTCAGTGACACTTGAAGAATGGATTAGACATATGGAAAAGATATTTGATGTTGTGGAAGTTCCTGATAATAGATGCGTAATCATTGGAGTCTTGTACCTTACTGGACAGGCTGGCATTTGGTAGGGAATGGTTAAGCCCACCTTTCAAAGCCCCGAGGCCACTTGGAGTAAGTTCAGCGAGGCATTGTGTGTAAAGTTTTACCCAATGCACTTGTAGAAACAAAAACAAAGAGAATTCTTAACCTTGAGGCAGCGTAACATATCGATAATGGAGTATGCAAGTCGCTTTACTGAACTTTCAAGGTTTTCCTTTGAATATGTGGCACCTTATATCAAGAATCAGGTAGTGGGAAACCTGTATAAAATAGTCAGGAATTGTATAAGCTTGCTACCGAAATTGAATGAGTAAAAACTGAATTGAGAATGGCCAATCTGGCTAACCTAAGAAAAGGTGGGATGAAAAAGGTACTCAGCCAGGGGGATTTGCTGGCAAGAAACCTACCCCTATGAAACCAAGACTCCAAGGCCCAGCTCTTTATGGGAAACATAGTACCAAGTATGGTCGTACGAACCACAACACTGCAAAATATAGGGTGGGGACCAATTTTAATTTTTGGTGCGGAGACCTGAATCACTTGATTGCCAACTGCCCTACTAGAAATACCTCATCGGGTAAGGATCATGCTCAAGTCCCTAAACAAGGAAAAACCATTGCCCCTGTGAGCAGTCGACAGGTGGGCAGGGTGTATGTGATTAATAAATAGCAGACTGATGATTCAGGAACCGTCATGACTGGTATTCTTACTTCTAATTCAACACCCCTTGTCATTTTATTTGATTTGGGAGTTATGTATTCATTTATTTCATCGAAAGCTTCATCTCAGATAGGAGTGGAATCATATAAACATCTAGTAGATTTGTAGGTGAATGTGCCTACGGGAAAAATAATACAATGTGATGTGGTGTGTAAGAGTTGCACGATTACTCTAAATCAAGAAGTGGTTGAGGGTGATTTGATACAGTTATACATATCAGAATTTGATATAATCCTAGGAATGGATTGGTTATCAAGGCACGGAGTAAAGATTGATTGCCAAAAGCAAATAGTGTCCCTAAAATGAAACGGGGGAGGAAAAATGTATTTTTGGGAAGACAACAGTAGTACTGAATGCCCTGTAATATCCTTAATGGCATGTAGGAAATTGGTTAGTCAGGGGTGTGTGGCATACTTATGTTGTGTCACGAAGGATAGAAAAGAAGAAGTAAAACTTGAGGATATTCTGGTGGTTAGAGAATTTCTAGATGTGTTCCCGGAAGAAATCCTTAGGTTACCACCCAAGAGGGAGATTGATTTTGAAATATAGTGGGAGCCTGGAGCACGTCCTATCTCAAAGGCCCCAGATAGAATAGCCCCAACTGAGTTAAAAGAGTTGAAGGTGCAATTGGAAGATTTGTTACAAAAGGGTTACATAAGACCAAGCATATCCCCATGGGGAATGCCAGCACTGTTTGTCAAGAAAAATGATGGTACTTTGAGATTGTGTATAGACTACAGGGAACTGAACAATATCACCATAAAGAACAAGTATTATTTGCCTAGAATTGATGATTTATTTGATCAACTATAGGGAATAAGAGTCTTATCGAATATTGACCTTAGGTCAGGGTACCACCAGTTGAGAATCAAACTTGAGGATATCCTTAAGACGGTGTTTAAAACTCGCAATGGTCATTACGAACTTACAGTGATGCAGTTTGGGTTAACTAATGCTACTGCAGCCTTTATGGATTTGATTAATCGGGTATTTAGGCTGTATTTGGATAAATTTGTGGTTGTTTCCGTTGATGATATCTTAATTTATTCCAAAACTGAAGAGGAGCACAGTGACGATTTAAGGATCATGTTATAAACCCTAAGGCAGCACAAACTTTATGCTAAGCTATCAAAATGTAAATTCTGGTTGGCAAAGGTGAACATTCTGGGACATGTGATCTCTAAAGAAGGGATTCAAGTGGACTCGCAGAAGATAAAGGCAGTTACTGAGTGGCCAAGGCCTACTAACATTACTGAGGTTCAGAGTTTCCTGGGGATGGTCGAGTATAGGCAGTTTGTGCAAGATTTTTCAAGAATCGGTGCCTCTCACTAACTTATTAAGAAAGATGTTTGAACCAAAAATGTGCTATTTTTAAGGTACTTTTACACCGATTTTAGGCTCGTTTTAATAATATTTTTAAGGTTTTTAATTGATTTTATTCTATTTTGTAGATTTTTAATAAATGTGGAAAAAAGGATGAAAATGGCGAAAAATACGAGAAAAATGGGGAAAATATTGGGAACCGAAAAAACCGGTCCAACATTCCAAGAAAACTGGTCCAGGCAGCAAAGGAAAAAGAAAAAAACCAAACCGGTCTAGAAAAAAACCCGGTTCGGACCAACCGGTTCAAGCAAAACCGGTTCAGCGCTTTAAGTAAACCCCCTTCCCTTCACCCTCGCGTCTGCTTCTTCTTCGACCCCCATTCTCTGAACCCCGAATTCGCCCCTGCTTCCTCAACCCAGAAATCCTCGCGCACCCAGACCTTGCCTTCGCCATGCCACTCTCTCTCTACCTCGTCATCTCTCTCTCTCTTCCAGCACATCCCCTTCCCGAAACCAGAAACCATCCCAAACCCACGGTTTTACTTCCCGAAGCCCGAAACCCAGAAACCCCACCCACAATTTTGACTTTGTCCTCTTCTTACCCATCCTACCACCCGTAATTCACGCCCTAAACGCCAGCACACCCACCACCTGGCTTCATCTCCATCGTCCAACTAGCGTGCATCGAAGGGGCAAGGTTGAAGGAGTTCGGGTATGTAAGAGTTGCAGAGACGCCATTGAAGGGGGTTCGAGTTTTAGGTAATTTAGGTTAGCGATTTAGGCTAGTTTAGGTTTAATTTCTGTTTAATTCCGTTTTAGGTTTAGTTAAATTTAGTTTTCATTTTCGATTTTACTTCGAATTTCAGAATTAGGGTTTGTTCTATTTTCAAGTGTTTGATTCAATTCTGTAAAATCCATTTCAGGCTTAATTCGAGGTTTGATTTTGTTCATGATTCTAAAATTAATTTCAAGTTTTAATTTCAAGTTTTGTTTTCGATTTGTAGGGTTCTATCTAGTTCGAAATTCCACTGTTTTCCTTGGGTTTTAATCTGCGTGTGTTGGCCGAGATTAGTAGAATCAGTTTAGTTTGGTTGAATTGTGAGCAAGGGTTGCAATGCCTGGCTTTGAATTTGCTGAATTTGATTCGAGTTGTAAGCTGTTACCATCCTATTGCTATGCTTTCCCCTGTTTCAGACTAGATCAGGTTTGATTGCATTCAGCTATGCTAAGTTTGATTATCATAAGTTCTGGACTGTGAATCCCCTCTACCTGATTTTGGCTTTGGGTTTGAGTGTTCTGATTTAGGTATTATTCATTTCAACTTATGACTGAGTTCATGTTTTTCTGGATTTGCTCACTGTTATTGCTCATCTTTCACTATTGCTGCCTTCTTTGTTCTGTTCTCTTATGTGATTACAAGCTTTAGCAATTTGTGCTTCTGGATGACTTGGTAGTTAGTATTAGGATTAGTTGGTGGTTAATGATCATGATGTTGCTTAGGGTTAGTATTTCGGAATAATGTGGTTAGTAGCGAGGTTCTAAATCATGCTTAATTCAAGCTTAGTTTGGTCTAGGTTGGTTAATTGACATAAGGTTTAGGCTAGGTCTAGTTTACTTAGTTAATTAGTTCGTTTAAATTCTCAGTTAAAAGCAATCAGTTGATTTAGTAGTTTAGATGAGTTTAGTTGAATTAGGTTATTAGATTGCCTTAAATAATATCATTTAGCGTAATTAATTAGTTTAATTGTTTCGTTTTAAATGACCATAATCTAAACGTCTTCCCTGTGGACCGACCCTCAAAGTACTACGACTAACAATCGGGTATTTGAGGTTTCTTTTCTTTAATTCAATTTTCCACCCCCTTAAAATCCCTCAACAAAAGACTACAAAGTTTGAGTATGGATGATAGGTGTAAAGCGGCCTTCCGGGGAACTAAAACACAAACTTACCACCGCACCTGTCGTGGCTCTATCAGCAGAAGGAGGAGAATTCACCATTCATAGTGATGCTTCTAGGCAAGGCATAGGATGTGTCCTAATGCAACACGATAAGTTATAGCCTATACTTCTAGATAGTTGAAGCCTTATGAGAAAAATTACACTACGCATGACTTGGAATTAGCCGCAGTGGTTTTCACATTAAAGATCTGCAGACACTGTCTTTATGGTAGCCCTTATAAGATTTTTACTGATCACAAGAGTCTCAAATACATCATCACTCAAAAAGAATTAAATTTGAGACACTGTAGGTGGTTAGAACTTCTCAAGGATTATGACCTCCAAATACAATACCACCCAGGAAAGGCTAATGTGGTTACAGATGCATTAAGTCGAAAAACACATCATAGTGTGAACGCTATGACTATAATACAACCAGAAATTCTGAGGGATTTGGAAAATATGGGTATAGAGATGGTGTTCCTAGGGAAACCTGGGTTGTTTCTTGGTAGCCTAGTAGCTCAACCGACTCTTTTAGATGAGATTAAATAGGCACAAGTGAAAGATGAGGAAGTAAAAAGGATTAGAGTGAATATAAACAAAGGAAAAGCATTGAGATTTGTAGAAGATGAGTAGGGAGTTATTAGATTTTAGAATCGAATATGTGTTCTGCAAGAAAGGGAGTTAAGAAAAGGATAATGGCTAACGCCCATAATGCCAAATATTGCATTCACTCAGGAGGAACAAAAATGTATAGAGATTTGAGACAAACCTTCTAGTGGAATAACCTGAAAAGGAACATAGCTGAGTATGTGAGTAAATGTCTCTCCTATCAAAAAGTCAAAGCTAAACACCAATGGCCTGTTGGTGAATTAAAACCACTGGAGGTTCCCACGTGGAAATGGAATTTTGTTTCAATGGATTTAGTAATGGAGTTACCACTAACCACATCAAAGAAGAATGTCATTTAGGTGATAGTGGATAGACTTACCAAATATACCCACTTCGTAGCAATACATGATTCCTGGAACTTGGGTAGGCTCACACAAATTTATGTTAAACAACTGATACATTTACATGGTGTACCCTAGGACATTATCTCAGACAGAGACTTAAGATTTCAACCCCGATTCTAGAAGGCTTAACAAAAAGCCTTTGACACAAAGTTACATTTTAGTAACCCCTATCACCCTGAGATGGATGGTAAAACAGAAAGAGTAAATCATGTGGTTGAAGACATGTTATGGGCCTATGGATTGGAGTTTTAGGGGAGATGAGAGGAGTATTTTCCCATGGTAGAGTTCTCATATAATTACAGCTATCAAACAACCATTAAAATGACTCCTTTTGAAGCATTATATGATAAAAGATGTAGAACTCCCCTTTGTTGGAATCAATTTGGATGATATTCTAATTCTGGGACCGAAGATGATTTAAGAAATGGTGGATAAGGTCAAAGTTATCCAACAAAACATGAAAGCGGCACAAGATAGGCAAAAAGCATATGTGGATCGAAGTAGGAAGCTTTTGGAGTTCGAAGAAGGGGATAAGTTGTTCCTTAAGGTTTCTCCTATAAAAGGACTACAAAGATTCGACATTAAAGGAAAATTAAGCCTATGCTTTGTTGGACCATATGATATCATTGAGAAAATCAATTATGTTGCTTATCGCTTAGCCCTACCCCCTAAATTACAACATATGCATGATGTGTTCCATATTTTGCAAGTTCGCAAGTACGTTCATGATCTAACACAAGTGATACTTTATGAGCTTTAGAGATTGATGGGTTAACCTATGAAGAACGACATGTGAAGATAGTGGATCGAAGGGTCAAACGATTGCCCAATAAAGGTATATCGTTAGTTAAAGTCATATGGACTCATCATGGAGCCTTTGAGGCTACTTGGGAAACTCAAGGCGAAATAACGCAACGCTATCCATATTTATTCTAAAGGCATGTTTGGGATAAGTTTCAAGATGCAAGTTTCTTTATAGGGGGAAGGGAGAATGCAATACCCCGACAATTAATTTCGTTTATTTAGTTCTAATTCTTTTATTGGTCATATGATTAAGATGAATCGGAGTAGTGAGCCGCAAGGAGGGGAGCCTTGGAGCAACGGTAAGGTTGTCTCCGTGTGACCAAAAGGTCACGGGTTGAGCTGTGGAATCAGTCACTGACAAAGTCAGGTTAGGTCGCCTACAATTCACCCCTTGGGATGCGGCCCTTCCCCGGACCCTGTGTGAACGCGACATACTTGTGCACCGGGAGTAGTGAGCCGCACGTGTTTCCAGAGAACCACTATTGATTCAAAGAATTGTGATATCACGATATGCTTCCAAATTTATAAAAGATATAAAAAAGGAAAGAAAGAGATAAAACAAAAAATATATATACCCACTAAATTATATAAAAATATACGGTTTTCCGTAAATGCACATTTACACCTGAATGGGATCGGGAATTGTTAGGCCTTAGCAATTTCTTAAACACTAAGGGAAGAAATAACAGTCGAATCTCAACAAGCCAAGTGCGTGGTCCAAACCGAGCTAAGCGAAAAGGGAGGGTCCAAGTTGATAAGCAAACATTAATTGTTGATAAGATTTAGCCCTTATCTAGTGGGAAAAAAAAGGGAAATGAGGGAGTTAATTATGCAAGCCAAACCCAAAACAAAGACAATCAAAGACCCAAAAAGAAATTTTTTGGCACCACACCCTTTGCCTTCCTTTCATGCGCACAACCCCCCTTCGCCCGTTGCTTTTACCGACTAGCGCCTGACGTCGGTTGACGACCGTCACCTGCCCCCGTCACCGTTCGTCTTTTTCCGACCGCACCTCTCTCGCCTCCACTCTCTCTCGGTTATGGGCCAGTCTTCCCAGTCGAAACAGGGGCACGACCACCTGTTTCGACGCCTACCGCCGGCCACCGTCGCTCTCTCGGGATAGCTTCAAAGCCACCTTCACCTTCACTCTCCACCACATCATCCACATCCACCCCTACTCAATTGCAACCAAGGTAATCTCCTTCCACTCCTGTTCCCCCTAAATTCAATTGCAGGGTGAATAATATGAATTTTGGTGAGTTGTTCCTATTGTATAACAATTATTGATGCTAATTGACTGAATAAATGGAATGGTAGCAAGTCAGTTTTGTGAATTGTGAAGAATATTATGAAGTTAAAATGGGGATACATGTGGATATAAGTGAGGACCAAGCTTGGGCTATGAGGACAAACTTTGGGCATATGGGTTGTTCTGTTGTGAAAATAAAATTAGAGTGGAAGTATGTTTATCTCGTTGGGGGTAATCCATATTTAGGAAATTAAGTTGAGGTTCTTAAGTAAATTGGAGGAGATATGAAAATGAAGGATTTATGCTTTGAGTATATGTGAACTTACTAGAGGATGAATGGGGTTAGTAAAAGGTATTCTTGGAGGGAAACCAACCAATTTTTAATGCAAGTGTAGGCTTATGAATAAATTGGGTTAGAAATAGTGAGCTAGGAAAATTAGTTGAATTGGATGTAGAGATGAAAATAATGAATAATAAGATCATGAAGTACTTCTATGCATGAAGGTTAATTCAAGTATGTACTGGATGTTGGTTGAGTTAAGTGACCTCTTGAGGGGGTTTGAAGAGGCAAGGTTGAGAAAAAAAATGCAGAAATGAAACAATCTCATCAATAAAAGAAAAGGAACAATTTGAAAGCATAGGTGTAGGAGTGAGTCATATGGCTCTTTAAAGTTTAAGGCCAAATGAGAATGTTATAGTTTATAAGAGTTACCCACTACTTTGGTTAGGTGACTCAATGAGGTATGGGGTTAGCATTATAATTTGGGGGGGGGGGGTGCCACCTTCGTAATTGTGTAGAACGGAGAGCCTTATTAGCCATTGATTAAGAGAATATTACTAAAGAGCAGATAGTTGCGTTAGACGTACCCTAAGCAAAGCCCACATTAGTCGCCCTTTGGTTGCAAAACTGTGGTAATTGGAAATATACTGATACCATAGATTAAGGACTTACCTAAGTAAATGACCATGAACACATGACCTGAATCGAATCATACAGGAAGGAAAAGCAAGGGAGAAATTATTGGTTTCAAGTATGTTACTGTTTGTACCCTTCAAAAATGTTTAAATTACATTGAATAATGTTTATAAGTTTTATTCAGCCTATGTATCCATCTGGACCCATTTCAGTGTTGATTGTGATATGCCATGTTAAATGTTTACAAGTATCTGCTGACATAATTCATTGCTGGGCCCATCCCATTAAACGGGGAAATCCATACTTTATTATTGTTGCCATGGCTGCTGCTAAAAAAATACTAATAATTTACTTAAACCAATGCTTCTCAAAAGATATTTATAAGCATCGTTTTAACGTTGTGCCCATGTTCACTGACTCCTTATGAAAGGTTATTTAACTATACGTTGGTAACGTATTGAGCGATCGGTCATCTTTCTATGGTTTTGTGTTTTCCAACTATTTTTGGGAAAGAAAAACAAGTTACGGCTAAGCAGAAACCGATAGAGGCTAAGGGCCCAATGGATGCAGGTTAAAGCAGTGACTGTTAACTTTCTTTCATAGTATTTATTATGTGGCTTGTGAAGCCTAAATGTAATGTAAATTTCATTTTAGACATGGTTGAATCGATGTATAATACCTGATTGGGTATGCCTAACGACAACCTTTAGCCCATATGTTGTGAATATTGCATTGTAATTAATGAATGCTTGTATCCAGTCGACTCTAATGCTTAGTTGCAGCCTTATCCCTCTGGGGTGGTGGTAATGCCCTAGCTTGGTAGCATGTTCTGCGGTCATATAATGCTTATAGGTTCAATACTTAATAGGTGATTAAGCTGGGGTGTTACAATCATTTTCATTAACATATTCATCTTTGTAACAAACACTAAAAAAGGAAAATATTCATTTTTTGAAGTAACATATTCATTTTAGTTTTGATAGTCATTAACATCTTCATTTTAGTAACATATACTAAAAAAGAAAAGTATTCAGTTTATGAAGTTTATTGTAGTCATTTACATATCCATTTTAGCAACATAACCTACCTACTATATTCATTTTAATAAGATTATAATAAGCGTAATTTCATGAACATGCTAAAAAATATTTTAGCAACATATAATTAATTTTAATCATGTCATATTTACAAACATATTCTCATAATGTTTTCTGAAACACATAATCATATTTATAATTTCATAACACATAATCACAATAAAAAGCATAAAAACACTGAGAAGAGATTAGGGCTTGTCCCTTGTTTGTATCCGCAGCCCGTTGCCCCGGCCCCCCCCCCCCCCCAAAATACAAAACCACTGTTTCACTTCTTCCCCTGGAAATAATTTTTGCCCAAAAAAATGAAAAACCTTTGCTTCACTTCGTCCCCTAGAAAAAATTATTAACACATGGTCCATAATTTTAAAACACCCACGAACCCTTGAAACGTATTTCAGAATGAGGGGCTTGCATTTCAGTCACACAGTCACAATGTGCAAATGGAGTAGAAAGCCACGCATGGCAAAATGCCACAACATTCTGCGCCGTGTGAAATTTTTGTCTCATTCTCGTGCAAACACAAGTGGTTTTGCCTGTCACTCAATATATAATTTGAATTTCTATTACTTTTTTCAAGTCCTGTTGCCTCCTTTTCTATCTCTTTTCTCGGTTTTTCAAAATCATAGGTAAGTTTTTTTTAAAAAACTGTTAAAATAATGCAAATCGTCTCTATTTCGCAATAGTGAATTTGAACAATTAAACTTTTTTATTTTTAAATCTTCAAAAATTAGAGCTAATGGCAACGTATGTTGTCATGAATGTAGTAACAATAAAAATTACTATATTATTATTTAGTATTTTGTAAATTAGTTTTAATATCATAAATTAATTATTTAATTTTAAAATAAAAAATCATTATCAAAACTTATAAACATAGATAAAAATTCAAAAATAAAGGAATAAAATTAATTAAATATATCTAGTGGTGGGTTACATGAAAAATATTTTATTTGGAGATCTAAGTTGGAGTTACATGAGGTGTGGAGGTGAAGGAACGTAAGTTTCGAAAGATGGAATTTTTGATGATGTAGAGGGGGTGTAGTTCCAAAATTTGGAAGTTACATTGAATATCCTCTAAGTATTGCTGGCCAATTCGCCCTCCATGTGGCATTGTACTTACGTAATTTATATAAAAATATGTTGTAGCATAACTTATTTTTAATACCCTTTCATTTGATAATGCATATGCTTTATAGGGCATCCTATAATTTGTTGAATTAATTTTAGATTTTTTTTATTAATTTGCCTTTTGGTGCAACAGTGGTGCAATGGTCGATATAGGTAAGATTCTAATCCAGGTTCCAGATAACAACTCTCATAAATTTTATCAGTTAACTGACACCTGCATTCTTTTTCGATTAACAATGATTTCATTCTAACAAATTTTGCCATTAATTTTATGTTAAAAATGTCAAAAATGATCCCAAGTATTAATTTAAAAGACATTCGCCTTTCACTTGTCACACATATATCTATATCAGGGTCTATATCAAAAGAAAACATTTATGATCTAACTTATGACAGGTGGCAGGTTTTTGTTACTTAGGTCATTTAGGACTAAACCCAAACCTAATCTCCATACTTAGGGCATGTGTTCATTTCAATAGTGGCAAGAAATGGTTAGCAGTTGGGAGCAGTTGTAAGTAGTTGAGAACGGTTGAGAGTAGTTGTGATTAGCAGTTAGCAGTTGTGAGCAATTGTGAGCTGTTTAGGAGGCAGTTGGATTAGCATTTGTAAAATCATGTGAGCTCTTATGAGTGATTAGAAGCAGTTGGGAGCGGTGAGAGCAATTGGAAGTGGTTGAGAGCAGTTAGTAGCAGCTGGGATTAGCGGTTAGCAGTCGAAAGTAGTTGAGGGCAGTTGGAATTATTGTTGGAGAAGTGTTGAAACAAACAAGCCCTTAATTATACTTTATATTAGAAATTGATCTCTTCTTATACATAGACTTCTTGAAATATTTATTTAAATTTGCATTCGCTCAAAACAATTATACACTTTTACACCCTTAAAATGTCTAACTTTTACTTACTATTTTTTAGGATTTTATTTGAATATATTTCTTTTGTAGGAAAGTCAAAAATATAATTAATTTGGCACAAAAATGAAGCTAAATTGGGAGTAAACAAAAACAGGCTAGTTGGACAACCTAAGAAAAGAAAAGGAAAAAAGGTTCAACTGCACCTTGCTACTCCACCTACATCTCACGGGACCCTCATGCTGTTTTATTTTCTCCCTCATCACCATTACACAGATCATCAACTTCATCATTTTTAATTACCATTGTCATCTTCATCACCAGGCGCATCATCACCTATAATTAACCCCCATAACAACCCAAATTTTATGGAGCAAATCTCTCCCTCTCTCCCTAAGAGTCAGTATCATGAATTTTGAAGCGAGTGGTGAAGGATTGGCACAACATCCAAGATTTTGTGGAAGTTGAGTATGGATAGGGTGGGTCAACTTCGTGCTTACATAACGGTGGAATGGGAGGTGTAGGGCATCAGTTGAATAGCCATATGCAATGTCTGGACCCCCTCCTGAGCCGCTGACAGTTACTAGGAACAACTAAAACAATCGTCGACTGGCGCCACAAATCACTACAAGCTTTTTCGGCGTGCTTCGTTGTTGCTCACGCGGTGCCCGAGAAACTTCCCCGGAGGTCATCCATCCTAAGATTACTCCCCAACAAGTGCGCTTAACTGTGGAGTTCTTAAGAGTGTACTTCCCGAAAAGAAAGGTGCACATTTGATAATATAAGTAGTCATTTCGATCTTTTTTAAGCGACACTCACGGTATTACAATCACGCCCACTTGAAGCGCACAATGTCCTTGTTATGCCTCACTAACTGATTGACTTATGTGTCCTCTTGACCAGCGGTCCAACCTAGTATCTTTGCCCTGCTACGTGACTATCTAGGGCTCTCTTGTCCATTGCTACAGCTCACAGTCGCGGGTCGGCTCTGGTACCATCTGTAACACCCCAATTTTCTAATCCCTTTTTAGTACTAATATTAACCTACGTGACAGCAGAAAACCTAAATGGGGGTGTTAGCGACGTATTTCCTTCTTGGAAATACCAGGCTGAGTATCAACCAAACTTTAATACAAAGTCTAAATCTCAAATTATAGCATAAGTTGAACTCTTGACGACAAATATAACAATGTCCGACTGAATAAAAGTAAACTCTAAACAAAGTCCAATTTGAAACTAAATCACTTCAACTAAATCATATTTCACGCCCTTGCACTAATTCGGGTTCCCATCCCTATGCACATGCACTTCAGCTGAAAACAAAACATTTTGAAAAATGAGATAAACTCAATAACAACCACCCCTAACTGTCAAAATATGCACACAAATTCATTTCAAACCATTTTAGGGATAGGGAGCAACACGAGTAGTTCAAAGTACATATGCATTCTCAACAAGAACATATAATAATCTAAGCCCCACTTATTCAATTCAGGTTCACAAGGGTGAGCGACCCCCACTGTGTCTCATGGCCTGTGCCTGGGTTTAATGCAACCGCTTAACCATAACACGACCTACCGTTAATTTAGCCTGGCTTACCGTTAATTTGGATCGTTATCGCTAACCTAGCCCATGTCCATGCACAAGGTGGCATATGATCGCTCACATGCATGCACTTTTTCCCAAGGAAGGCTAATGGCCTTCAACAACACAGGAGTATAACTCCTTAGTCTCACCCATTCAGCCAGTGACTTACACCTTCTTAGTTAACATTGATCTTTAACTAACATATAGCCCAACCCGACCCAGTCTGGTCCATAACATTTCCTTCTTAGTTTCAGATCAAAATGAGTCCAATAAACCCATGCATTCACTGATTTAGCAAAACTTTTCAACATAAATCATAGGAAAATCTGATCACACATTCACCTAGAAAACCCTCGAGCATCAATACAAAACACATTCAAAACAACTTCCAAGCATACTCACAAGTCACCTTTTTCAAAGGATATTCGGGGCAGGGTTAGGGCATGATTGTTACCTACTAAAATATGCCGCCTAAGCTTGACATCGAAATGCTAGATCATCCTAAACAATTACCCACAATAATGGTATGTTAGTACCAATACGTAGCCCGACTTTCCATAACCCAATCACACCCAAAATAATTTTCTAAGCTTCTACTTTCACACAACAACCAAGTCCAACCATCAAATAAATTTTTAGAAGATTATAAATATTAAAAACTCCACACACGTTAACACAACTCACTACCTAGTTTACTTCCAGATTCCCCCCCCCAAATTTTTCAGGGCCATAACTTCCACTATCAATGTCAAAATTTTATGATTAAGCCCAACCTGGAAATGACAAGTTATGAACTACAACTTCCCTTTTACAACCCTTGACAAAATCCTAAACTGTCCTAGTTACTGACAGTTTCGCATAGTCCCAGTAATTCAGTCGTAGCTTCCTTGTTTTAAACACGATTTATGAAATCCAAATTTTCCAAGCACAGGATACGTAAATCTACTTTCCATATTTTTTTTTGTAATTTTGGGAGAACCCGACCATTCCCTGTAAATTTGTAAATTCATCCCTAAATCTGGGTGAACAGAACAGTGTTTATACTACATCCTTTAGGCTTATTTTCAACTAATCTCAATTGGAATCCTTTCCCAAACATGCATATGTCACCCTCACCCAAAATCCCACTATCCCACTATCACTAATCATCAAATAACCCAAACTATAGTGAAAGAGTGAATGTTTACCTTGAAACGATTCGTAAACGAAGGAAAAACCTTAAGTTGTATTGCTCCACCAACTAGATGGGACTCTGCACAATTCCTAGGATAGTGAGTAAAGAAATCAATTTCCAAGATTGATATACGAAGATTTTGTTAGGAAAAATTCAACTAATCAATAATCTATTCGCTAGAATCGCAAGAACTTCATAATTACGGAATCCGAAGTGAAAGAGTGGGAGAGGAAAGAGGGCGACGGCTAGGCAGCGGTGTGGGCGAGAAGAAGAGAGAGAGAGAGAGACAATTAGGGAGAAAGAAATGTGTGTGTGAGAGAGAAAGGGGCTATGAGAGAGGGAGAAAACCGAGTGAGACAGACAGGGAGGGAGCGTGTGAGAGTGAGGGGAGGAAGAGAAAGAGGAAATTTTTAAAAAAACTAGGGTTTCCCCCTTACCTTCCCACAACTCCCTCTTTTTTTCCCCTTTTCCTTTTTTAAACCCCCCCACTCGGACTGTTCTACTATCCATCGACTATTTTGCTAAAATTCGAAAGAAAATAAAACACTATGAGCTCAAGCATACTAGGTCGTCCGATATCTTAACAATTAAAATGAACTGAATCAATATAAAGATACATAAATAAATAAAAAAAATATCCAGAGTTTCACATTCTTTGTAACACCCCGATTTTCTAATCCCTTTTTAATTACTAATATTAACTTACGTGGCAGCGGGAGAAAAAAAACCCAATTGATGTGTTATCGCCATATTTCCTTCTTGGAAATACCAGATTGAGTATCAACCAAGACTTTAATGCAACTATATTCTCAACTCATAACATCAGTTCAAGTCTTAACAACAATATAACAAAGACAAAATTGAAACACAATCTTTTAGACAAGTCTAAACAGAAACTGAATCAATTCGACTAAATCTTATTTCATGGCCTTGCACTAATTTGAGTTCCCATCCCCATGCTTGTGCGCTTCACTTGGAAGCAAAACATTTTGAAAAATGAGATAAACTCAATAACAACCATCCCTAACAGTCAAAACATGCACACAAATTCATTTCAAACTCTTTTAGGGGTGGGGAACAACAAGCAATTCAAGTACTTATACATTCTCAACAGGAACATTCTTTATTCCAAGTTCCATTTATTCAATTTTAGGTTCACAAGGGCGAGTGACTCCACTGGGTCTCATGGCCTGCACTTGGGTTTAACACAGCGGCTTAACTATAACCCAGCCTACCGTAAACTTGGACGGTTATCGCTTAAATATACCCTAGCCTACCATCAATATGGACGGTTATCGCTAACCTGGCCCACGTCCATCCACAAGGGGACACGTGGCCGCTTATATGCATGCACTTTACCCGTGGAAGGCCAATGGCCTTCAATAACACAAGAGTATAACTCTGTAGTCTCACCCATTCAGCCAGTTACTTACACATTCATGGTTAACATTGATCTTTAACCAAAATACAGCCCAACCCACTTGTTCTGCTCCAAAAACATTTCCTCATTACTTTCGCAACAAAATCAGTCCAATAAACTCATGTGTTCATTGCTTCAACAAAACATTTCAACATAAATCACAGAAAAATCTCATCACACATTCACTTGAGGAATTCCCCTGAACATCAACACAAAATATATTCAAAACAACCTTTAAGAATACTTAAAAGTCACGTTTTTCAAAGGACATTTGGGGGAGGGTTAGGGCATGATTGTTACCTGCTAAAATATGCCGCCTAACCTACACAATTACCCACAACAATGGTCTGTTATTACCAGTACTTAGCCCAACTTACTACAACCCAATTACACCAAAAATAATTTTATAAGCTTCTACATACACCTAGAAACCAAGTCTAACCATCAACTAAATTTTTAGGAAATTGTAAATATTAAAAACTCTACACACTCTAACACCGCTTACTATGCAAATTACTTATAGATTTTTGCCCCAACTTTCCAGGGCTATAACGTCCACCCTTAATGTGGACATTTTATGATTAAGCACTAATTTATAAAGGTCAACTCTTGAACTATAACTTTCCTTTTACAACTCTGGGCAGAATCTCAGCTAAACTAGTTCAAATTACCTAAATTTTCTAAACTATCCTAGTTACTGATAATTTCACGAAGTCTCAGTAATTTAGTCATAACTTCCTTGTCTTAACTCCAACTGAAGACATTTAAAATTTTCCATTCACAGGACACGTAAATATACCTTCCATAATGTTTTCATAATTTTTGGAGAACCCGATCATTCCCTGTAAATTCGTAAAGTCAGCCCTAAATATGTATGAATAGAACAGTGTTTATACTACATCATTTAAGCTTATTCTCAACTAATCTCAATTGGAATCCCTTCCCAAACATGAATATATCACCCTCACCCAAACTCCCACTATCCCCAACCGTCAAATAACTCAAACCATAGTGGAAGGATGAATCTTTGCCTTAAACGATTCATAAACGAAGAAAAAACAATAAGTTGTATTACTCCACCAACTAGATGTTCCGCTCCAAACTTCCTAGGATGGTGAATAAAAAAAATCAACTTCCAATATTGATATGCAAATTTTTCATTAGGAAAAATTCACTAGTCAACAATCTATTCGTTAGTATCACAATAACTTCGCACTTACCGAATTTGAAGCGAAAGAGTGGGAGAAGGGAGAGGACGGCGGCTAGGGCAAGGAGAAGAGAGAGAGAGAGCGACGGTGACAGAGAGAGAGAACCTTGTTTGTGTGAGAGAGAGGGTGGCGGTGAGAAAAGGGGAGGCCGAGTGAAAGAGAGAGGGAGAGGGGGGCATGTGAGAGTGAGGGGAGGAAGAGAGAGGGAATTTTTTGAAAAATAAACTAGGGTTTCCTTTCCCCCTTTCCCCTTACTCCCCATGGCTCCCTCCTCCTTCTCTACCCTTTGTTTTCTTTTTTTTTAAAACCCTTGACTCAGACCGTTTAACAAATCCTTGAATATTCTGCCAAAATCATCCGAAAAAATAAACACTACGAGCTCAAGCATACTAGGTCGACCGATATCGTATCAATTAAAAATTAACCAAATAAATATAAAGACATATATATATATATAAGTAATTAAATAAAAAAAATATTCAAGGGTTCACATTCTACCCCCTTAAAGGAAGTTTTGTCCTCGAAACTTTGCACACACCTGCTCATTCAATTAGGAGGGGGTATTTTGATCACATCTCTTACTCTAGTTCCCATCTGGTGTACGAGACCTCATGATTTGCCCACAGAACTTTTACTAAGGGCACTGTCTTCCTAAGAAGTTGCTTTTTCCTTCGGTCTAGAATGTGAAGCGGTTGTTCCTTATATGACAAATCTTGTCTCAGCTGTATGGGATCTGGCGTGATAACATGGGATGGGTTAGGGACGTACTTATGTAACTATTATACATGGAAGACGTTGTGTATCCTGGGCAGCTCAGGAGGTAGTTCCAAATGATTGGCTACCTCCCTAAATCGTTGGATGATGGGGTACGACCCGATATATCTGGGGCTATGCTTGCTCGACTCGCCGAATCTCGTGATGCCCTTTGTTGGAGACACATGAAGGAAGACTTGGTTTCCCACTTCAAACTCCAAGGGTCTACGCTGTCAGTTTGCATAGCTCTTCTACTGACTCTGGGTCGCTTTTATTCGTTTTTGGATTATTCTGACCTTCTTGGTAGTTGCTTGGATTAGTTCAAGTCTAATGGTAGATGTTGTTGTAAGAAAACTCGATTAGTGCTAACTGTTCTTCCTAAGCTTGCTTCAAATCCAAAACGCATGCTCGCAGCATATCCTCTAGATTTTGAGTTGTTCTCTTCGTTTACCTATCCATGGCTAGGTGAAAAGCTATACTGAAGTGTAACAGTGTCCTGAATGCTTCTTCTATCTTATGCCAGAATCCTGATTGGAACCTTGTATCCTAGGCTGACACTGTAGAGCTCGGCACACCATGCAATCAAACTATCTCCTCCAGATAGGCTCGAGCCAGCTAATCCAGAGTCTATGTGCTTCTCATGGCTATGAAGTGAGCCGTCTTCGTGAGTCGATCCACGATAACACATATCATGTTGTTGTTCCTCTGAGTGGAGGGCAATCCTGCTACAAAGTGAATGAAGATCGAGTCCCATTTCCACTTAGGGATTTCTAGGGCTTGTAGGAGTCTTGTAGGCCTTTGGTGTTTTGCTTTTGCTCGTTGGCATGTAAGACATTTCGCTACATAGTCTGCCACTTCTTGTTTTATATTGCTTCACCAGAAAGTCTGTTTTAGGTCATTATATCGCTTGTTTCCACCAGGGTGAACAGAATGTGGGTTGTTGTGTCCCTCATTTAAGATTTTTCCTTTTGAGTTCCTCTATAGCTGGAATGCATACCCAATTTTGGAACCTTAGCATCCCATCCTTATGAATCATGAAGCCTGGTGCCTTTCTGGCTAACGCCTTTGTCCTGATCCTATCTAATAGCGGGTTCGTGCTCTAAGCGGCTCTAATTTCCTCAATAAGGGTAGGTTGTACCTCCATGGTATATAGTATAGATTTGGTTTCCCTTGTCACCGCATTGAGCTTCAGTTTCTTAAAATCCTCGCGTAAACCCTTATGTAATGCCAACAAGCCATTGAGAGTTGGGTATAGGCTGTGACTCAATGCATCCGTTACTACATTCGCCTTTCCAGGGTGGTATTGAAAGTTTATATCGTAGTCCTTAAGGAATTCCAACCACCTCATCTGCCTCAGATTCAAGTCCTTTTGTGAGAACAAGTATTTCAAACTTTGGTGATTCGTGAAGATCTCGCAGTGCATCCCACGTAGGTAGTGTCTCCAAATTTTCATCGAGAACACTACAGCTACTAGCTCTAAATTGTGAGTCAGGTAGTCCCGCTCATAAGTCTTTAGTTGTCGTGAGGCATAAGCTATGACATGATCACCCTGCATCAGCACGCACCTTAATCCATTTCTAAATGCATCACTATACACCACAAAGTCCTCGTCACTGATGGGTAAGGCCAATATAGGCGCACTCGTCAGCCTCTTCTTAAGTTCTTGAAAGGCTTCCTTGCACCGATCTGTCCACTCATATTTGGTAACCTTCTTTGTCAAGTTGGTGAGGGCAGTGGCGATCTTCAAGAAGTTCTGAATGAACCTACGATAGTACCTTGGCAAGCCCAAGAAGCTTCTCACCTCCATCAGATTCTTGGGTCTTGGCCACTTCATTATGGTGTCTATCTTCTAGGGATCCATAGATACTACCTCATTAAACAGTACATAACCAAAAAATGCCACCTGACCCAACCAAAACTCACACTTTTTCAACTTGGCATACAACTCATTCTTCTTTAGCACTTGTAGAACGATCCTCAAATAGTGAGTATGTTCTTCTGGGGTCCTTGAATAGATCAGTGTGTCATCTATAAACACCACTATGAACTGATCTAGGTAAGGCTAGAAGACTCTATTTATGAGATCCATAAATACCGCTGGGGTGTTCGTAAGCCTAAAAGGCATCACTACAAACTCATAATGCCTATATCAGGTGCAGAAAGTAGTCTTGGCTATGTCCTCTTCCTTGATCCGGAGTTGGTGATACCCCGAACGAAGGTTTATCTTAGAGAACGTCTCCGCACCTCTAAGTTGATCAAAGAGACCGTATATCATGGGCAAAGGGTAATGGTTCTTGACTGTTATCTTATTTAATTCTCGATAGACTATGCACAATCTCAGGGTTCCATCCTTCTTTTTCACGAACGATATCGGGGCTCCCCATGGAAATGTACTGCGCTAGATGTGACCTTTTTCTAACAGCTCGTCAAGTTGAGTCTTTAACTCTTTAAGTTCTGCTAGTGCCATTTGATAAGGCACTTTAGAGATGGGGGCTACCCCGGGTACTAAATCAATGCAAAATTATACTTTCCTAAGAGGTGGCATGCCAGGGATATCCTTTGCCAAAACATTTAGGAATTCTCGTATCATTGGAATGTCTTGGAGGGATAGCTCAACGGCCTCGATTTCTACTACATTACATTGAAATCCCTCGCATCACCGCTCTAGCAGCTTGCGGGTTTTTATAGCGGTGATGTGTTTCACTCCACTCTTTGAGACTTTCCCTTTATGAACTACTTTCTCCCCATTGGGCCCCCTTAGGGTGATTCTTTATTTTGGACAGTTCATTTGAGCCCGATACTTCGCTAACCAGTCCATCCCCAAAATGACCCCCAAATAAGTCAACTCAAACTTATATAGGTCGGCCAAAAACTCGTGTTCATACATTTGAATAGGACAATACTCATATAGTTAATCACACTTCACAGTCTTCCATTAGGGAGAATCACAGACAATAGAGGGGGTCTACGGGTTGGAACAAACCCTAGTGTCTCAACCAACTAGATAGAAATAAAGGAGTGTGTAGCACCCGAATCAAACAACACATCTATTAATTAAGCTCGAATCGAGAATATACTAGTCACCACATTCGGAGGATCCCCTACTTCCTCCTTATGCATAACATAAATCCTGCCCCTAGTGTTTCGCGGTGGTTGGTTAGGGGGTCTAACCTGGTTCTGTTGGGGTGCTTGGGTTTGATGGTTCGGGTTGGCCGCCTGCCCACCCTTATTCTAGTAGTGCTGTTAGGGCTTCTATCGCCTATAACCCTACCCGAAAGGAGGTGGAGGATATGGGCAATCCCATATCTAATGCTAAGGGCTTTCGCAGCAGTAGCACCTCTTCATGGAGCGACATTCACAAGCATAATTTCCCAGCTTACCACAGGCTTTGCAGGTCACCCTAGGCCGATTGTTGGGTTATTGGCCTCTACGTGTGTTGTTGTTGTGGTAGTGGTTCCCGAGAGGCCTCTTGTACGGACCTTGAGCGTGAAAATTTTCTTGCTGATCTCGCTTTCTCTTGATTCTGTGCTATTCACTGAAATAGTTATTCCTTTCTTTCATCGCACTTTCCACGTTTACCGCGGAGTTATACAGGTCCACGTAGGAGGTGTACTGGCGCACGAACATCCTCTCATTAATATTTGGGTTGAACCTAACCGCGAAAACGGTTCATCTTCAGCCTCTCATCAGCTACAAAGGATGGAGCAAAGCGGGAGAGTTCCATGAATTCGGATGCATACTCTAGCACACGCATTCCTCATTGTTGCAGTTGCATGAATTCGTTCTCCTTCGCTTTCTTGAGGAACACTGGATAGAAGTGGTCCTTGATCAGCTCCTTGAACCCCTTCCAGTCGAACCTAGGCTCGTACTGTCTCTCTCACACAGTCGCCCACCATAGGTCGGCCTTGTCCTTAAGATAAACATTGTAATGCCTACTTTTCACTCCTTATGGCATTGGAGAGCATCAAACAGCTTCTCCATACCCCGAATTCAATCCTCAAAGGCGTTGGGGTTGGCAATGCCATCGAAGATCGGTGGATTGTCACAAGTGAATCTCTTAAACATGTAAGAGATGTCCTCAATCTTCTTCTCCTTGACCTCCATAAGTTTTTACAAGTGCTCATTTTGTCGCTACAGCTACTCCTTTGTTTCTACAGTAACTCCAGTAGTAGGAGATTGGTAAGGTCTGCTCCCATAGGTGGGTTGGTTTCATCCACCTAACTACGAGATCCGTTCCCATTCTTGGGGTGGAGGGTTTCCAGTCGCTCCCTCAGACTAGTCATAGGGATGTCTGGGTTCACGTGGGGCCTTGGATGGGGTGGGGTCCGGTCTGCGATTCATCGTTGTTCCCCGCCATCGTGCTCGATAAACAAGCTAAGTTTAGTTTCTTCCGTAATAGATCATGACACACAAGCTAGTATAGTTTAGCAAGACATCGTATGCTACTGTATCATACACAAGTAACATATGCTTTTGTTCACAGTCCATTTGCCATGCTCACATGGTCCAGTCATTTTGTCATATGTGCCATACACACCTTATTAATAACAGCATCCACATAACTCACATAATTCACAATTCTCAGCCAATCATAATGAATATTTGCATCCATTTAACTCAATGGAGTTCAGATGCATTGACTCAAAATAATAATTATTCTACACCAATACGCTTTATTACGTAAGTACTTTATAGAACTTTATTAGTTCATACTGGCTAGCAATAGAAAGGAAAGATAAAATAAACAGTACAATCTTAGGATGCAAAACTTCTAACAACTACTAACATCTACTGGCTAGGGGAGTCCATTAGGTAGGTACCCCGACACATCCTACCACATCTTCCCCACTTCTAGCGAGTAACCTCAGGCTCGGGTTCCTTCTCAACTGGGTCTTTCTCCAGGTCTTCCTCTATTAGTTATTCTTCCTCAAGGTCCTCCTCTTCTAGAGCTTCTTCCTCAGGTTCCTCATCTTCTAGGGGCTCTTCCTCGGGGTCTTCTTCCTCCATAGGGTCCTCCTCGGGATCATCCCCCTCTAAAGGTTCCTCCTTGGGGTCTTCCTCTTCTGTGGGGTCATCCTCATCTAAGGGTTCCTCCTTAGCATTTCCCTTCTCAATAGGTTCCTCTTCCAGCTCATCCTCCCTATACATAAGCTCATTTTCCCTTACATACTCTTCCTCTTCTGTATCCTCTTCTGCTAGCGGTGGTGGGGTCTCATCCTCAGTATCAGGGGTGGGAGGTTGATCATAGGGGCCCACATCTATAAGGTGGTCCACTAGCCCTACTAAATTCATCCCCATAGGCTTCGAGTCGCACAAGCAACACCTACCGAAGAAACTAAACAAACTAGTCTTAGGGTGAAGCTCTCTTAGCTTGTGATGCCACACTAGGTCACCCAAGAGGTTTAGGAGAAAGAATAGAGCCTGATTGTACCCAAACTTCAAACAATCATTCGGTATCTCCTCTAACCTCCCATGAATAAAACTGGGAGAGGAACCTATTGAAGAAGGAAACCCTAGAGAGGAACCCTTAGATAAGGATGACCCTTGGGAAGACCCCATGGAGGAGAAAGACCTAGACGAAGACACTGACAAAATACCTTTAGAGGAGGATGACCATGAGGAGGACCCTATGGAATAGGAAGACCCCGAAGAGGAGCCTGACGAAGAGCCCCTAGAAGAGGAGGACCCTAAGGAAGAATAACCAATAGAGGAAGACCTGGAGGAGGACCCATTTGAGGAAGAACGCGAGCCTGAATTTACCCACCAAAAGCGGGGAAGATGTGGTACGATGTATCGTGGTACTTGCCCAATGGACACCCCTGACCAGTAGATGCTAGTAGTTGTTAGAAGTTTTGTTTTCCAGGACTGTACTGTTTATTTTATCTTTCCTTTCTTTTGCTAGCAAGTATGAACTAGGAAGTTTTGTTAAGTAATGAAATGTATTAGTGTGGAACAGTTATCATTTTGAATCTATGCATTTGAACTTTATCGAGTTATATGGATGCAACTATTCATTATGATTGGCTGAGAATCGTGAATTACGTTATCTATGTGAATGTTGTTATTAATGAGATGTGTATGGGACATGTGACGAAGAGACGGGGCCATATAAGCATGGCGAGTGAACACAACTATGAACAAAACTGTATGTTTATTGTCTATAACAATGTGGCTTACGATGGCTCACTAAACTATGGTAGTGCGTGTGTCGTGAACTACTAGGGAAGTAATTGAACTTGTCTTGTTTCCCAATCAAAAATGTTAAGCTAATTGAGACACTAGGGCTAGTTCGAACCTATAGGCCCCCTCTACTGTCTGTAACTCTCCCTGATGGGAAAATCATGAAATGTGAGGAACTGTATGAGGATTGCCCCATTCAGATGTATGAACACGAGTTTCTGGATGACTTATATAAGTTTGAGTTGACTGATTTCGGTGTCATTTTGGGGATGGACTGGTTAGCGAAGTATCAAGCCCAAATAAATTATCTAAAACAACGAATCACCCTAAGGAGGCCCAACGGAGAGAAAACAGATCAAAAAGGGAAGGTCTCGAAGGGTGGAGAGAGACTTATCACCGTGATGAAAGCCCACAAACTGCTAGGATGAGGATGCGAAGGATTCCTTTGCAATGTTGTGGAAACCGATACCGTTGAGCTGTCCCTCCAGGACATTCCAGTAGTTCAAGAATTCTCAGATGTTTTTCTGGAGGTTCTTGGCATGCCACCCCTTAGAGAAGTAGAATTTTGCATTGATCTAGTACCAGGAACAAACCCCATCTCCAAAGCGCCTTATCGAATGGCACTGGCGGAACTTAAGGAGCTAAAGACTTAGCTTGACGAGCTATTACAAAAAGGTCATATCCAGCCCCGTAAATCTCCATAGGGAGCCCCGGCATTGCTCATGAAAAAGAAGGATGGAGCCCTAAGATTGTATATAGGCTATATGGAATTAAATATGGTAACGATCAAGAACCATTACCCTTTACCTAGGATAGACGATCTCTTTGACCAACTTAGAGGTGCGGGGACCTTCTGCGATGGAGATCCCTCCATGCCCTTGATTTAAAAGGAATAAAATCAACTAGGTAATCTCAATATGCCGGTTAAAGGATGAATAAATCATCCAAATTTTGTTTAAGTATTGAAACTGCAGGGCAAGGGTTTATTCCAACAGCTAACCCGTTTTTGTGTGCCCAATTACTCAAGCATCCTCAAGGTTTAAGTCTTAATATTTTTTATTGGGATTGAAGTTTAGGAAGTTTGATTTACACCAAATCAAGTTTCATCCCATTTGGACTTCATTTGCCCATTCAAATTAGCCAATAAACCCAACGTGTCCAAACTGCCCAGCAGGACCAGAATATACACGGTTTTGTTTACTTCATAACTTGAGCTATATTATGGCTTAAGTCTTGAATTTTTACATTTTTGGAATCCTCATGATGTCTACTTTTAGGTCCAAGCATTAGTTTTCAATCATACCCACAAGGGGATAGGAGATCAAGGACTTTTGTTAAACTGACCAGATTGGGCTCCAATCTGCACGGTAAAATGTTTAAGCCAAATTACCTTACTTAAACATACTATAACCTTGATTTCTTTGTTGGGGGGGGGGGGTTATACACAGCACAAAGTTATCCCCCATGGCCTGAAAACCAAATCATACTCACTTTTGATAAGCTTAATTTAAGTCCTAAAACCGGCTAGAAATTGTTCTTGAACTTGGTTCAACAGAACCCGATTTTCTCTAGCATTCAGCCGTGAGTTTTAGCTTTGCAAGTTGATTGGCACAGTCCTCAAGGCTTGGCACACGTCCCTAAGTCATCCTATGATAGGTTGCAACCTTGGTAAGTTCAACCAATGAAGATGAAGCAGCAAAAGAGTGTCTCTTGCATTTGATTGGCTAGACAAAAAGCAATACTCCTTTACGGCTGCCCAATGAGAATTTAGCAAGCATTCTAGTTGTATTAAGCTTAATTACGAGTGATTGATGTACAATAAGCATTAGTACTACTTTACTTCATGCTTTGAATGTATTAGATTAGTTTAAGCAAGCTTGTACTTAGTTATCACTAAAACCGTTTGTATTAGCTCTTAATACTTTTCCTAGCTAGTAAGGAAAGGTAGAGGTGTGTGCTTGTCTGTGTGCTTGCTAGCTTATGCCTATTTAAAAGCATGCACACGGCTCCCTTGAAAGTCATCTTCCAACTTTGAATGAAAATCAGTTTTGAGAGCTTGTAGCTTTCTTACCTCAAATACTAAACTTGCTTATCCTTAACTAGGCCGGTTAAGGTGGTGTTCAAGTGTAGTCTTAAACTTGATTAAGTGGTGTTTCTGTATCTTAATCATAGTTTAAGGGACCTAAACTTATGTTTGGTGGTGTTTCTGTATCTAAACATTAAGTTTAGTTTTATCCAATTCGATGTTCATTTTCAAGTATTCAAAGAGAGAAAAGGAAGGTTTTCTAGCTTAGTTTTGAGTTAGTGAATTATAACTTTGATTCTCTTTCACTTTCATCCATTCATAACCCTTTCTTACATCCATTCCCATGATTAACCAAAGCTAAGACTATCCCCTTTGGTTTAGCTTCCAACCAAAACACAAAGCCAACTTCAAACCGTGAAACACCACAAAGCTAGGCGTGCTTGGCAGCAAGTTGGCACGGCCACCCCATGCCATAGAGCAAGACCGTGCCAACGCCTAACCGTGTTGTTTTCACTTGTTGCTTTGTGTTCTTGGTGGCTAGTTGCTTGGTTTCATTGTTTTCTTTAGCTATACACCATAATACATCACGTTCTCTTTTGTTTTCATTTAGAATCCCTTGATTCTAAATTCCATTCTTACCTCACGTGTTTGTTGCCTCACAACCAACATATTATGTGCCACTTTCCTTGGTTTTCCCATGATTGTATTCTCCCTGGGTTTGTAAGCTTTCACTCTTGAATTGAGTCCTAGCTTAGACCCTCGGCAGGTACATCATTCTCTAAGATAGACCTTCACTCGGGGTATCACCAACTTCGGATCAAGAACGAGGACATACCTAAGACTGCTTTCCGCACCTTATATTAGCATTATGAGTTTGTAGTGATGCCTTTTGGTCTTACAAATGTCCCGACAGCATTTATGGATCTCATGAATCGGGTCTTCAAGCCTTACCTGGATCGGTTCGTAGTGGTGTTTATAGATCATATACTGATCTATTTAAGGACCCCAGAAGAACATACCCACCATTTGAGGATTGTCCTGGAAGTGCTAAGGGAGAATGAGTTGTATGCAAAATTAAAAAAGTGCATGTTTTGGTTAGGTCAGGTGGCATTTTTGGGGCATGTAGTGTCGAATGAGGGAGTATCTGTGGATCCCCAAAAGATAGAGGACATAACGAAGTGGCTAAAACATAAGAATTCGACGTAGGTGAGAAGCCTCTTGGGCTTGGCAGGATACTATCATAGGTTCGTTTAGAACTTCTCGAAGATCACCACTCGCCTCAGCAGCCTGACAAGGAAGTTACCATGTATGAAAGGACAGACCAGTACGAGGAAGCCTTTCAAGAACTTAAGAAGAGGCTAATGAGTGCACCTACATTGGCCTTATGCACCATTGACAAGGAATTTGTGGTCATAGCTTATGCCTTAAGGTGCATGCTAATATAAGGATGATCACGTCATAGCTTATGCCTCGTGATAACTAAAGACTCATGAGCGGAACTACTCGACTCATAACTTAAAGCTAGCAGCTGTAGTGCTTACGTTGAAAATTTAGGGACACTACCTGTGTGGGGTGCACTACTTGATCTTTACTGATTATCAGCGTTTGCAGAATTTGTTCTCGCAAAAGGACCTAAATCTGAGGCAGGCAAGGTGGTTGGAATTCCTTAAAGAGTACAATATAAACTTTCAATATCACCTTAGAAAGGCGAATGTAGTAGCGAATGCATTGAGTCGTAGGCCATACCTAACTCTCAATAGCTTGTTGGCACTATCTAGGGATTTGTGCGAGGATTTTAAGAAACTGGAGCTCAACGTGTTGACAAGGGATACTAGACCTATACTATATACATGGAGCTACAGCCTCCCCTTATTAAAGAAATTAGAGACGCTAAGAGTACAGACCCGCTCCTAGATAGGATCAAGATAGAGGTGGCAATAGGAAAGACACCTGGGTTTGTGATTCACGAGGATGGGACGCTAAGATTCAAGAATCAGGTATGCCTTCCTGCAAAATAGGAACTCAAAAGGAAAATCTAGATGAGGGACACAACACCCCACATTCTGTTCACCCTGGTGGGAACAAGCTATATAATGATGTATCACCACGAGAGCAACACAAGAGAGGGCAAACAGAATGTTAGCACGAGATTAGAAAGAGAAAGCAAACTTTGCAATCACAAACTCAAACTAGGAGATTGTGGGAGAGCCGAAACTAGCACTACTCTTGGATACAGATTCACCACCAAGACTTGATGCTAGGACCCTTAACAACTCTTGGATACAGAATACACCACCAAGAAGATGCTAAGACTCTTGCTAGAACACCACTCAACCCGGCCAAGGAGGAGATAAGCTAGAAGAGAGTTTGAGAGTATAAAGGAGCTAAGGCTCAACTTCATTCAATAATTCTTCAAAAAGTGTCTTTACAAGGCAGCAAGAGGGCTTATATAGTCCCTCACAAACACTAAACATCAACTACAAATTTAAATTAGCAAGCTAATACTAGATACATTTCGGGTTCCAAAAACAAGCAACAAAAGGGAAGATGCAACCGTGGCTTGGCACCTCTTCTTTGTTGATCTTGAGGCTTAGGTGTCGACTTAGGAACCTTAGGGGGGCCTCAATCAGCTTCAAGTACACTAATCATGTCATTTGTAAGAGGTTTAGACCTTGATAAGAACAAAAACCTCAAAAAGAACACCACTTGTACCCGACTGCCTTGTACCCGATTAAAGGGAATTTTATCCCTTATTTTGCTGGTTAATAGCTCCACAAGAGGGTAATTTAGCTGGGATTTTTTTATGGACACTTGATAATATTTTTAAATTTTTTTCAATCCATAAAAGTTTCATTTCAAAAGGGGAGCTTTGGGCGTCCAAACAAACATATTTCCAGAACCGGTCAAAACTGTAGTAGATTATAGTACCTGACTTCAATGGCTAGTTTGAGGGGGAAAATGACCTCCAAATGACCTGAAATTGGTCTTATTGGAAAGAGAACTTCTTAAACTTAAATGTAGGCCTCCTACAACCCAATCATACCCTGAGGAAGATCATGAAATAACGTGCACAAAACTGGGTTTGTGCACTGACCTGAAACCGTGGATGGGCAGAAAGTTCTCTTAGCATGCTTGGATGATTTCTTGCACTTTGCCCATGAAACTCGACCCCTTAGGGCTCCCTTGAAGGCTTGTGATCATGTTCATGGGTGGACCTCCATCATCCTCCCCTTGTTGAGAAGAATTTGCCCTCAAATTGACTAGATGTTCATCCTCTAAGTAAGGACTTAAATCGGCTACATTGAATGTGGCCGAGACATCATAGTCCACGGGCAAATTTACCTTGTAGGCATTGTCATTGATGTTTTCTAGGGCTTCAAAGGGGCCATCCGCCCTTGGCATCAACTTTCTCTTGGATGGAAACCTCTCCTTCCTTAAGTGAACCCAAACGAGGTCCACGGGATGGAAAGTCACTTTCTTCTTGTGCTTGTTAGCTTGCTCTTGGTAGGAAGCATTGGCCTTCTCAATCTTGGACTTGACCAACTCATGGAGCTTTTGGATATCCTCCACCCTTTTGCTAGCTTCCACGTTAGGCTTCTCATTCATCCCTCTTGGAACAAGATCAAATGGACTCAAGGGGTCAACTCCATACAGTACTTTGAAGGAAGACAAACCGGTTGTTTTGCTTGGGGACTTGTTGTATGCAAATTCAGCTTGTGGCAAAAGCAAATCCCACACCTTGGCATTGGACTTCACCAAAGCCCTCAAGAGTGTTCCCAAGGTTCGGTTGGTGACTTCGGTTTGGCCATCCGTTTGCGGATGACAAGTAGTGCTATACTTGAGCTTGGTTCCCATCTTCTTCCAAAGTGTCACCCAAAAATGGCTAAGGAACTTAGTGTCATAGGCCGATACTATGGACCTTGGGATGCCACGCAACCTCATTACCTCCTTAAAGTACAAATCGGCTATGTGGGTAGCATCATTTGTCTTAGCACAGGGGATGAAACGTGCCATCTTAGAGAAGCGATCTATAACCACAAAGATGGAGTCTTTGCTTCTTTGGATCCTTGGTAGTCCTAGCATAAAATCCATGCTTACATCCTCCCATGGGAGAGAGGGAATCGGCAAGGGCATGTAGAGACCGTGAGGTAGCAAGTGACTCTTGGCTACTTGGGAAGTAGCACACCTCTTCACCATGTCTTGGACATCCTTACTCATTCTTGGCCAATAGTAGTGTTCTTTCAACATCATGAGAGTCTTATTCTCTCCAAAGTGGCTGGCCAAGGATCCTCCATGAACCTCTAGAATGAGCAACTCTCTAGTTTCACACTTTAGGAATGCATAGCCGTGGGCCCTTGAATAAGAACCCTTCTTGCATTAAGAAATCTCCCTTTGGGTGCCTTTTGCATTCATTGTAAAGCTCTCCAAAGTCTTCATCATTTTCATAAAGAGACTTCAAATGTTCAAACCCAAGTATGCAAGCATCAAGTTGGAACAATAGTAAGTGCCTTCTTGACAAGGCATCGACTCCTTTGTTCAACTTCCCGGACTTGTGCTTGATGGTGAAGTGAAAGGATTGTAGGTACTCCACCCACTTGGCATGCCATGAGTTTAGCTTGTGTTGCCCTTGAATGTACTTCAAGGCCTCATGGTCCGAATGCAAAATGAACTCACTAGCCACCAATTAATGACTCTAATGTTCAAGACTCCTCACAATTGCATAGAATTCCTTATCATAGATAGAATACTTCCTTTTTGAGTCACAAAGCTTCTCACTAAAGAAGGCTAAGGGTCGCCTTTCTTGAGTGAGCACACCTCCAATGCCAACCCTGGATGCATCACATTCAATCTCAAATACCTTGTCAAAGCATGGCAAGGCTTGGATCGGGGCTTGGGTGAGCTTGGACTTGATATTATCGAATGCCTCTTGAGCCTTGGGGCTCCATTTGAAAGTTGTGCCCTTGATCACCTCGGTCATGGGGGCCATGATGGTGCTAAAATCTCTAATGAACTGCCTATACAAGGAGGCAAGTCCATGGAAACTTCGTACATCATGAATGCTCTTTAAAGTAGGCCATGTCCGAATGGCCTCAACTTTGCTCTCATCCACTTTGATGCCGTGGCTAGAAACAATGTAACCAAGAAAGGTGACCTCACAAGTGAAGAATGTACACTTCTTATGGTTACCATAAAGCTTTTCTCTTTCAAGGACCTCCATAACTTGAGTTAGATGCTCTTGGTGCTCCTCTTCATTCTTGCTATAGATCAAGATGTCATCAAAGTATACCACCATAAATTTTCCAATGAATGGCTGAAATACTTGATTCATGAGTCTCATGAAAGTGCTTGGAGCATTGGACAAACCGAATGGCATGACTAGCCACTCATACAAGCCTCCCTTAGTCTTAAAGGCCGTCTTCCATTCATCCCCTTCTCTAATCCTTATTTGGTAGTAGCCACTCCTCAAATCCACCTTAGAAAACACACTTGAACCATGTAATTCATCAAGCATATCCTCAAGCCGTGGAATAGGATATCTATACTTGATGGTTATCTTGTTTATGGCTCGGCTATCTACACACATTCGCATACTCCGATCCTTCTTTAGGACTAGCAGGGCCGGCACTGCACAAGGACTAAGGCTTTCCCTCACCAAGCCTTTGGTCACCAACTCTTCTACTTGCCTTTGGACCTCCATGGTCTCTATAGGACGCATTCTATAGGTCGACTTGTTGGGAAGTATGGCTTCAGGGATGAGATCAATGTGGTGTTGGATGGTTCTTTGTAGAGGTAGGCCGGATGGTATCTCTTCGGGGAACAAATGGGCAAATTGTTCAAGAAGTGAAATGGCTATGGGATGAGAGGGTAGGGGTGTTTCGGACTCCTCTAGTAAGGTGAGAATCCATTCCTTGAAGGCTTTGAACTCATGATAGGAGGCTTTAAGGAGGGGCTCACCAAATGTAAGTAGTAAGTCCGAATGGTCTTCGCTCTTTTGTGGTTTGCTTTTGTGGAGTTAGGAAGGGCTTAGGGGGGCAAGGGTGATCTTCTTTCCATCCTTATGAAAAGTATAAGTGTTCAAATGACCATCATGCATCACTTTTCGGTCAAATAGCCACGGTCTCCCCAACAAAACATGACATGCATCCATGGGAATGATGTCACACCACAACTCATCATGGTAACTCTTGCCAATAGTAAAGGAAATCAAGCATCTTGAATTAACTTGCAAACCTTTACCTTGGTTGACCTATTGGATGTTGTAGGGGTGAGGGTGCGCCGAAGCTATAAGGCCTAGCTTTTCCACCATGCTTGAAGAGGCAACATTAGCACAACTCCCTCCATCTATGATGGGAGAGCAAACCTTACCTTGGATAGTACACCTTGCATGAAAGATGTTCTCCCTTTGTTCTTCTAAGGCTCCCTTTTGGCTATTCAAGGCCCTTCTCAAAACAAGAAGTTCTCCTTCATCCGCTCCCTCTACGACCTCCTCTTGATATTCCATGAAATACACCTCTTGCTCTTCCTCCTCTTTTTCCTCCCTAAATGTATCCCATTTGGCCAAGGAGATGGTCCTCCTATTAGGGCACTCTGAAGCTATGTGACCTAGGCCTTGACATTTGAAGCATCTCCTATTGTTCATAGGAGGGGGGTTGGGACGGTTTTGGGGGGGGGGGGTAGGTTCTTTTGAGGATCTTGGCTTTTTTGTGGAGGGGGTGGATTGGAAACCGAGGGCTTAGGTGGTGGGTAAGAGCTCCCCTTGTTAAAAGGTTGGCTCTTTGGAAAAGGCTTAGGAGGGTCTCTTTTGTAGAGCTTGGATTTTGTTTGTTGTTCCACTTTATGAGCTAGGACACACACCTCATGAAAGGTAGTGTATTATTGCAATTCGACCACATGAGCATACCTAGGATCAAGTCCCCCTAAGTATGTCACTATGGTTTGCTCTTCGGCCTCTCTAAGGTCACACTTGATTAACAACTTCTCAAATTACCTAGTGTATTCTTCAACACTCATGTTACCTTGGGTTAGAGAATGGAGTTGAGAGTAGTTGTCTTGAAGGTAGGAGGGTGGCAAGAAACGACCTCTAAGTTTAGCCTTCATTTTCTCCCAAGTGCGAATCCTTCCCTTCCCTTGTCTAGTCCTTTTGGCACATAAATTAGACCACCCTAAGGAAGCATACTTACGGAGTCTAATGGATTTACCTTCTTATCCTCCGGGATTTACCTTCTTATCCTCCGGGATCTCCTTATAATCAAATATCCTTTCCATGGTTTGTAGCCACTCCAAAAACTCATCGGGGTCTAGTTTTCCTTCAAACTCTGAAACCTTCACTTTGAGGTCTCCAAAGCTAGGAGCATTCCTCCCATTTCTTCTAGGCCTCCTAAATGGCTCCTCATCACCAGAAGAGTTCAAGTGATGGCCTTCACCATGGTCATCCTCACCTTGCTCAAATTTGGATGAGTTTGAAGAACGAAAGCTTCTAACTTCTTTTTGCTTTTGCTTCAAGGAATCACCAAGTTGACGCCTCAAATATTCATTGTGGCCTTTGATTTCTTCATTTTGCAACCTCATGGCTTCATAATTCCTCATGAAGGCTTTGAACTTCTCTTCCAAAGTCATACTTGCAACACTCATACTTGAACTAGAGTAGAACAACTTGAAATGGTGGTGGCATGGTCGTGCTATGGGGGCACGGGGTGGTCGTGCTAACTCTCGGCTTGTCACGGCTAAAATAGCTGGTTGTGGCTTGTGTTTTGAGGATGTGTTTAGGCTTGTGTTTGGGGAAGTTTGGGGGCACGTACCAGGCTAAGGAGAGACCAAGCTCTGATACCAAATATGATGTATCACCACGAGAGCAACACAAGAGATGGCAAACAGAATGTTACAACGAGATTAGAAAGAGAAAGCAAACTTTGCAATCACAAACTCAAACTAGGAGATTGTGGGAGAACCGAAACTAGCACTACTCTTGGATACAGATTCACCACCAAGACTTGATGCTAGGGCCCTTAACAACTCTTGGATACAGAATACACCACCAAGAAGATGCTAAGACTCTTGCTAGAACACCACTCAACCCGGATAAGGAGGAGATAAGCTAGAAGAGAGTTTGAGAGTGCAAAGTAGCTAAGGCTCAACTTCATTTAATAATTCTTCAAAACGTGTCTTTACAAGGCAGCAAGAGGGCTTATATAGTCCCTCACAAACACTAAACATCAACTACAAATTTAAATTAGCAAGCTAATACTAGATACATTTCGGGTTCCAAAAACAAGCAACAAAAGGGAAGATGAAACCGTGGCTTGACACCTCTTCTTTGTTGATCTTAAGGCTTAGGTGTCGACTTGGGAACCTTAGGGGGCCTCAATCAGCTTCAAGTACACTAATCATGTCATTTGTAAGAGGTTTAGGCGTTGATAATAACAAAAACCTTAAAAGCTGCCTTGTACTCGGTTAAAGGGAATTTTATCCCTTAGTTTGCTGGTTAACAGCTCCACAAGAGGGTAATTTTGGTGGGATTTTTTATGGCCACTTGATAATATTTTTAAATTTTTTTGACGCCATAAAATTTTCATTTCAAAAGGTGGAGCTTTGGGCATCCAAACGGACACATTTCCAGAACCGGTCAAAACTACAACAGATTGTAGTACTTGACTTCAACGGCTAGTTTGAGGGGGCAAATGACCTCTAAATCACCTACAATTGGTCTTATTGGAAAGAGTACTTCTTAAAATTAAACTTAGGCCTCCTGCAACCCAATCATACCCTGAGGAAGATCATGAAATAACGTGCACAAAACTAGGTTTGTGCACTGACTTGAAACCATGGATGGGCAGAAAGTTCTCTTAGCATGTTTGGCTGATTTCTTGCACTTCGCTCATGAAAATCGACCCCTTAGGGCTCCCTTGAAGGCTTGTGATCATTTTCATGGGTGGACCTCCCTTATATAAGGACCTGAAATGGACTTTATGGTGGAGCAATATGAAACAAGAAGTGACGGACTATGTAGCGAAATATTTTACGTGTTAGCGTGTAAAAGCAGAACACCAAAGGCCTATAGGACTCTTAGAACCCTTGGAAATCCCTGAGTGGCAATGGGATTCAGTCTCCATGGACTTTGTAGTAGGCTTACCAACCACTCTGAGGAAGAACAACCCTATATGGGTTATCGTGGATCGACTCACGAAGACGGCACACTTCATAGCCATGAGAAACACATGGACTTTGGATCAGCTGGTCTAAACCTATCTGGAAGAGATAGTTCGATTGCATGGTGTGCCGAGCTCTATAGTGTTAGATAGGGACACAAGATTCCAATCGGGTTTCTAGCCGAAGCAACAAGAAGTGTTTGAGTCACTGTTATGCTTCAGTACCGCCTTTCACCTAGCCACGGATGGGTAGATTGAGAGACCGATTCAAACCTTGGAGGATATGCTGGAAGCATGCGTTTTGGACTTCAACCAAGCTTGGGATGAGCAGTTAGCGCTAATTAAGTTTTCGTACTATAACATCTACCATGCTAGCATCAGGATGGCCCCGTATGAAGCACTGTGTGGCCGACGGTCCAGGACTCCATTGTGTTGATAGGAGATAGACGATGCACTAACTATTGGACCAGAACGAATCCGGGCAACTACCCAGAAGGTCAGAATAATCCAAGAACGGATGAAAGTGGCCCAGAGTCGACAGAAGAGTTATGTAAACCGAAGGCGTAGACCCTTAGAGTTTGAAGTGGGAGATCAAGTGTTCCTACGAGTGTCTCCAATGAAGGGCATCACGAGATTTGGCGTGTTGTGCAAGATTAGCCCCAGGTATATCAGGCCATACCCCATTACCCAACGAGTCGGGAAGGTGGTGTATTGTTTGGAACTACCACCTGAGTTACTCAGGGTGTACAACGTCTTCCATGTGTCGTAGTTGCGCAAGTATGTCCCCGACCCATCCCCTGTTATCATGCCAGATCCCATACAACTGAGGGACGATTTATCTTATGAGGAACAGCTGGTTCGCTTTCTAGACCAAAGGGAAAAGCAACCTCGTAGGAATTTAACGCCCTTAGTAAAATTTCTGTGGGTAAATCACACGGTGTCGAAAGCCATATGGGAACCAGAGCAAGAGATGCGATTAAGATACCCCCGCCTATTTGAAAGAGCAGTTGCGTACGAAATTTTGAGGCTGAAACTTCCTTTAAGGGGGTAGAATGTGAAGCTCTGGATATTTTTTTATTTAATTATATATCTTTATATTTATTAAGTTAATTTTAATTGTTACGATATCGGCCGACCTAGTATGCTTGAGCTCGTATTGTTTTATTTTCTTTTAGATTTTAGCATAATAGTTCATGGATAGTAGAACGGTCCGAGTCAGGGTTTTTTTTAAAAAAAGAAAGAAAAAAGAGAAAAAAAGAGTGAGTCATGGGAAGGTAAGGGGGGAAGGGGAGAACCCTAGTTTTCTTTAAATTTCCTCTCTCTCTTTCTCCCCTCACTCTCATACGCCCCCTCCCTCCCTCTCTCACTCTATTTTCTCCCTCTCTCACTGCCCCTATCTCTCTCACAGGTTTCTCTCTCGCTCGCCGTCTCTCTTTCCTCTCCTACTCTTTCACCTCGCATTCGGTAAGTTTGAAGTTCTTGCGATTCTATCAAACAGATTATTGATTAGTTGAATTTTTCGTAACGGAAACTCCATATATCAATATTGGAAGTTAATTTCTTTACTCACTATCCTATGAATTGCAAAAAGGAGCATCTAGTTGGTGGAGCAATACAACTTAAGATTTTTCCTTCGTTTGTGAATCATTTCATGGTAAAGACTCACTCTTTCGCTATGGTTTAGGTTATTTGATGATTAGGGATAGCGAGATTTTGGGGGAGGGTGACATATGCATGTTTGGGAAGGGATTCCAATTGAGATTAGTTGAAAGTAAGCCTAAAGGATGTAGTATAAACATTATTCTATTCAACCAGATTTATGGATGAATTTACAAAATATACTGAGAATGTTTGGGTTCTCCAAAAATTATGAAAAACTTATGAAAGGTAGATTCACTTGTCCTATGATTGGAAAAAGTTTGAATTTCTTGAATTGGGGTTAAAACGAGGAAGTTATGACTGGACTATTGAGACTAAGTAGAATTGTCAGTAATTGGGATAGTTTAGTAAATTAGGGAAATTCTAACCCATTAGGCTCACATTCTGTCAAGCGTTATGGAAGTTGTAGTTCACAACTTTGCTTTTCCACGTTGGGCTTAATCATAAAATTTTGACGTCGAGAGTGGAAGTTATGGCCCCGAAAAGTTGGCGGGAAAATCTGGAAATAAATTAGGTAGTGAGTTATGTTAGTGTGTGAGGAGTTTTTAATATTTATAATTTTCTAAAAATTTATTTGATGGTTGGACTTGGTTGTTAGGGGTAAGTAGAAGCTTACAAAATTATTTTGGGTGTGATTAGGTTAAAGAAAGTCAGGCTAAGTATTGGTACTAACAGACCACTGTTATGGGTAATTGTTTAAGGCGGTCTAACGTTTGGAGCTCAGGCTTAGGCTACATATTTTAGCAGGTAACAATCATGCCCTAACTCTCCCCCGAATATCCCTTGAAAAACATGACCTGTTAGTTTGCTTGGAAGTTGTTTTGAATGTGTTTTGTACTGATGTTCATTGGATTTTCCCAGGTGAATGTGTGATGATATTTTCTTATGATTTATGTTGAAACATTTTGCTTAATTAGTGAATGCATGGCTTTATTGGACTGATTTTGATACGAAAATAAGAAGGAAATGTTTTAGACCAGAATGGGCGGATTGGGCTATATATTGGTTAAAGATCAATGTTAACTAAGAATGTGTAAGTGGATGAATGGGTGAGACTAAGGAGTTATACTCATGTGTTGTTGAAGGCCATTAGCCTTCCTCAGGAAAAAGTGCAAGCATGTGAGCGGCCACATGCCACCTTGAGGATGGACATGGGTCAGTTTAGCGGCAACTATCCAAATTGTTGGTAGGCCAAGTTATGGTTAACCGGTAATCGTCCAATTGACGGTAGGCCAGGTTATGGTTAAGCGGCTGCGTTAAACCCACGTAGGTTATGAGACCTAGAGGGGGTCGCTCACCCTAGTGAACCTGAATTGAGTAAGTGGGACTTGGATTATTATATGTTCTTCTTGAGAGTGCATAAGTACTTTGAACTGCTCGTGTTGATCCCCACCCCTAAATGGTCTAAAATGAATTTGTGTGCATGTTTTGACAGTTAGGGGTGGTTGTTATTGAATTTATCTCAAAATGTTTTGTTTTCAGATGAAGTGCATGAGCATAGGGATGGGAACTCGAATTAGTGCAAGGCCGTGAAATAGGATTTAGTTGAAGTGATTTAGTTTTAGATTAGACTTTGTTTAGAGTTTACTTTTATTCAGTTGGACATTGTTGTATTCGTCGTCAAGACTTGAACTTATGCTATAATTTGAGATTTAGACTTTGCTTTAAAGTTTGGTTGATGCGTAGCTTGCTATTGCCAAGAAGGAAACACGGTGATAACACTCCCACTTAGATTTTCTACTGCCACGTAGGTTAATATTAGTAATAAAAAGGGACTAGAAAATCTGGGTGTTACACCATAATTATTATAGTCTAGCTCTGAGTCTCTTTCTTACTGCTTTCTATTGGCCTGTTGTTGACCAAATTAATGTGTAAGGCTTTGATGATAACAATCCAAATGGACCAGCCAATATGATGCGCTTGAGTTGTGTGTTGAGACAGGATCCGAAAATACTTTGAACAGTTCGAATGAGCGTAGAGCATCAAAGGCGATACATGCACAAGGAGCCCAGCTGATAACAAAAGTTTGAGAACATTGCCTCAGAATAGTTCTGAGCACAGAGCATCGACTATCGTACGGAACATCAAAATCATGTACAAGGAGTTCAGCTGATAACAAGAGTCTTAGGCTTAGTATTGGTTTTATTTTTTAGATTCTTTTTTATATGCCAATTAGAAGGTCTTGACTTAGCGTTTGCTTTGAAATGTTTTTAAGTACTTCAGAACACTGCCTCAGAACAGTTTTGCGAAGTCGGGTATGCGGTGTTTTGACGTCAAAGACAAAAAACAAATTTTAAGATTTTAGAATATTTTTTTTACTAACGATTTTCTTAAAATAATTAGGATTAATTTCCCTGTGTCAATTGAGTCTAAAAAGATTTTTTCTTTAAAGATAATGTTGAGAGATTTTTTCCTTAAAAGATATTATTGAAAGATTTTTGAAAGATTTTATCCTATCCTTTAAGGGAAGAATATCAAGAGCAAAGATTTTAGGAGGTTGAGTGTTAGAGTGATTGAAGGAAGGAAATCTTCCTAACCCTATGGCACAAGCCCACTTTTTAAGTCACCTCATTCTCTAGTTTTTCTCAAGGTTTTCCAAGGGTTTTAAAATATTCTTTGTGAGTCTAAATTTTATGAGAGAAAACCTTCACAGAGAGTGCTAAATCGAGTCTTCAATATTGGCGTAATAGGAATTGTATTGTACCTTACATTCAGCTTGTTTAGAAGCATTCAAGTAAGGAGTTTTTCTTTTTCTGTTTTCCATTAATGAGATAGGAGAGTGTCCAAGTCTTGGGAGACATTGGACGTGGTTGTAACGAGGGTCTCGGGGTAGACTAAGTTACGTGGTGTTTGTAACGAAGGTCTTGGGGTAGACCAAGTTATGTGTGTGACTGAGTCACATCTGTTACAATTGTAACGTGTTCGGCCCGTTTAGTGAAAAGTGTGTTGAAATCCTACAGTGGTAGGTCGTGGTTTTTACACCTCAGTTGGGCCAGAGGTGGTTTTCCACGTAAAAATATTGTGTCTCCTTTATTATTTCCGTAATTAGTTTTGTTTCTGGTTCACTCCAAACACTCAGTCCAAACAGTTTTCACGAGTGTTCTGAAACAATCAGAAAAGTTGGTAGACACAATTCACCCCCCCTTTTGTGTCTTTGTGCAATTAAATCTAACAAGTGGTATCAGAGTAGAGTTCTCATATCTAGGTTAATACCTTGAGAGATCCTGAAAAGATGAGTGCACCACAAGGAATTTTGGAGGGTCAATTTGTGACTCAACTACTATATTTCAATGGACAACATTACAATTGGTGGAAGAATCGCATGGAAAATTATATTCAGGCTAACGATTGCGAGCTGTGGATGATCATTGAGAATGGTCCTTACATCCTAATGAAGACCATGGAAGATGGCAAGACTGTTCCTAAGAAGCCAAATGAGTTCAACTCAGATGACTTCAAAAAGATGGAGAAAAACTCTACGGCTAAGAAGCTGCTATACTTTGGTCTTGGACTAGACGAGTACACTCGTATCTCTGAGTGTGAATCTACAAAAGAGATATGGAATGCTCTTCGAGTGGCTCATGAAGGAACCAACCAAGTTAAACAATCCAGGATCGAGCTGTTAATGAGAAAATACAAGCTGTTCAAAATGAGCGATAAATAGACGGTGATGGATATGTACACACGTTTTACCCACATCACCAATGAGCTAAAATCGTTAGGGAAATATTTTACCACTGAAGAGTTAGTAAGGAAGATCCTCCGGTTTTTGCCTCAATCATGGGAAACAAAAGTTACAGCCATCCAAGAAGTAAAGAAGATGGACGAAATCTCCTTGGATGAGCTCATTGGGAACCTTCAAACTTACGAATAGAGGAAGAACTCCGAGAGGAAAGAAGAAATAAAGAAGGATCGGGGCCTTGCTCTAAAGGCTATGGAAAGCGAGGACTCAAATTTGAATGAGGAAGAAATGGCCTTGGTAACTCGGAAGTTCAAGAAAATCTTCAAGAAGGCTGGGAGGATCATCAAGAAAGGAAGTACCAGTAGGCAAAGAACAGCAATCAAGATCAGACTTCTGGATGTTTCAGATGTGGGAAACTCGACCACGTTGTAAAGTATTGCCCCATGCAAAAGGAAGAACAGGGGTCAGAACATCTCCAAAACCATGGAAAAAAACTGCAACAAAGGCATTTCACTAAGGCTATAATGGCCGCCAGGGGTGATACATCAGAGGAAGAAGATGATTCTGAAGAAGAAAAAGTTATACTTGTGCTCATGGCCAGAAGTGAGTCCGACTCGGATCAAGAACTGGTCGAAAGCTTGTCCTAACTTAAGGATAAGGTACGTGGTCTTAACAAAGCAAAAGTTGTGAAATTATTGTTCTCTTTAATGAATGAATGTGAGGCAATAAGGACTGAGAATTGCATGCTTAAAGATGTTTGTTCGAAACTAAAAAGGGATGTCAGAGTACTTGAAAGGAATAAACAAGAACTTGAACGTGTGAATGAAATCCTCAGGTGTGAAAAATTTGAGGCGGAGGAAAAGAACCTTGCCTTAGGTAATGACCGTAATGCACTTAAAGAGCTCATAAATACCAGAGAGAAAGAGTTTAACTCTGATCTTACAAGGCTGAATAGTGAGTCCTGAGACTTGAAACTTAAGGTAGAATTCTTGGTAAGTGAAAATAACCAAGTTCTTGAAAAGGCGCATAAGGTCGAATATGACCTCATTCAGAATAGGCGCTGGAACAGTTCCTCAGAAGAGCTTAATTAGCTAAATACTCACCATAGCCGAAATAAAAGGGGACTAGGAGTTGTGAATAGACCTGTCACTAAGCCAGTAAACAAGAAGTATGTGGGACTTCAAGAAAAAAACATCAGTTTTCACTATGGAAAGGCTGGTCATTATCGGTGCACTTGCCCTTTGAAAAGAAGGACCATGGAAAGAAACTCACTATATGTTAAACAAATATGGACCAGGAAACATGAGTTAACCTCTATGTCAAAGAAAATGGGACCCAAGTGGATCTGGGTTCCCAAGACTAACACTTAACTATTTTGCAGGCTAAAGTGAGAGGAGGCAACCAACTATGGTACTTGGATAGTGGTTGCCCAAGGCATATGATGGGAGACATATCAAACTTCCTCTCACTTACAACCTTCGACGGAGGGAGTGTGGTATTTGGAAATGGCAAATCTGGGAAAATGGTCGGTGTAGGTAAGATAGGTAAATCACTCTCTCACTCTATTGATAATGTGTACTTGGTTGATGGGTTACAACATAATTTGCTAAGTGTGTCTCAATTGCGTGATAGAGGTAATCACATTGAATTCTCTTCGGATCAATGCTTAATTACCAATATCAAATCTGGTGATGTTGTGTTGAGGGGGAAGCGATACAACAATGTGTATAAAGCTTGTGTTCTTTCACTTCCCCAAAATCATTTGACTTGTTTGAGTGCTCTTAATAATGATGTTATGCTTTGGCACAAGAGGTTAGGACATGCAAGTCTTTCTCTTTTGAATAAACTCATTTCCAAGGACCTAGTAGTCAGACTACCTTCCATCAAGTACAATGATGACAAGGTGTGCGACGCTTGTGCTAGAGAAAAGCAAGTTAGAGCTTCTTTCAAGTCAAAGAACTATGTTAGTACTTCCCAACCTCTTGAACTACTACATGTTGATCTGTTTGGTCCTTTGAGGATCACCAGTAGAGGAGGGAAGAGGTATGTATTTGTTATAGTGGATGATTACTCTCGTTTCACTTGCACTCTATTCTTAACATCAAAGGATGAATCATTTGAAAAGTTTCTTGTTCTTTTTAAGAAAATTGAAAAGCGAGTAGGACACTCATTGGTGAGTCTTAGGTTTGATCATGGCAAAGAGTTTGAAAACTCTAGCTTCATTGAATATTGTAATGAACATGGTGTTGATCACAATTTTTTTGACCCCAAAACACCCCAACAGAACGGGGTGGTAGAGCATAAAAATCGCACTCTAGAAGACATGACTAGGACTATGCTGGTTGCTAGTGCTCTTCCTAGAAACTTTTGGGCAAAAGCATTGAACACATTGTGCTACATTATTAATGGATGCATAATCAGACCCATACTTAACAAGACTCCTTATGAACTTTTCAAGGGAAGAAAACCCAATATTTTGCACTTGAGGGTGTTTGGTTGCAGATGCTATGTGTACAATAATGGGAAGGAATCCTTGGGAAAGTTCTACCCTAGAAGTGATGAAGCCATATTCTTAGGGTACTCCTCACATAGTAAGCCCTACAAAGTCTTTAACAAACAAACCTTGTGAGTTGAGGAAAGTGTGCATGTATTGTTTGATGAGACTAACTCCTTGATTGAGCATGATACATAGGATGAAGAGTTTGAACATAGTCTTGTGAGAAAACACCTCTTGCTCACTCAAAGCTCCATAGTTGACAAAGGTAAGGCTCCTGAAGGTGAACCAAGTCCTGGAACTGATAATTTGGAAGGTGGATAGGGAGCAAACCAGTCAGGGGGAAGCATTGCTGAACCTGAACAAAACCAGCCCACTCAACCCAATTCTTCTCGAACTGATATGGGAATAGGCACCAGAACAGTTCCAGAACCTAGTTCACCAAGTACCCAGGAGAGATTGGTAAGTGTATCCGTGGATCCATTTATTCCACAACCCTGGAAGCACCAAAGCTTGCACCCCCTTGACCAGATAATGCTAACATTACTACAGGGGTGCAAACCAGATCCAAACTCAGAAACTTATATGCCTTCTATGCTTTTTTATCTAACATTGAGCCAAAGAATGTTTGTGAAGCCCTTGCAGATTCTGACTGGGTTACTGCTATACAAGAAGAGCTTTATCAGTTTGAAAGGAACAAGGTTTGGCACCTTGAACCAAGGCCGAAGGACAGATTGATAATTGACACCAAGTGAGTGTTCAAGAACAAATTGGATGAGTTTGGAACAGTCACTTGGAATAAGGCCAGGTTGGTGGTTCAGGGTTACAACCAAGAAGAGGGGATCGATTATGAGGAAACATTTGCACCTATTGACCTCGGACTTAGCTTTATGCTATCCTCGAGGGTACAATTTTGATCTCATTGGGTATGCAAATGCTGATTATGCTGGATTCTTGGTTGATAGAAAAAGCACCTCAGGTATGGATCATTTTCTTAGACCCTATTTGGTCTCTTGGGCAACCAAGAAACAACACTCCGTTGCCATGTCCACAGCAGAAGCCGAGTATGCAGCGGCTGCTTGTTGTGCTCAATTGTTGTGGATAAGGCAACAACTCAAGGACTTTTCTATTGACATGGGATGCATTCCTATATTTTGTGATAACACATGTGCAATTAACATTACAAAAAACCCATGTCAACATAAAAGAACTAAGCATATTGACATACGTTATCATTTTTTGAGAAACAATGTTGAAAAGGGCTTAATTTCAATGAACTTTTGTGCCACTGATGAGCAAATTGCTGACATCTTTACCAAGGCACTGAGTAGAGAGTAGTTTGAGAGGAATAGACTTGAATTGGGTATGATTAAAAGGACTTGAGCATGCTTGTTTAACCCCCAATGATTGGCTAATTTAGCGTTTTTAGGCCTAATAAATTGTTCCAATGGATGCATTCAATTTTTGTTCTTCTACTAGCATATGTGTGGAATGTAACATGTTAACACTCGTTGAGGTCTAATGATATTGCCCTTAGTGTCCTGAGACACCGAACTTTTAACAGTAAGAACAGGCTCTAGGAACAGACCTGACCACTATTTGTAGCATGTGCTGACCAAGTGGTGTTATTAAAAGATTGTCAGGAATCGGAATTTCTTTTTCATTACACCTAACCTATAATTTATACCATACCTAGTGTAATGATGTGCTGCATGCAAACCATTCTCTCTCTACCAAGAACTTGATTTCCCTCTCTCTCCTTAAACCCCCTCAAAACCCTAACTCCAAATCACCTGAAATCCTCATAATGGCAAGAACTCATGGCGGTCAAGCTTCCTCCAAGCGCAAGACTTCTCACCCAAGATCACTACGAGACCAACTATCAAGAAAAAGCGGCGGAATTGGGATGAGTTTTAAGCGAACATCACCGGCGTCTTTATCACCACAAATGGTCTCGATTGGTATGGAAAACGCTCCCTCACCTTTTTTTTCCGATTACTTCCTCTATTTTTGGGTTCTTGAAGAGCTTGGACTTAAGATCAGTAGACTTGAACCCTGACATGGTACCTTTGGTACACCCAATTACGGGTTGTGTAACACCCCAACAATACATCATACATTACTAGCATTCACTTGCTTAAGTTCACCAATTTAAAATGCCAACACAATGAGCGGGGCGTTACCGCCGTCCAAAAAGGACAAGGCTTCTCTTGAATGTGAAAAGTTAGCCATAAAAGCAAAGTTCATCCTCAAAGGGCAGTCACACCATTCAAACCGTTTAGTGATATACAGAAACGATTCTAACATCCCAATCATGTCAAGGATACACCGAAATACATAATTCAGTTCAAATATACTGTTACAACTCCAAAATACATCACAATATGGAATGATAGCGTCTCAGCACCACTACACCGCCAGTCACATGAACAGTCTTGGCTCACTTATCACCTTCAGCCATCCTGCCCGCCTGAGGGCGGTTCACTGAACAGTTTCCTAAAACAAAACATAAAAAAAACATTTCGAACTGTGAGCTAAAACTCATTACATGCATTCCTGTAATGTTAAAGATTCACTGAAAAGTTATTTGGGCCCTCTTTGCAATTCATTTTAATTTTAAAACAGGGGATGAGATGCATATAAAACTGAATTGCACATTATTATTTGTTAGTGCACCCCTGAGTAACTGTTACGATCTGTGAATAGGTGTACACATGCCAAGCCGACCGAGGGACCTGGCCTGAAGCTGTGCGGGTAACTGGAGGGAAATGTCCTATAACTGATAACTGATGGGGTCACTAATTATGTGATAAAGCACTGATTAAATTGATTGATTGATGTACTTACCAAAACATTATGATTTCGATAAATACGTACTGATTTCTAAAGATACAGGCAATGAACGTACCTGGAAGTTTTAAATGCTAGTTCACAGAGTAATAAGATGCACTAAAGTGGAGAGAATGAAAGCTTAGGCCTTGATTCTGTTGAAAAGATTATTATAGGAACATGAGGTCAGAAATGAACTAGATCTCATAATTGATACCTTTAAGTAAAACTGGCATAATTGATACATTTAAATAAATTGGCTTCTAAGGAATATGGCCTATAAAGAATTTGTACAAACCAGTTTATAGATTAAACTAAAATGCTGAAGCTAAATAAATTATAGAAATAATGATTTAAGGCACGGTAGCGAGTTCAAAGGGTAAGGGTTTATAACGAGGGTACGGAAAGAATAAATCAGAACTTATACTCCCGATCTCAAAATAAGACCTATAACCCCAATATATAAAGCTTAGGAAGTCCTCTAAAACTTTACTTGAGGACACATAACATGATTCCCACGATAGGGTGCATAAAATGAGGCTAGAACACCAACATATCAGTTTGGAGTGCAGGGAAATCAGTTTAAAATCCATCCTGCACAGGTTCAGTAAAATGACCATAACATTCTCCATAGACCTCGGATTAATGCAATTCAAGATCCATTTTAAAGCTAACACAATGAACTATCTACCCACCAAAAATAAATGTTTTTGGCTTGGCCGATAATTACCAGTTTTATCTCAAAGTTTGTCCTGTTTTTCTGGAAATTCCAGCTTCACTATTTTAGTTTGTTCCTTCATTTGTTTTACACCAATCCTCAACTTAAACTCTTATTAAGAGCATGTAAACACCCTTTGGTACAACCCAACATCATACAAACACACCACACACAATTCCACTTCATATCCATATCCAATAAAACTCCTTTTCTAGTCACATATACACACACCTCAAATTTAATCCTAGTTTGGTCCAAACCATGCATTTTAGATAAAACCCCAACTTTTAGGTCAACTTAAACTCACTCCCATCTTTTCAAAACACCATAAGCACCATAACAAACTTCAATATATTAAGAGATAAGCAAAAACAAGGATAAAACAATCAATAAACAACACTTGAACATGAAGCTTGCATGACTAAGATGAAACCCTAACCCTAGCCTCTTCCAATTTCAACTCCACCATGCTTCATCACCAAGATGATTTTTAATACCATAAAAAATAGCATAATCCATCACTAAAACAACCAAAATAATAAGCAAAAACCAAAAAGGTCAAGGATCAACAACAAAATCAGCATAGGAGGTGAAAAGAATTACTCACTTTGTGCTTAGAGAGAGGTATGAAAACTTCTTGGTGCTTGAAGGAGTGAGAGGGACGTTTGGGGTGGTGAGTGGTGGTTGTTTGGTGGCTATTGGTGGTTGTTTGGTGGATGAAATGGTGGTGGTGCTGCTGCCATGACTTAGAGAGAAGAAGGAGAGAAATAGGAGAGAGAAAGTGTCTTGAAATTACTTGGTGTAAAATAAAAACCTTGCTTACTTTATACTTGGCTGAAATTGAAAGTCAAAAAGCCACTTTTGCTAAGCTTAATTAAGGCCTAATTAAGGGTGGTTAGCTAAACAAATGAGGGTCAAGTCTTGTTGGGTCGGAATCAGCCTTAAACGGGCTTGGGTTTGGAAAAGAGCTAAAACCAAGTGCGTTTGCAAAATTATTATTATTATTATTATTTTAAAAGCTCGAGATTAAATGGCTGTGGTGCCATGAAAAAGAATTAAATCGTTAAATTCATAAATATCAAGGCCTAAATCGATCTCCAAAATTTGACTAGAATAAAACCCCGAATTGCAAAGTGAGGGCCCATTCAGAAATGTCCAATTGGAATAATAGAAAGAAATGATGTAAATGAAATGAAATTAATCACATGGATTAATGAAATTGATAAACATATTTTAGGGTCGGACTATTACAATCTCCCCCCTTAAAGAGTTTCATCCTCGAAACTGATGAACTTAACCATATCATGCAGGATTACCTCAAATAAACGTGGGTATCTGGTTTTCATTGCCTCCTCTGTCTCCGAAGTAGCTTCTTGGGAGGTATGGTTCGTCCAGAGTACTTTGACCAATGGTATCTGCTTGTTGCGCAGTTGCTTGATCCTGCGATCTAGTATTTAGACAGGACGCTTCTCATGTACTAAATCTTCAGTGATTTCGATAGTTTCAGATACAATGGTATGGTCTGGATCTGCAATGTATTTTCTAAGCTGAGAGATATGAAACACGTTATGCACGTGCTCAAGTTCTACAGGCAGATCTAGACGATAAGCGACGAGATTCAATCTCTCAATGATTTCATAAGGTCCAATATACCTTGTACTTAGCTTGCCTCGTACTCCAAACCTCTTGACACCTCTAGTTGGTGAAACTTTCAGAAAAACTTTATCATATACTTGAAACTCTGGAGGCCTTCTTCTTTTGTCTGCATAACTTTTCTGTCGACTTTGAGCAACCTTGATATGCTCCTGAATCTTTATCTTATTGTCTCAGTGGTCTCTTGAATCATTTCTGGACCTATAATCAGTGCCTCGTCCAAATCACTCCAGCACAATGGGGTTCTACATTTTCTCCCGTATAAAGCCTCAAATGGGGCCATTTTGATGGTGAACTGATAGCTGTTATTATAAGAGAATTCCACCAAAGGTAAATCGTCTTCTCATTTCCCTTGGAACTCCAATATACATGCTCTCAGCATGTCCTCCACAATTTGATTCACTCTTTCAGTTTGTCCATTTGTTTCTGGATGATAGGAGCTACTGAAGTTTAGTTTGGTCCCAAAGGCCTTTTGAAGCGCTTGCTAGAAACGTGCTTGAAATCTTTGATCCCTATCTGAGACTATATCTAAAGGGATCCTGTGCAGACGAACTATCTCCTTAACATACAATTAAGCTAGTCTTTCAACTCCCCAAGTGTCCTTAATTGGCAGGAAATGAGTCAACTTCATGAGTCGATCAACTATGACCCAAATGGCATTCTTTTTCAAGGCAGAAAGGGGTAAACCCATAACAAAGTCCATTGAGATCGAATCCCACTTCCAAGTGGGAATTTCTAAGGGTCGTAGTTCATCAATAGGATGTTGATGCTCTGCTTTAACTTTCTGGCAGGTTAGACACTTGCTCACATATTCTGCAATGTCTTTTTTCATATTATTCCACTAGAAATGTTGTCTCAGATCTCTGTACATCTTGCTGCCTCTTGGATGCACCGAATAACGAGTATTGTGAGCCTCTTCCAAGATCTGCTTCCTCAATCCTTCATTTTTAGGCACGCATAGGCGATTCTGGAACCGCAGGGTCCCATCCTCGTGCATTACAAATCTCGGATGCTTCCTATTTTCTAAAAGTTACTTTATTCTTTGGAGTTCGGGATCACTTTCCTGGTTCAGTCGAATTTCTTCCACTAAGGAAGACTGTACGGTAAGTGCTGATAGTTGAGCATTTGTTTGCCCATGGGACACCAATTGAATCCCAAAGTCCTCAAGTTCTCTCAGGAGGTTTAATTGAGTAATCACCACAGTGTTTGAGCTATGTTGCGCCTTCCTACTGAGGGCATCCGCCACCACATTTGCTTTACCAGGATGATATAGAATCTGCAAATCATAGTCTTTAAGCAACTCAAGCCAACGCCGGTGCCTCAAATTGAGCTCCTTCTGGGTGAAGATATACTTTAAACTTTGATGATCAATATAGATCTTGCATGGTACCCCATATAAATAATGCCTCCAAATTTTCAAAGCAAAGACCATGGCTGCTAACTCCAGGTCATGGGTAGGGTAGTTTTTCTGATATGGCTTGAGTTGTCGAAAGGCATAAGCTATTACTTTATCTTCCTGCATCAACACAAACCCCAGACTGTTCTTCGAACCATCACTGTAAACAGTATACTCCTTTCCTTCTATTGGTAACGTTAGGATCGGGGCGGTAGTTAGTCGCTGCCTTAGCTCTTGGAAAGCTTTCTCACATCTTTTAGTCTACTCAAATTTGTTCGCTTTCTTTAGTAGATTGGTCAGTGGTGAGGCTATTTTGAAAAAGTCCTTAACGAACCTTCGGTAGTAACCTGCTAAACCTAAGAAGCTTATAATCTCAGTGACATTGGTAGGCCTTGGCCATTCTGTGATTACTTTCACCTTCTGGGGGTCAACTTTAATTCCTTCTTTTGTAACCACATGCCCCAAAAATACCACTTCCTCCAACCAAAATCCACATTTCTTTAATTTGGCATAGAGTTGATGCTCCCTCAGAGCTTGCAATACTGTCTGCAATTTATCAGCATGCTCCTCCTTGTCCTTCGAATAGATAAGGATGTCATCTATGAACACCACTACAAACTTGTCTAAATAGGGTATGAAAACCTTGTTCATAAGGTCCATGAAGGCTGCAGGAGCATTAGTGAGACCAAAAGGCATCACTGTGAACTCATAGTGACCATACCTGGTCCTAAACGCTATCTTAGGAATGTCGTCAGGTTTAATCCTAAGTTGATGGTACCTTGACCTCAAATCAATCTTAGAAAACACTCCTGCTCCTTGTAGTTGATCAAACAAGTCATCTATTCGTGGCAGAGGGTATTTGTTTTTTATGTTAATCTTGTTCAACTCTCTGTAATCAATACATAGCCTTAAGGTTCTATCCTTTTTCTTGACAAACAGCACTGGGGCACCCCATGGTGACACGCTTGGCCTAATAAAGCCCTTCTATAACAGCTCATCTAACTGAATCTTTAATTCCTTAAGCTCAGTTGGGGCCATACGATATGGGGCTTTAGAAATAAGTTGGGCTCCGAGAATTAACTCGATTCCAAAATCAATTTCCCTCTGCGGGGGTAGTCCTGGTAACTCCTCAGGGAAAACATCTTCAAATTCACAAACGACAGGTATATTTTTTGCTTTCTCTTCCTTTGTTTGGGTGTCAATAGCATAACACCAATATCCAATACACCCCTAACATAACAACTTACTTGCTTTCGTAGCGGAAATCAAAGAACAAGATTTTGTCTCTGTCTGCCCATAAAAACACACTTTTCTTCCTTTTTCATCTTGCAAGATAACCTTAAGATCTTCACAGTCGATTTGGGCTCCATAAGTGTGCAACCAATTCATTCCCAAAATGATGTCAAAATCAGACAAATCAAATTGAATCAAATCCACAGGGAAGGTGGCTTCACCAATGGTGATAGGAATAAGTTTATAAGAGAGGGGGCACTCAATCACAGAATTATTAGGTAGCTTGATTCTATAATTGGTTGCCATCCTCCTGTTTTCAAGGCTCAATTGTATAGCAGATCGGGTAGATATAAAAGAATGAGTGGCACCTGAATCAAATAATACACAAAATGACTTTGAATTTAAAAAGAGAGTTCCAGTGACTACCGTACCAGAGGTAGCAGCTTCCTTTTTGTTCATCACAAATGCCCTTCCTGCAACTGCAGGCCTTGAAGTTAGGGGTCCCTGGCGAAGTGGAACCAAGGGTTTTGCTACGCCCTTATCTAACGCTTTTAGTCATCGGGGGCATGCAGTGATGAGGTGTTCAGTACTTCCACACCACATGCATTTGTTGGTGCCAACTCGGCATTCAAGAGTGGTGTGATTTGTTCTTCCACACTTCGCATAAGGTGCTGTCGAGCCTACAGGACGGCTCTTAGAGGAAACAGGAGTAGGTTTCTTCTGGTTCTGATTCACACTCTCACTCGGAGTCCCCTGCTCAAGCCCCTTTCTCTTGTGGTTGATTGGATTCAGTGCTCTCAATTCCGTCTTCACTTGTTCTACTTTGGCTGCTCGCTCATATAGTTCTTGGTATGTCAGAATTGGTTGTCCAGCTAACTGATTTCGAATATAGAAGGCTAGACCCTCTTCAAAACTCCTCATCTTCAACCTTTCAGATGATACAAACTCCAGAACAAACCTAGATAATTCGGTGAATTTACTGGCGTTTTGCATCACAGTCATAGTGCCACTCATCTTCAGCTCCATAAACTCTTTCTCCTTTTGCCTTTGGACCACAACTGGGTAAAATTTTGCCCTTAACTCACTCAGGAATTTATTCTAGGTAAATTCTGGCCCTACGAGCTTATCCTTCATAGTATTCCACCAAATATCAGCTTCACCTGACAAATAATACGTCCTAATGTTTACTTTCTTTTCCTAAGGTACCTCAACTACTGTGAAAATTTTCTCCATTCCCCTTATCCATTCCTCCAATACCACTGGATCATAATTCCCATCGTACACTTTAGGGCTGCGTCGTGCTACCCTATCTGCCACTTTATCCTCTTTAGGAGGGGTTTCAATAGGTACCTGGGGAATCCACTTCATCAATTTAGCAACTAAGTTTGGCCAGTAACTCGGGTTTCCTAAGTTGTTAGCTAATTCAGAGAGCGACGGTGGCGTGTCACCATGTGGTGGCCCCTAGCACGAGGCTTGATCACCTGATCCCTGGCCTTGCCCTGAATCATCCTCTACACGAACCTCAATGTTGTTTTGCATCGACTGAGACATTCTGATCATACATTAAATAAAGCAATTCAAACACTGGAACCTCCAGACATATAAGGTAAACATGCCCAATAATTACATAGAAGATGGCTCAAAGAATAATTCATAACTCAAAGCGTCATCATTTCATTTCACAACTGCTTACTTACATACATAGCTACTGATTTATACGCATATTACACCCAGCTAAGTAAGCAAAACTAGCTATGACTCTTACCCTATCACTAAACACTAAAGAGCCCCTAGACACTAGATCCGTCACATGACCAAAAAGAGTTACGGATCATGTCATCACGGTCAGAGAGGATTGGACTAACTATATACAATGTCAGATGCCACACAAAATATAACTATCCAATCCGACCATACCATATCTACATAAAGGGCACAAAATGAAAACCACTACACCAACCCTTAGAACCACCTAACGATCCCTAGATGGATCGTAATCTGGGTCAGACTCATCATCAGGTTCTTCACCTGAGTCGCAGCCACTCGTAGATGCCTCTGACTCGACATCATTGACCTCTTGCTGATCTTGTTGCTCCCCCATCAACTCGTCAACCTCCTACTACCATTGCTGCTCTACCCCTACCTCGTCAATGTCTTGATCCGCTACGGGATCATCCTCCTCTCCCTGGTGATCCTCATCCCCAGAACTAATCACCACTAAATATGGGGTGTTGGGGAGGTGATGTATCCACCGACAGCCCAAGCTAAGACTCAAATTAAGTGTAGCTTACAAACCAAATGTAGATACAATCAAGGAAAACCAAGGAAAATGGGCACATAAAATGACGGTTATGAGGCATCAAGCATGTGAGGGAGGAATGGAACCTAGAATCAAGTGGTTCTAAGTGAAAACCAAAAGAGGGTTTGATGTAATTTGATGTATAACACAGTGGGTGAATGGAACCAAGCTAACACTTCAAGAATTCAACTCAAAGCAAGCACTAACTTCATGGTCATAGGGTGGCATGGTCGTGCCTAGGAGCACGGCTACGCCGTGCCACTTTGCTGTCCACGAAAACTAGGGAATCCTAGTTTTGCACGGTTGAAGGCATTGAATGCTTGGCATTGGTTCTAGGTCTTTTGTCTAGTTTAGGCAGTGGACATGAGTTGAAATGGAGATGTTTGGAGTGGAAAAATGAGGGGATATGATGGATATGCTAAGTGAAAGAAATTAACTTAAGAATTCAAGTTAAAAACCTCACCTAGAAACCGTGTACATCAAATTAGAGTAGGATAGACTAAACACTAGGATTGGATACAGAAACACCACCAACCTTTGAGTTTAGGGCCCTTAATCTTGATTAAGATACAGAAACACCACTTAATCAAGGTTAATACTCACTTGAACACCACCTTAATTTGCCTAATTAAGGATAAGCAAGCAAGAGTTTAGAAAGTAGAAAGTAAATGCTGTCAAACTCAGTTTTTTATTCAATATATGGGTTATTTGAGCTATGGCCGTGTGGAAGCTTAAATAAGAAACAAAAGAATGGCCAAGCTTGAAAGTACAAGCAAGTACACATGACTCTCACCTTTCCTTACTAAGGAGGAAAAGGATTAAGACCTCATGATACTCGGTTTGCACTAATACATAGTCTAGCAATGCTTAACTAATTTAATACATCAAATTATGAATCTAAACCTTGTCTAAGCTAATTATACATCAATTAAACATTACTTAAGCATTAAAAAAACCAGCAAAGAAGACTAGAAAGCATGTGCCAGCCGAAATCTTCCAAGCCACTTTACGGCTAGCCAATAGGAAGCAAGAGACCAACTTTGTTGCCTTCTTATCTCATTGGTTGATCTTCTCAATGCAGTAACCTATCCTAGATAGCCTTGGGTCATGTGTCAAGCCTTAGGAGGCGTGCCAATCAACTTGCAAGCTGAAGAATTCGGCAGAAGCAACAAGAGAACCGGTTTGCACTAAACTGGGTTCAAGGTGCATTTCTGGCCGGTTTTTCTAGCAATTTGTAAGCTTATGAAAAGTGATGATGATTCGATTTTCAGGCCATGGGGGGTCATTTTGGGATGTGTATAAAACCCTGCCACAAAGAAATCAAGGTTAGGACATGTTTAAGTATGGTAATTAGGCTTAAACATTTTACCGCGTTGATTAGAGCCTAATCTGACAGACTTGCGAAAAGCGTTGATCTCTCATCCTCTTGTGGGTATGATTGAAAACTAATGCTTGGACCTAAAAGTAGACATCATGAGGATTCCAAAAATTTATAATTGCAAGACTTAAGCCATCATATAGCTTAAGTTATAAGTTAAACGAAACTAAGCTTTTTCTGGTCCTGCTGGGCAGTTTTGACACCTTGGGTTCAATAGCTGATTTGAACGACCAAATGAAGTCCAAATTGGATGAAACTTGATTTGTTAGAAATATGACATCTTGAAATTCAAATCCATCAAAAAAATCAGACTTAAACGTTGAGGATGCTTGTTGAAATTTGCTCACAAAAATGGGTCAGTGCTAGAATCTACCCTTTTACCATGCAGTTTCAAAGCTTAAACAAAACTTGGATGATTTATTCATCCTTTAACCAGCAAAATAATCTCACCTAATTGATTTGATTCTTTTAAATCGAAGGGGATGGAGAGAACTCCATCAGGAGGTCTATCACCTCGTGAGCTTCCCCAGAGCTATTAGGCAGTAGTGGGGTTCCTGATATGGGCGGGGAGGGTGGTCCCTGTGCTGGTGCTGGCGGGGAGGGTGGCCCCTGTGCTTGTGCTGGGGGTGCAGGTGGGGGATGGGCTTGATGTAGGGGAAAGACGTGCTGAAGAGTTTCTATAGCAATTCCCCTCAACTCAAACTCCTCTCTCAACAACAACTTGGTAGTGAGAGTCGTCCAAGGAGGCCCATCCAAGCCTGAAGCCTAGGCCCGTCCAAGCCTGGGTTCCCTGTTATCATAAAGTCATGATACCGATACCTAAACTCCACCCACGGGCCAACCGGGGGTAAGGACCAAAGCAGTCTCTGTGCACGGACCGTAATACTGTGGAACTCAGAATAAGGGTCCTGTGCATGTGCCTCTATGCTAGTATGTAGCAGCGCAATGTGAGCAACCATAGATCCACCCGACAACATATTAACGCCATAAGGATCCATCTAACAAAGAAAACACATATATGAGAGGCATACATAACCATAAATAAGAAACATGCAAATGGAAGTAACTTGCATTCTAATATCGTTACTACACTCGTAATATCACTCTAGCAATATACGATAGCCCCCTCACGACAACCATTCTCATCCTATAATTTCTAACTCTACTTTCCTCTAGAAAATCTCAACCTGGCTCCGATACCAAAACTGTAACGCCCCAACAATACATCATACATTACTAGCATTCACTTGCTTAAGTTCACCAATTTAGAATGCCAACCCAATGAATGGGGCGTTACCGCCCTTAGGCGGGCAGGACGGCTGAAGGTGATAAGTGAGCCAGGACTGTTCATGTGACTGGCAGTGTAGTGGTGCTGAGATGCTACCATTCCATATTGTGATGTATTTTGGAGTTGTAACTGTATATTTGAACGGAATTATGTATTTTGGTGTATCCTTGACATGATTGGGATGTTAGAATCGTTTCTGTATATCACTAAACGGTTTGAATGGTGTGACTGCCCTTTGAGGATGAACTTTGGTTTTATGGCTAACTTTTCACATTCAAGGGAAGCCTTGTCCTTTTTGGACAGCGGTAACGCCCCTTTCATTGGGTTGGCATTTTAAATTGGTGAACTTAAGCAAGTGAATGCTAGTAATGTATGATGTATCGTTGGGGCATTACAGGTTGGGAGATTGTGATGTATGACCCGATTGTGGCCGAGTCTAGATTAAGAGGGAATGAGACCAAATCAGTTGGGGAGTCAAAGGATTATGATGTTAGTCATGTTAATAATGAATTTGTTGTTGAAAATGCTGAGGATAGCGATAAGGATGAACCAATTTTGCAGTTCAAACGAACTATTCCAACCAAGTCCCAAACCACAGCCAAACTGATCTTTAAATGCCAAAGAAAGACCACCACCTCACCAAATACACCTCTTACTGCATCCTTATCACGGGCTCAAACTCGAAGTCTGAGTCCTCCCACTATGCTGCCCCTGCCAGAAGACATAATTGAACGCCCTGTTAAAAAGAACAAACCGGCCCATAAATCCTCCAAAACACCCCCCAAACCAGTTCCATTCAAGAAACCTGCTCAAAAACAGGATGCCCCAGAACAAGTGTCAGAACTGGTTGAAGAATCTGAAGAACCAAAGAAAAGGAAAGTTAGGAAGAATATAACACTTGTTGAGAGATATGAGCATTTCCTCCAGAAATATGTGGTTCGGGGGAAGGTAGTTAAGGTGTCATACTTTTAGGAACAGGGGCTTGGGGTGTTCTTAGAAAAGTTAGAGGCCTAGGGGTGTTTGGACCTGTTCATAGATACTAAGAGAAGGTGTTCAGTTCCAGACTTGGCTGAGTTCTATGCAAACTATGTTGTCACCAATGGAGTGGTGGCAAGCATAGATAATGATCATAACCTACGATTTGATGCTAACAAGTTAGGTGAGTTTCTTGGGGTGTCCTCCGAAGGTTTTGATGTGTATGTGCGAGAGGACAATAGCATCTCAGGTGAAGAACGACTGCTGGAATTGACTCAGAAGCTAGCCCAAAAACCCCATCTGACTGTGTCCCGGTCTGTGAAAAAGGGGAAAATGATGCCATTGCATCGACTGTTGTTTTGGTTTGTGATTAAGAATGTTGTTCCACAAGGTCAGGGATGCAACCTTGCTGATCCCATGGACATGTGCTACACTGATTTGTTGGATAGGGGTGAGCAAATTAACTTGCCCGCAATCATGATTAGTCATATTGGGTGAATTGCCAACATGTCCAAAGATCATGATACGGGCTATGGGTTCTTACAGACCTCAGTGTTTGAGAAGCTTGGGATTCCCTTACAGAAGAGAGTAAGCTTTCAGGTCAGTGATGAGATTGGCCACAACACATTGATTGGGTGTGGTTTCAAAGTAACAAAAGACGGTAGTGCAACTTTAGAACAGGGGCTCCAAACACCTCTTAGACCTGTTCCCAGTGAAGCCTCCACATCTTTGCTCCTACGATTGATACACTGTTGCAGGATCAAATCACATTGAAGGGGGAGATAGCTAAAGTAAAGCAAGCGCTTACAAAGGAAAAGGCGCTGAATGCAAAATGTCACGATGATATGCTAAGTACCCTTCTTGCCCTCACAGCCAAATTTCCTCCTCCACCTTCCTCTACTTGAACCTGTTCCTTCCCCTGTTTCCAACATTATTTTTCAAACACTTGGTTATGTATGTGCTACTAATGATTTATGGTTGTTTTTGGATGGTTAATGCATTTATGCTATAACTTTGCTTGTTGCATGTGTTATTTGTTTGTGCGTGACTCGGATGGCCAATACCATTACTGTACCATATAATTGAGTGTATCGTTATTATTTCCCACATTACCGCTTTGGTGGTGATTGCATCCACACTGGATTTCAACTTCCAGCCTCCTCACCCTTTTCGATGATGTCAAAAGGGGGAAGATGAGTATATCCTTGTTTCGATTGGTTTGCCTAGTTTAAGTTGACCTCTTAACTCTTGTTTTCTCTCTAGTGTGAGGGTGGATAACTGTTTTGGCACTAATATATTTTTGCCTTGTCTCACTATTAATTGTCATTGAGGACTTACAGTCATTTGGTCTGTCATCATAAAAAAGGGGCAACTTATTGACCCAATTAATGTGTAAGATTTTGATGATAACAATCCAAATGGACTAGCCAATATGCTGTTCTTGAGTTGTGTGTTGAGACAGGATCTGAAAATACTTGGAGCAGTTCGAATGAGCATAAAGCATCAAAGGCGATACATGCATAAGAAGCCCAGCTGATAACAAAAGTCTGAGAACATTGCCTCAGAATAGTTCTGAGCACAGAGCATGGACCATCGCATGGAACATCAAAATCATGTGTAAGGAGTTAAGCTGATAACAAGAGTCTTAGGCTTCGTATTGGTTTTATTTTTTAGATTCTTATTAATATGCCAATTAGAAGGTCTTGACTTAGTGTTTGCTTTGAAATGTTTTTAAGTACTTCAGAACACTGTCTGATGGAAGTCTACAAGGGAAGAAGGGCCTTAGCTATGAACTTCCAA
>JACYFF010031955.1:66109906-66185827 GCA_017589665.1 Selenicereus undatus
TTTGGACCATTTGGACTTGGGATGGACTCGTGGATGGACCTCCATCACTGTCTCATAACAGTTCTGAGAAGTCAGGTCTGCGGTGTTTTGACGTCAAAGACAAAAAACAAATTTCAAGATTTTAGAATATTTTTTTTGCTAACAATTTTCTTGAAATAATTAGGATTAATTTCCCTGTGTCAATTGAGTCTAAAAAGATTTCTTCTTTAAAGATAATGTTGAGAGATTTTTTCCTTAAAAGATATTATTGAAAGATTTTATCCTATCCTTTAAAGGAAGAATATCAAGAGGAAAGATTTTAGGAGGTTGAGTGTTAGAGTGATTGAAGGAAAGAAATCTTCCTAACCCTACGGCACAAGCCCATTGTTTAAGTCACCTCCTTCTCTAGTTTTTCTCAAGGTTTTGCAAGGGTTTTAAAATATTCTTTGTGAGTCTGAATTTTCTGAGAGAAAACCTTCAAAGAGAGTGCTAAATTGAGTTTTTAATAGTTAGGTAATAGGAATTGTATTGTACCTTACATTCAGCTTGTTTAGAAGCATTCAAGTAAGGAGTTTTTCTTTTTCTCTTTTCCATCAATGAGATAGGAGAGTGTCCAAGTCTTAGGAGACATTGGATGTGGTTGTAACGAGGGTCTTGGGGTAGACTAAGTTACGTGGTGTTTGTAACGAAGGTCTTAGGATAGACCAAGTTACGTGTGTGACTGAGTCACGTGTTTTACAGTTGTAACGTGTTCGGCCCGTTTAGTGAAAAGTGTGTTGAAATCCTACAGTGGTAGGTCGTGGTTTTTACACCTCAGTTGGGCCAGAGGTGGTTTTCCACGTAAAAATATTATGTCTCCTTTATTATTTCCGCAATTAGTTTTGTTTCTGCTTCACTCCAAACACTCAGTCCAAACAGTTTTCACAGGTGTTCTAAAACAATCAGAAAAGTCAGTAGACACAATTCACCCCCCCTCTTGTGTCCTTGTGCAATTAAATTTAAAACCTGTTTTATTAAGTTTCCTTCATTGTTGCAAACAAGAACTTAATTTGGAGAGTTCAATTTCAGTATTTTTCTTTCATTTTCTACTTCACATCTATTGGGTTACATTATTCGCATATGTTTAATTTTTTCTTTTATGTTTATTTGTGGCATGAGGCGTCCTCTGTTTTTGGTACCTTGGGCCTTCCGTTAGCCCCTCGATTTGCATCATCTTTCATGATCAATGGATAAATGGTGAGGAACTAGAGTTGTGAAGATTTTATTTTTTATTTTATTTTTCTGCCTAGATGCTAGTTGTTTAAATTCGTTGTTTGCATTAAATATTTGAATTAGCTGTTTGTGGAAAAAATTAGTTTGTAAAATTAGTTGTTTCTAAGAAAGATATTTGGTAATGGTTTATTGCATTACTTCAAGCAAATTTGGACGTGGGAGATGGCACAGGATTGACTACGATTTTAGCTTGTGTGTTTAGTTATATTCATTTAAATTTACTTATGTACTTTTCAATTGCTTGTTGGTTATTTATCTTACATTGCATATTTGTAGGGGCCTGTTGAGAGTGTATGGAGTCCTCTACCTAGAGCTGAACACATAATGTGTATGTGCTAATTTAAGGAATCGTTGAAGTGGTGTGATTTTCAGGGAAGTGTTTTAGAAAATTGATAAGTCTACAAATGAAGTGCATTTCAAGAAACACATGATGGAAATGCAAGATTTAGATGCTAAAGCTTAGGATTTTTTTTTAAAAAAAAAAACATCCTAGCCATTTTTGTAGATTATTCTTCAAAACACATGGGAACTATGATTCAGTTAACAATAATACGACAAAAATCTTCAATGGGTACACTATAAAAGCTATATACCTACCTATAGTGTCCATGCTTAGAGAAAACTTCAAGGCTATTATGAAAAGAAGCACAAAGAAATAGTTGGGTTGCCAAGTTAGAAGACTCTATATGCCCTAGAATCATTGTTAAACATAAAAAGCTCAAAGACGAACCAAGGTATTTACAGGCATCAAGGGTTGGGAATGGCTTTTACAGTGTGGAGCATGGGACATAGAGCTTTGTTATCAACTTAAATCAAGGGACATGCACTTGCAAAGACTGGAAATTAAGCGGAATCCCTTGTTCTCATTCTTTGGCTGTGATAAGGGAAAAGAGATTGAACCCCTTAAACATTGTCTATGACTATTATAGGACTGAGTACCTGAGGATTACATATGGTTATACTCTATCCCCATTAATGGAGAAGACATGTAGGAGCAGGTGCTAGGAGTTGATATCAAAGCTCATGACTTCACTATCAAGGAGAAAGACAACCTCGATTCAAAATAAGGTTGGAACTTGGGGAAACAAGTGCAAAGCAATTTGGAAAAGTTTCCAAAAGCGATGTCAAAATACTTTGTGCACTCTATGGGGTTGAGGGCCACAACAAGAAGACATGTAGTCAAAGAGTGCCAATGATAAGGTAAAATCAAATTTCAATTGCTTTGCTATGTTAGTTAGGACTATGATTTTTGACTCTAATTTTTTGGTCAAAAGGGTCAACACAAGTACAAGACAAACCTCATTTGCTACTGCACAACCCTTAACCTTAAAAAAGCCCAAAGGCCTATCCAAGTCAAATGACATTTGTAAGAGTATGACCAAGGCCCATGCTGCTTAAAAAAGAACTCTTCCTCTGGCCACACCTCCCTCTCAGCCAATTGTTCTTAAAACTTCCTCATCTATTCTAGTACTTATCACCACCCTTGAAGCTACTAATTCCCAACATATACCTCCCTCTCAGCCTACACCCTTAGTTCCCAACAAGTTTCATCTTTTAAAGTAAGCAATTTCAAAGTGAAGGTTAGGCCTCAAGGCGTACAAAATGCTCCAATTGTACCTAATTCCCAACCTACACCACCCTCTCAACCTACACCCTCAATTCCCAAACAAGCTCCATCTCTCAGTGAAAGTAGTTTCAAAGTGAAGTTAGGCTTCCAAGGCCTACAAATGCTTTAGTTGCACCCGCCTTCTAGCACTCTCAGTCTTCCTAACATACAACTCCCTCTAAGCCTACACCAATAAGGAATGCACCAACTATTACAAGGGCCGGAACATCATCTGCAGAACCTCAGCCCCTTGGTAGATCTAGTAGAATGAAAACTGTTCTGTTTTCCTAAAAGGACATTTGTTGTCCTAGATCAGTAAATCCAACTATATGTGGTTGGTTTCTTATGGTCTTATTGAAATGTAGCCCAATTAAAACATTTACACGCTTTCATAAATGTTTTTCTATTGATGAATACATAAATGCGCATGTTAGGTAACAATTTTTGATGTGTACATGAATGTATATGTGAAAATTCCTTTTGGAATTGTTATTATGCAAGATTTACAAGTGATTTCACAGAGGCCGGTTTAAATCCATGAATGTTGTATTGACAGATTTCTATGTTGTTATTTCAGTATCCTGCAATGAATTACTAGTCGCTTGTTAAATATTGAGAAGTGATGAAGATAGTTACATATATCTTTGAGCCACATATTACTAAATAGTTCAGAATTGATGAAGACAAGCACATAGACACAAATCCCATTACCCTGCATATAATCGACATCAACATCAATCCTATACTTGAACATATTATGACACATACTAATACACCCACCTTAAATCTATCCAAATACATACAACTTCCACTACTTCCCTCCCCTAACTGCAAATCATATGCCAATTAAAACTACGCACAACAAGAGATTTCATAACAACTTCCTTTCTCTCATTTGGTATTGATGAAGCTCCATCTTCTGCGTTAAAATATGTATCTTTAGCCTTGAATTATCCATCTTCAGCCTTGAATTCTTCTCCTTCACCCTCTTCACAATTCATTATCATAAGCTCTTTCTTCCTTTATTGTTTGCAGCTGCTGATTCTCTTCAATCAGTGTCTCATTGGATGTAATCAAATAGACCACTGTTGACATCACCTTGTCACAAATGGAGTCCTTGATCCATTCAAAGTGATCATATCCACCAGGTGAGTCAAACCTTATACTCCAAGGAAACCCCCTAAGTGGGTTCTTAATTGTCATGCTAGTGAGAATCATACATCTCTTCCCACAACCACAAAATCTCTCGCAATAAGAGAAACATAGCCAACTTCTACAAGACTGACTTATACCAATCGAACTAGACATCTTGAGGCTTCCTCTTGGTCGACTTGCTACACTCAATCCAATTCCAACCCAAATTTGGAATGTTTGTTTGAGATTGATTGAAGTTTTTCGATTATAGGTTTGGGCTCGAATCTTAGAGTAATGAACCCACAGTGAAAAAAGGGACAAATGAAAGAGGAAGGAGGCAAGATAGGAGAGATTTTCAATTGCACACTTATATTTTTTTGCTAATTAAATTTAAATGAAAACCCAAGGAAACCATTGGAACGTATTTCAGGATGTGGGGCCAGCATTTCAGTCACATACCCATAATGTGCAAGGTGAGTGCAAAGCCACGCATGGCGGAACACCAGAGCGTTCTGCCTCGTGTGAAATTTTCTTTCTCATTGGTGTGCAAAAACGAACCATTTTGATTGCAATTTGATATCTAATTTGAATTACTCTCACTTATTCCATGTCCTATTGCATCCTTTTTGCCAACTTTTTTCTTTTTCTTAAAAGTCATGGGTAAGTTTTTTTTTTTCAAAGAAAAAAGTTGATAAAATGATACAAATCGCCTTTGTTCTGCAACATTTAATTTGAATAATTAAAATTTGTTATTTTCAGTTCTTCAAAATTAGAGCTAATGGCAGGGTTCGTTGTCATGAATGTAGTAACAATAAAATTACTATATTGTTGTTTGGTATTTTTGAAATTAATTTTGCTATCATAAATTAATTATTCAATTTTAAACATAAAAAGTAATTATCAAGACTTATAAACATAAATAAAAATACAATATAATGGAATAAATTAATTACATGTATTTAGTGGTGGGTTACATGGAAAATATTGTATTTGATGATTTAAGTTCGAGTTACATGGGATTGGAGGTTAAAGAATGCAAGTTTCAAAAGATGGAAATTCTGATGTTGTAGAGGGGTGAAGTTTCAAATTTTGGAACTTACATTGGAGATGCTATAAGAGTTGGTGGCCAATTCGCCCTCCATGTGGCATTGTACTTATCCAATGTAAAAAAGATTACAGCGTGCATGTCAAGTGGAACGACACGTATGGAGGAGCACTAGAGCATTCTGCCCTGCTTGAATTTTTTCCCCGTCATTCGCTTGAAAAAACGAGATGTTTTGGCTAGGTGATATTAGAGGGACGACGCATTTCGATGGCCAAGTATTGAAAAAAAAATAATAAAAAGTAGCCATTGGATTGAATCGTTGGAACCTGGCTTTGAACTTTAGCCTGAAACTAGTCGTTGGACCCAATGGCTAGTTTTGGGCAACAAATTTATTATTGATGATGGGTTCATCTAGAAATAACCCCAATTCAACCTAAAAAATCACATGAAAATCATCTCGTCTATCTTAAAATTGTGAGTGTAAAAATCGTTGTGGGAAGTGAAGAGAGAAGTGAAGTGAAGTATTTTTGCAATGTAAGATATTTTATAATTGAATTATTCATTTAGTAATTTGGTTTTATTTATGCTATACTTCAATTATTTTGAATTATATATTTGAAATAATAATTATTGGTTATTGTCTTGTTTGTGGAGATATTTGAGAGCTCCTTTTTTAAAGAATCACCAAAAAAAAAAGTGAAGTGAAGAATTTTGTAAGTGTATGTTATAATCAAAATTACTTTGAATTATACATGTTGGTTGTATGTTAGTATGTTAGTAGTTTTAAAAAATATGTTATAATTTAAATTTGAATTAAGTATCTATTAAATTTTCCATTTAAATTTGAATTATTTATGTTTACATGTTGGTTATATGTTTATACGTTAATAAGTTTAAATAATTATGTTATAATTTAAATTTGAATTAAGTATTGGGGAAATTTGCAATTTAAAATTTAAATTCAAATTTGAATGATTTATGTGTATATGTTAAAATGTACATATTCATTATATGTTTAAGTGTTAGTAATTTTAAATAAAAATGTTACAATTCATATTTGAATTAAGCGTTTGTGAAATTTTTAATCTTAGATTTAAATTTAAATTTGAATTAATTATTGGTTACATGTTATACATGTTTATACATTTAATTATGACATTGAAGTTAATACGATCAAAGTAGGATGAGCATGTTGACGTAAAATAATATGTTAGGAAAAATATATGAATATGAAGTTAGTACATACTAGAATAGTTTTAAAAGTTAATAAGTTTAGCATTTTTATATTTTAGTATGTTAGAAAATAAATTTGTGAAATATCGGATTTAAAATTTTTATTATATTAGAATTAGATGTTTAGATGTGGCTTAGGGAAATTACATGTTTATATGTTAAAATACGCGTTTGCGTGTTAAATTACTTGTTTAATTTGAAATTGTTTGAATATTAATTTAAGTTGGTATGGTTAAATGTGTTTGTTACAATTTAAAATTTAAAAGAATTGATACATTACATGTAGGCATACCCATGAAGTGGATCCTACTACACCAGACTCCTTTATGAATTCACTCATTGGGGGCGATCCATAACAGGACCTATGGAATAGTTCCAATAATTTCCCTAACCTTATAAATTGGTAATATCCACCACGTTAGCCCCCACAATACTAGCACATTATCCCCCCAACTACCCCCATTAAAACACCCTACCACAATGATGGATATCCCTCCACCCCCTTGGGTTTAAAATGAATCAAATCAATTAGGTAAGTTAATAATGCTGGTAAAAGGATGAATAATTCATCCAAGTTTTGTTTAAGCTTCAAAATTGCAGGGCAAGGGTTCGAATACAGCACTGACCCACATTTGTGTGCAAAATTCGACACGCATCCTCAAGGTTTCAGTCTGATATTTTTACATGGATTTGAAGTTCAAGATGTCATATTTCCAACAAATCAAGTTTCATCCAATTTAGACTTCATTTGGTCGTTCAAATCAGCCATTAAACCCAAGGTGTCAGAATTGCCAGCAAGACCAGAAGAAGCACGGCTTTGATTAGCTTATAACTTAAGCTATATGATGGCTTAAGTCTTCAAATTATACATTTTTGGAATCCTCATGATGTCTACTTTCATATCCAAGCATTAATTTTCAATCATACCCACAAGAGGATAAGAGATCAAGGACTTTTCCCAAACCAGTCAGATTAGGCCTTAATCTACATGGTAAAATGTTTAAGCCTAATTACCATACTTAAACATGTCCAAACCTTGATTTCTTTGGGGGGGGGGGGGTTATACACATCCCAAAATGACCCCCCATGACCTGAGAACCGAATCATCAACACTTCTCCTAAGCTTGAAAAGTGTTACAAAAACCGGCCAAAACTACCCCTAAACCCGGTTTAGTGCAAACCAGTTCTTCTTAAACCTTCAGCCGGTTTTCTCCATTTGCAAGCAGATTGGCACACCCCTCTATGCTTGGCACACGTACCTAGAGTGTCTAGGAGTGGTTGCTGCCTTGAAGTTCAACCAATGGAGGAAGAAAAGCAAGAAATCTTGTCCCTTGAACCTGATTGGCTAGCCGTAAAGGGAAGCATCACTTTTCGGCCAACCAATAGGAATTCAGCAAGGATCTCAGCATGATTAAGCTTAGATTAAAGGTAGATGATTGTATAATAAGTATTAGCAATGTTTTACTTCATGTTTTTAATGTATTAGATTAGTTTAAGATAGCTAGTAATGTAGTTTAGCAAAAATCAGCATGTAATTAGCTCCTAATCCTTTTCCTATCTAGTAAGGAAAGGGTGAGGTGTTTCCTTGCTTGTATGCTAGACAAGTTGGCCTTGTTTGCTGCCTATTTAAAGGCACCACACGGCCAAAGGCAAAGAACAACCCATATATTTGAATGAGAAAATTAGTTTGAGAGCTTTGTGCTTTCTTTCTTCAAACTCTTGCTCGCTTATCCTTAATTAGGCCAATTAAGGTGGTGTTCAAGTGAGTCTTAACCTAGATTAAGTGGTGTTTCTGTATCTTAATCGAAGTTAAGGGCCCTAAACTCAAGATTGGTGGTGTTTCTGTATCCAATCCTAGAGTTTAGTTCTATCCAATTCAGTGTTTATACTCAAGGTCTTCAAGTGAGTTAAAGTGGCCTTGCTAGCTTTAATTTTAAGTTAGTAATTCTTAACTTTGATTCATCTTTCCATTCCACACATCCATAACCCTTCACAAATCCATTCCCATGCTTAAAATAACTTCAAAAGACCTAACATCAAGCCAAACCTCCAAACACCCCCAACCGTACAAAATCTGACTTCACGGTTTTATCAAACCGAAAAGTGGCACGACCGTGCCACCTTGGAAACGTGAGGTTTTCCCTTTTGTGCTTCATGTTCTTGATGGTTAATAGCTTGGTTGCATCCCCCCTTGTGTTATACACTTGAATTCATCCCGTTCTCTTTTGTTTTCCTAGAATCACTTGATTCTAAACTCCATTCTCCCCTCACATACTTGATGCCTCACAACCATCATTTCATGTGCTCATTTTCCCTTGTTTTTCCTTGATTGTGTCTTCCTTAGTGTGAAAGCTCGGACTCTCAATTTGAGCCATAGCTAGAGGCCTCGACGGATACATCACACAAGGCCAAAATGCCTCTTAAATGACAAACTATATTGACATGTCTATGCCTCCCCCATATTTCCAACCAAATCCTCATCGTACACCCTCAGCAACTCTTCATTCTCAACTAATAATGACAGCAGTGGAGAAGGGTCCAAATAGATAGTGGAAGACGATTGGCACCTAGTGAATCTTCAATGAACATAAGCACGAACTCACAACCATGGCTATATGTGCTATGTTAGTTCAAGAAATGTTTGTTGTAAGTTGTATGAATCCTCTTTAATTTATGCAATGAAATATTGACTTACAATGAGTCATTCATCTTCCTCATCCTCTTCCTTGTGATCGTCATAAGGGTCGAGCATTATACTTAAAGAATGTAGTGATGATAAACCAATGTAGGAATATCTTCTAGTCAATGAAATAGATGTATATATAAATATATATATATATATATATATATATATATATATATATATATATATAAATAGAACTACTTATGGAGTTTAGACAAGCAAGATAAAAGAAGAGGGCTTTATAATCATCACAAAGACAAAGAAATAAGAAAAGATTTACTAGGAGAGATTGAGAAAAATCTCATGATCGCCTCCACAAAACTACTTCGCCTAAGGCTCAATCCACAACGAATTCCGTTTTTCTCATATGTTAAGGATATGAAAGCACTTGTTCCGTCAACTAGTAGGGGCCCTCGAGAATCATTTTGGGTATCTTCTAGTTGAGATACGACGCTCTTGTAGGTGTGGGTTGTCACCAATAACTAGTGCACTACAGCCATATGAATGTTGGCTTATTACATAGCAGCAGATTCTACCAATGAATACTTGAAGATTGATGAAAAGCACATCATTGGAGTGCTTGAAAAATTTTATTGCTAAGGTCATTCAAGTGTTTGGGAAAGAGTGTTTAAGAAAACCAACTAAGTCGTTGTTGACAATATATTACAAGTGGCAGAAGCCTGTGATTTTTCCTGTATGCCAGGAATAATTGACCATGTGCACTAGAGTGGAAGAACTATCCAACACCTTAGAAAGTAGTGTTTACTAAAAGGATTTATAGAGTCCCTATTTTTAATTCTTGAAGTGGTTGCATCCTATGACCTTTGGATATGACGAGCCTGCTTTAGGTGCCTGGGAAGTCTCAATGACTTGACCACCCTTGATCGTTCACTGGTTTCTGAGAGTTGTATGAGGATTGAACTCTGAAATGTGAATATGTCATCAATAGTCGTAGTATAATATTGGATACTTCCTATCCAACTGGGCAACCATCGTGAAGAGTATCCCCCTTTCTGAAGGACCAAATGCAAAATTGTTCGCTAAATATCAAAAATCTACTAGAAATAATGTGGAGAGTTGGGCTTCTACAAAACTCACTTTCATCATCATCCACTTGATCAAACAAAAAAAAAAAAACATCTGTGGTCCTGCTTGAGACATGGAGAATGAAGGCATGTGTTATACTCCATAATATGATTGTCGAGGATGAATGTAATTTATATGGCATTACTTATGACTGTGCACATGTGAAGGGTAGCACCCCGAAGCCTAATGTCCAACTAGACCATTATTCATGTTGTGCAGTCTACTTTCATAAAATAGCACAAGTTTAGAACCTCGAACTACATGCACACCTCCAATTAGAGTTGGTTGAAGAAACATTCATGCGGTAAATGGCTCAACAAGGATCACAAGTATAATAGTTATGTAATTTTTTTTATTGAACTTTTGTATTATGATTTTGTTTTTTTTGTGGAATGCTTGTAATGTATATTTTTCCTGGGTCCAATGTTGTATTATATTTCTTCCCAAGTTGATCTTTCATTTTGTATTTTTTTTAAGTCAAACCTTCATATTGTATTTTTGTTTAATCGATTTGTAATTTTGTATTCTATCTTCATTGAGTTGTGCAACCCAAAAAAAAGTATATTACATGATCAAGCAAAGAAAAAAAGGTAATAAATTTTCTAGGAATTAGAAAAGTTTGACATTATTCCGGGAAATAAATAACAAATATTCCATTTTCTGGAAAATAAAAAATATATTTGGGTGTTATAAGCATAAAATACAAACTTAAAAAAAAAAGAACAAAAGTAACTAAAGATGTTTGGTGGTGGTTTGCATGACAAATATTTTATTCTGTGATTACAGGTGGAGCCCTATGGGTTGAAAAAGTGAAGAAATACAAATTCCAAAAGGTAAAACTTTTGTTGATACAACAGGGTCGAGTTCCAAATTATGTATATTGGAGATGTTCTTAGGGCCTGCTCATTTTAGCGGTTGCAAGGAACGATTAGCAGTTGGGAGCTGCTGGGGTCGATTGTGGTTAGCAATTAGCAGTTGGGAGCAATTGTCAGTAGTTGGGAGGCAGTTGGATGAACGTTTGTAAAATAATATGAGCAGTTGGGAGTGGTTGGAAACATTGGGAAGGGGTGAGAGCAGTTGCAAGAGGTTAAGAGCAGTTTAGAGCGATTAGGATTTGATGTTAGCGGTTGGAAGCGGTTAAAAGTAGTTGAAAGTAGTTGCTAAAGCGAATAGGCTCCTACTCTTTGATCCATGGTATAAGAGCATTTGCCTTGCGTGGAATGCATTCCACAAGCGAGACCCGCGTTCCGTACGTCTGCTATGCAATGCATGTGGTTGGGAGCTGTTGTGGGTGATCCAATACTCACTTCATTTTTTTGTCTTATTTGTCAACGAAACGCAACAGTCGAGGAGCTTATGTGCACTGTTAGGTTAGTTTTTTGAGCGAAAAAAAAAAACAAAAGCCGCAAGTGTACAGCTTTCGCTGTAGTACTTGAGGGTCGTTTCCTCAGGGATGATGGAAATACTTAGGTCACTTAAATTTTTAAAACTAACATTACCTAAGCCTAAGGAAATACTTGATTTAGAAAATTTTAACTAAACAAAAAGAACAAATAATGATTAGGAAACCAAAGTAACCAACCAAGCTACTAAGCCCCACAATTAAGAAACCTAAGACAATAAACTTGAAGGAATAATCAATAAGAAAAACTTAAGCATAGATCAATGCAACTAAACTACCTTAAACAATATTAATCGAGCAACGAAACCAAATAGAAATTCATTTGAACCATATAAAATAGTAAATCATTTGAACTATCAAAACATGCCAAACCAATATCAAACCATTGTTCGTGCAATACCAAACTAAATCAAGTTAAAATCATATCAACAAAACCATTCGACCAACCATCAAACCATAATATTCGAACATAACCATCAACAAAACCATCAAATTACATCCACAAAACCGAAACCATAATATCAACAAAACCAAAACCAACCATTAATCAAACCTAACAATCGAACCTAACGCAACTGATAATAATAGTAACTCAACCCAGCTCAAACCAAGCTAATCAATGAAATAGCAGCGCAAAATAATCAAACCAAGCTAAATCAGGGAGAGGGGGAATCAACTAGTCCATAACTCATAATATTTAACGTTGTACAGACTAAAATGATACCAACGATATCAAATTTGCTCTGCTCGGGTATGAAATAGGGGAGGCCACAACAGGGAGGAACACTTCTGATATGAGTAGCTCGAATGGGGAAAAGGAAAACAGGAGTCAAGGTGTCCTTGCCTTTCAGTTCAGCAAAATATTACATCCCCGTTCTTGAGCTTCAATAACCACCAACAATGGCTGAAACACCATGGCTGATTTCACGAACAAAAACGGGGGGGAAGTTGTGACTAAAATTCAACAAAATCGCATGCAATTCTTATGAAAACAAGCTAAATTCGTGAATTACAGCCAGGCAACATGAAAACGAAGCATAATTACATGTATTCGAAACTAAATCATGGGTTTGAAAACGAAATGGCTGAAACGAAAATAAACCCTAAGTTTTTAATTACTGAAATTAGAAGCAAAATACCCTCAAATTAAACTAAAACTTCAACCTAAACCTAAATAAAACCTAATTAAAAACCTGAATGCGTCGTAGCCTCCTTTTATGCTCGAACTCGATCGGTTCTCAGCCATTGATCTTGCCCAGACATGGATGGTGGAGATGAGGTGACGATGTGGGTGTGCTAGCGTTGCATGGAGCGTGGATGATGAGGAAGATGACGATCTGTTGAAGAGAGAGAGATGAGAGCTGAGTTAGAGAGAGAGAGAGAGAGGAGATGAGGATGAGAATGGCGAGGCAGGGGAGGGGAGTGTTTTAGGGTCTTCCTCGTGCCGAAGTCGAGAAAGAGGAGAGAGAAAATGAGAGAAGAAATGAGGGGGGTTTAGGAGGCACGTGAGGTGCATGTGGGGTGGCTGGGTAGAATTAATTAGGCTTTCCTTTTATTTTTATTTTTTTTCCTTGGGCTGAACAAGAAACGGGTCTACCAATTTGGGTTGAGCTTGAGTCAAGTCGGTCCAAGTCTTCATTTCCGGCATTTCCGTCAATTTTCCATCATTTTCTTGCATTTTTTTCCACATTTATTCGATACATACAAAACAAAATCAAATCAAATAAAAACTTAAAAATAACGATTATAACGAGTATAAATTGGGTATAAATGTATCGTTAAAAAACACATTTTTGGCACGAACAAATACTCTCATACCAAGATTTTGCTCGTCCTCTAGTAAACTAACTAGACTACCTAAAAAGAAGTGGAACATAAGAAAAAAAAAAGAAAATCCTAACTCACTGTCGTAGGAATCACGGTTGCATTTAGCATACGCAAAAAGCCATTTAAACCCCTCAGTCTCCTAAGTAGACGGGTGAGGTCTCATTAGGGTTTTAAAGTGAAATACCTACAAAAATTATTTCGAAAACAAAGAAAAATCTTTTTGGTTTTTTTTTCCTCAAAGCTAATATATACAGAATTTGGGAAAAGGTATATACACATTCTAATCAACTAAATCACCTATGTAGCCAAGTGATTAGCCCACATGTAGACATAATGTACACATCAAGGATCTTTAACCTCATGCATGACACCAAAGCACTAAATTTTTTACCCCACTGTACATCAGTTGTGCATCCATCCCAGTGCTCGTGTGCAAGTGTATCATCATCCCAAGACTTAGATTTACCAGAATCAGACTCAATCCCACTTGATTGACATAACTACATTATTGACATATTAACATTGGAAGCAAGCTTTCCCAGTAACAGTATTGTCTCAAATGGTAACACCCAGTAGCACGTGCCTCAAAGGGTAACACTTAGTAGAGCATGCCTCAAAGGGATACTTGTCATTCCAAATTTTATTCCATCTCTTTTTCTTCCTTTTTTTCTCTCTTCTTTATTCATAATATGTTTTTCTTTTTTTTCGAAAGTGGCAAAAACCAGAGTAATTGTGTCACAAACAAGTGAGAGAATCATTCATGGAAGCGTAAGACCTAAAAATAATGATAAAGGAATAGCAAGGATTGGATTACACATCTATAATGAACAACTGAAGTTAGAGTTAGGACTTACAATTACATACTGAGGTCGGAGACCCATCATGCACATCGTACTTATATACAGCTAATAACCAAAGCATAGGGGATTTAAGTTAATCACACATAGTACAAAACGTCTCCCAAAAACAAAACCAAAAAAAAAATCTTCAAAATTTTTCAAAAATGGGTACCTCACCTCTACACCAAAACTTCACAATGTCATCATTATGGGAGCTAAGGCGCTCAAAAGCAATCACATCAGCTATACAGCCGCAAAACCAACACAAAACCACAAATATATACAACTAGGACATGATGAAAATAAAAAACAAAACTCAAAACAAACTCAAAAATACCAAAATCAAAATCTCAAAAGAAAAGCAAAAACAAAACTAACTCTAAAACAAACCAAACCACTAAATGACCAAAATCAACATCAAACCAAAACAAAATAAAACCCAAACACAAAAATCAACAAGCAAAATAACTAAATAAAGAAAAATCAAAATTAAAACCTAACAAAAGAAAACGAAACCAATCAAGACCAAACAAACATAATCACCCAAAATAAAAACAAAACCAAACTAAACACCAACCTAAATCAAAAGAAACCTAAAACAAAACAAAATACAAAAGAAAGAAAAGCTAAATACAAAACAAAAACAAAAACACTAAAACACCAAAAAGGAAAGAAAAAGAAACTATTAACAAAAACAAAACCAAAGATCACTAAACTAAAGAAACAAGGCACCAAACCAAAGGAACAAAACACAAATTCAAGGAAACTAAACAATGAAACTAGAACATACACAAGGACAATCCTAGATATTCACAACTATCAAATATTCACAAAATAAAAACACAACCAAGGGTGATCATAGCCCACACGGCTCAACATATCCCAAATTGCTCCTCAAGATTGATCACCCGTATATTCACAGTCCCAAATATCCTCAACTAAGTAAGAAAAGAAAGAAAGAAAAGTTAGAATGATCATACCAGGTCAGGTGCAAAAGTACACCTAAGCTATACCTCTGGAAATCCACTTAGCTAGAGGTCTTTGGAGCATCAACCACTCCATATTAAGCTAAAAACAACAACAACACCTCCCAATGTGGGTCCCGCTTTTGCGGGGTCTGGGGAGATCCACCTGTAGGCAACCTTACCTCTATCGATATTCCTACCCGTAGAGAGGCTGATTCTAGGAGACCCACAAAAAAGGGTTTTGTGAAAATATTTTGTAGCAGAAAGATTTTGTGAAAACATTTAATGCGAAAATTAAGGACACATAGCAAGGAATGACTAAGATGTATTAAAAAGACCAGTTGCTGAAGTTATGTAACAAAAGAACAATATATCAGAGGAAGGTAATATACCTTAACAACCAGAGGTAAGCAAACAATGTCTCTTCCTAGAAGAAAGTACAACTTGCATACAAACACACCATACGAAAAAACTACTACCAGCACTATGCCGCAACAACCTAAAGACTGTTACGGGGTCGACTCAGTGCGATCTAGGATCTTAATCCTATCCCGCCACAGCTTCCTATCCTGAGCCAAGTCCTCCATCACCTCGATAACCTTTAAGTCCTCTCTAATCACCTCGTCCAAACTCTTTTTTGGTCGTCCCCTCCCTCTTTTTCCTATAGGGATGTTGATCCTCTCACATCTCCTCATTGAGCGTCCACACTCCTCCTTTTCACATGACCAAACCATCAGGGTCTTGTTTCTCTCATCTTATCTTCGATGGGAGTTAGTTTAACTAAGTCCCTGATTACTCCATTCCTAATTCTTTTATCCTCGTATAACCACACAACCACCTAATCATCCTTATCTCTGCTACCATCAACCTTTGAACTTGCATCTTTTTTAGAGGCCAACATTCCTATCCATAAAGAACAGTCGGTCTAAATACCATAAGATAGACTTTGCCTTTCAATCCAATGGGCATCCTCTTATCACACAGTACACCTGAGGTATACTTCTATTTTTGCCAGCCCATTTTTATTCGTTGTTTAACATCTTCATCAATATCCCAATTCTACTGAATGATCGAGCCTAGTTACTTAAAATTATTGACCTTAGGTGTCGGGCTCCCATCCAGGGTGACTTCTCCCCCTGCATCTACCCTTCCACTAAAACAACAATGAAGGTATTCCATTTTCGATCTACTTACTCTAAAACCTGTAGATTCTATAGTATGCCTCAATTGCTCCAACTTGTCATTAACTCCCTGTGTGGTCTCATCAATAAGAACAATGTCATTTGCAAAAGGCATACACCAAGGTAGCTCATCTTGAATCCCTCTTGTAAGTTCATCCATAACTAGAGTGAAAAGAAAAGGGCTCAAGGCGGAACCCTGATGCAGGCCCATACCGAAGTCATTGGTGACCCCTCCTGGTGTCCTAACACTCGTCCAACCTCCCTCGTACATATCCTTAATAACTCGAATATACAAGTTTGACACTCCTCCTCTTCCAAGCATCTCCATAACTCCTCGCTCGGGACTCTATCATATGCTTTTTTCAGGTCAATGAACACCATGTGAAGATCCACCTTTTTATCTCTGTACAAACCCTACTTAAATCAAAACTCGTTAAAGCACGTAGAAACTTATCAAACAAAGAAGCCAAACTCTCAATAATACAGCAATAGTGAAAAGCAGTGAGTTGGAGCCAGAAAGACTACATCTACTTAGCCAATAAAGCACAGGTAAGGGCCCGCTTCAACTTATCAAACAGTTGGGCTAGTACTGAGGTCATTGGCCTAGAAACTATATCAGCATGAACAAACAATCTAGGAAAAAGAGTGAGTGCAAGGTTCAGAAGTCTAATAAGTCCAATATGCGTATGAGTCTGGTCTAAAGCAAAATTCTTAGTGGCAATGATCTCAAAGTCAAGAAATTCAAACTTGCAATATTAAAAAAAGCAGTCAGTTTGGATGGGGTCAAAAGAGAAGGTCTCATAATCAGCATAAAAACCATCATCAGAACTTCCATGGATATCAAACTTATAAGAAAAAGATTCATATTCTACATACAGAATATTATCATCTAATTTAAATAGAAGGTCAGGAATAACGGGATCAAAAGAAAATGATTCATATTCAACATGAAAACCCACATCAAGAACTTCAGTAACATCAAACCCACATGAAAAAGATTCATATTCTGCATAAAGAATATCATCATCAAAGTCCAAAATAGTGGGTTCAGTTACCTCATTGCATAACTCATGTGAAATGTCTTCGAATCATCTAAATTATGAGGCTCAACTTCAGCTGTGATGCTTATATCTAACTCACTAACAATATCAGATTGTTCACCCATCTCAAACTCATAAAAACCATTCAGAGTGGTGGGTGGGTCGGCAGAAACTAAGACAACATCAGTGATGCCCTTAGGTGAGCTAGTCTAGGGTGCAAGATCAGGTGATAGAGACATAGGAAGGGCACTCTCTTTTTCTAAACTAGGCACATACATGTCTTCATTCAAATAAGGCCTAGCAGAATAAGAGGGTTCAAAATCATCATAAAGACTAATGTCAGGTTTAAGAGATCCTAAACTAGAATCAAACTCACTATAAGTCTCCCTAGTTTGATTAAAACAATAAGAATATGTAGCAATTCGCGCTTTCATGGTCGGTATCATTTGATCAGCCAATTGATTAGTCTTCTTTTCAAAACTTGCACTTGTAACATCAACATAAGCACTATAAGGACAAGTATGAGCATCATGATCAGAAGATTCACAATAATCGCATAAAACAGGAGGCATATAATAGTCATATGAGTCATTCAAATTCATAAAGTGGTCTGAAGGGTAAGAATTAGCATGAAAATCATACTCTCCATGAGTTGGGTATCTAAAAGTCTCATTAGCTTGTTCAAATGCATAGGTTTCCCAAGCTAATTTTTCAAAGAAATCCCAAACTTCATCATGAGCTCTAGATAATAATTCTATTAAACCTCCAAGACAAATTGATTCAACATAAGTCCTTGACTCAACATTTAGATCCACAGTAATGACCTCACAAATTTCTCATTTTTCAAAATTGTGATTCAGTTGAGTATGATAATTATTAAGCCTTGAAAAATAACTCCAAAAACGTTCGTACTCATATTGCAAGAAATGGAAAACTGGCATTTTGTTTTTAATGTTTTTAAAGTTTTTCAATTTTTAGGGGTTTTCAAGTTTTTCTAAATTTTTATGGGTTTTTTGGATTTTTTTTCAGGAAATGAACTAAATAAATCACAACTAATAACGAATAAACAAAGTAAGTTGAAGTATAAGCAACTAATAAAAACAAAACCAAGAAAAAGAAAAGTGCTCAAACATAAACTTGCCACTTTGTTTTTGGAGGTTTTTAAAAAAAAAATTATTTTTTTGTGGTTTTCAAGTTTTTTTTTCTATTTTTTTTTGGATTTTAGGCTTTTCTTAATTTTAGTGATTTTGAAGGTTTTCTAAATTTTTTTTGGATTTTAACTTTTCTAATAATTTTTTTTGGATTTTGAGAATTTTGAAGAAATGAACTAAACCAAGCATAATTAAAAACGAAATAAAGCAAGTAAATCAAGATCTATGCTACTAACAAGAAAGTAGGGAAGAAAAAGAGAATGTGACCGAATCTCATGTCGTCGTCCCCGACAACGGTGCCAAAAATTTGTTAGGTTAATTTTTTAGCCAAAAAAACAAAAGTTGCAAGTGTACAATTTTCGTTGTAGTACTTGAGGGTCGTTTCCTCAGGGATGATGGAAAGGCTTAGGTCACTGAAATTTTTTAAACTAACATTACCTAAACCTAAGGAAATACTTGATTTAGAAAATTTTAACTAAATAAAAAGAAGAATTAACGATTAGGAAACCTAAGTAACCAACCAAGCTACTAAGCCCCACAATTAAGAAACCGAAGAAAATAAACTTAAAGGAATAATCAACAAGAAAAACTAAAGAATAGATCAATGCAACTAAACTACCTTAAACAATATTAATCGAGCAATGAAAACAAATAGGAATTCATTTGAACCATATCAAATAGTAAATCATTCGAACTATCAAAACATGCCAAACCAATATCAAACCATTGTTCGTGCCATGGCAAACTAAGTCAAATTAAAATCATATCAACAAAACCATTTGACCAACCATCAAACCATAATATTTGAACATAACCATCAACAAAGCCATCAAATTACATCCACAAAACCATAACCATAATATCAACAAAACCAAAACCAACCATTAATCAAACCTAATAATCGAACCTAACACAACTGATAATAATAGCAACTCAACCAAGCTCAAACCAACCTAATCAAATAGCTGCGTAAAATAATCAGACCAAGCTAAATCAGGGAGAGGGGCAATCAAATAGTCCAGAACTCATAATGTTCAAACCTAGTACAGACTGAAATCATACCAACGATATCGAATTTGCTTTGCTCTGGTATGAAATCGGGGAGGCCGCAACATGGAGGAACACTTTTGATGTGAGCAGCTCGAATGGGGAAAAGGAAAACAGGAGCCAAGGTGTCCTTGCCTTTCAGCTCAACCAGACATTACATCCCCATTCTTGAGCTTCAACAACCACCAACAATGGTTGAGCACACCATGGCTAATTTCACGAACAAAAACAGGGGAGGGGGGAAGTTGTGACTGAAATTCAACAAAACCGCATCCAATTCTTACGAAAACAAGCTAAATTCGGGAATCACAACTGGGCAATATGAAAAGGAAGCATAATTACATGAATTCGAAACTAAATCATGGGTTTGAAAATGAAATGGCTGAAACGAGAATAAACGCTAAGTCTATAATTATTGAAATTACAACCAAAATACCCTCAAATTAAACTAAAACTTCAACCTAAACCTAAAATAAAACCTAATTAAAACTTGAATGCACCATAGCCTCCTTTTATGCTCGAACTCGATCGGTTCTTAGCCGTCGATCTCGTCCAGGCGTTGATGGAGGGGATGAGGTGATGATGTGGGTGTGCTGGTGTTGTGTGGAGCGTGGATAATGAGGAAGATGGCGATTTGTTGAATAGAGAGAGAGAGAGGAGAGCTGAGTTAGAGAGACAGAGAGGAGATGAAGATGAGAATGGCGAGGTAGGGGTGGGGAGGGTTTCGGGGTCTTCCTCAGGCCGAAGTCGAGAGAGAGGAGAGAGAAAATGATAGAAGAAATGAGGGGGGGTTCAGGAGGCACGTAAGGTTCACGTGGGGGGTCGGGTAGAATTAATTAGGTTTTCCTTTTATTTATTTATTTATTTATTTTTTCCTTTAGGATGAACAAGAAATGGGCATAGCAATTCGGGTCCGGCTAGAGTCAAGTCGGCCCAAATCTTCATTTTTGGCATTTCCGTCATTTTCCCATCATTTTCTTGCATTTTTTTCCACATTCATTTGATACCTACAAAACAAAAAAAAATCAAATAAAAACCTAAAATAACGACTATAATGATCATAAATCGGGTATAAACGTATCGTAAAAATAACACATTTTTGGCACAAACATGCATGGGATGCTTCATGGAAGAAAAAGCCTTGGGAAACTCTTCCTGATTTCATCCTCCCAGCATTTCTGTGCATTTGAATGTGCATCCTCAATATCTAATTTGAATTTCTGTCACTTCTACAACGTGCTAATGCCTACCTTTCTGTCTTTTTTTTTCCTTTTTTTGTAATCGTTGGTAAATTTTCAAAAAATTGATTAAATGATACAAGCCATCTTTATTCCGCAATATTTAACTAGAGTAATTAAAGGTATCTATTTCTAAATCTTCAAAAATTAGTGCTAATTGCAACATTTGTTGTCATGGATGTAGCGATGAAAAAAATTGTTATATTGTTGTTTGGTATTTTTGAAATCAATTTTGCTATCATAAAATAAAAAATGATTATTAAGATTTATATACTTAGTGGTGGGACACATAAAAAATATTTTATTTGGTGATCCAAATTAGAGACCAATGAGATGCGGAGATAAAAAATGCAAGTTCTTTTGATAATGTGGAAGGGTGGAGTTCCATAATTTAGATCTCCCATTGAAGATACTATAAGAGCTAGTGGCCAATTTGCCTTTGTCTGGCATTGTACTCACCTAATTTAAAAAAATTATTGTTGTGTATCTTATTTTTAAAACCCTTTTGATGGGATCCTAGCCACTGAAGATATTGTCCATGATGATACAAGTCCTACACAGCCAAGAACAAGGTCTCAAGTGAAGAAGATGGCTCAGTTATTGCAAGAAAGTGAAGCTAGCACAAACGGGTTCACTAGCCTCAAAGTGCCCGGTTTTGTGCATTCGATTTCCTAAGCTACATTGTAGCTTATGACTAACATTTTTGCATTTTTGGAATCCTTTTGATGTTGCTTTGCAGGTCCATGCATGAGTTTAAAGTCATACCCTCAAGAGGATTGAAGGTCAAGGTCATTTTCCAAGCTAATCCATTTTGCCCCGGTTTTGCGCGGTTGGAAATATTGATTTGATTAACCCTCAAAACCCTTTTGTAACCTTGATTTTCTTGAGGTGGGGGATTCTATACATCCTAAAATTACCCCCTACCTTTAAAATCCCAGCCATGGTCAATTTTCCTACACAAACAAAAAGCCTCAAAAAACCGGCCCACAAAGCTTGAACCCGGTTTTTGAGAATTGATTTTCTCTTCCCCTAAACCAGCCGGCCAACCTACCTTGCAAGTTGATGGGCACGCTCTCCAATCTTGGCACACACTCCTAAGTACTCTAGCATTGGCTGCCCCTTGAAAGAGAAGCCAATGGAAGCAAGACAAAGTGATGAATGGTGCCTAATTCCTATTGGCTAGCCGCAATCTTCCCATGCAAATTTCGGCTAGGCACATGGCCTTCTAGCCTTTGCTGAATGTATTAAGTGTTTAATCAAGTGTTAAAGGTTGTATAATTATCCTAGACATTACTTTACTTCATGTTAGTGATGTATTAATTGTAGTTAAGTATGTTTGTATTTGATTTAGCCTAAACCGATTGTATTAGTCACTAATCATTTCCATACTAGGAAGGAAAGGGGAGGGGGACGTGTGAAGCTAGGAATCCTTGGCCATTTTTGCTGTTTTCATAAAAGCACTCCAAGGCCTTAGTTTCATTTCATAAGTTGTTGAATGAAATTCCAAGTTTGAGAGCATTAGCTTTCTTCTTTCCAAACTCTTGCTTGCTTATCCTTAATTAGGCCAATTAAGATGGTGTCCAAGTGAGTCTTAACCTTGATTAAGTGGTGATTCTGTATCTTATTCAAGATTAAGGGCCCTAAGCTTGAAGATTGGTGGCGATTCTGTATCCAATCTCAGGTTTAGTTCTATCCTATTCTAGTTTCATCTCCATGATTTGCTTAGTGAAGTAATTAACTTGGATTAAGAGTTAATTGCTTTTACTTAGCTAATCTTTCACTTCCATTCATTTCCCCACTTCAAATACTCTCATTTTCATCCATTTTCACCATTTGCCATTCACCAAAAGAAGCAAAAATCGAAGAAGCTTTCAAGGGCATTCAACCATGCTCATTTCCTTCCCCCACGGTTTTTGGGACAGCAAAGTGGCACGGTTTGACCGTGCTCATAGGCACGACCGTGCCACCTAGGCCGTGACTCAAACTCAAGTTTTTTACTTCCATTTGATGTGAGTTAGCTAGGGTGGTGATTTCCCTTGACACTTACATCATATTTGGTATCAGAGCTTGGTTTCTCCTAGGCCTTGTGTACCCTTTCCACTTCCACAAATCATTCCACTTCCCCTTTCTCACAAATTCAGTTTCCCCTTTGTTTTTACAACCTATTCTACCATGACTTCAACTAGTATGTCATTGGAAGAAAGGTTTGATGCCTTGATGAAGCAGAATGAGTTCTTGGCTAGCAAAATTCGAGAAGATTCTCAAAGAAACCAAGAAGCTCAGGCACAGAATGAGTATCTTCGAAAGCAGTTGGGTTATTTCATGAAGCAAAAGCAAAAGATGAATGAAGATACCCTTCAATCTGAACTAAGGGCACGTGAAGAAGTCTTCAGCCATGATATTGATTCATCAAGTGAAGAAGAAGTGCCTAGAATGGTTGGAGGAGAACCACGGATGCAAGCCAACAACAATGATTTCAGAGTTGAAGTTCCTGAGTTCGAAGGTAAGCTTGATCCTGAAGAGTTTATTTATTGGTTGCATATAGTTGAAAGAGTCTTTGACTATAAAGACATACCTGATGATAAGAAGGTTAAATTGGTTGCTTTAAGGCTTAAAAAGTATGCTTCTATGTGGTGGACAAACTTGAATGCTAAAAGGCTTAGAGAAAGGAAGTCTAGAGTTCGAACATGGGAAAAAATGAAGTCTAAGCTTAAGGCACGTTTTCTTCCACCAACATATGTTCAACATTGCTATGCTCAGTTTCATAATCTCACTCAAGGTAATATGACTGTTGAAGAATATACCCGTGAGTTTGAGAAATTCATGATTAAATGTGATATTCAAGAGCCTGAAGAACAATCCATAGTTAGATACTTGGGTGGTCTTGATCCTAGGTATTCTAATGTGGTAGAATTGTAAGCCTATACATCCTTTGATGATGTTTGTGTACTAGCTCATAAAGTGGAACAACAAAAGAAGGCTAAGCAACCCCACAAACCTCAAATTGCTAAGTCTTTCATTATGAACCAACCCTTTAACAAGGGGAGTTCCAATCCACCCCCTAAGCCACAAATGCCCTTTCCTCCTAATCCACAAAGAACCGTAGCACCACAAAAGGCTCCAGCAACCCCATATCGCCCTCACCCTAACCCAATGAGCAATAGAAGGTGTTTCAAATGTCAAGGTCTTGGTCGTATCGCTTCTGATTGTCCAAACAGAAAGGTTATTACTCTAGCAGAATGGACAGTTGTTAAAGAAGACCTTGAAGAGGAGGAAAATGAAGAAGAAAATGAGCTAGAAACTGAAGAGGCTCATGAAGAAGTTGAGGAAGAAGCTGATGAAGGTGAGATGTTGGTATTGAGAAGAGTATTGAATGGCCACAAAAACACCAAGGATGAACAACGAGACAATATCTTCCACACCCGGTGTACCGTCCAAGGCAAGGTTTGTTCTCTAATTGTTGATGGTGGTAGTTGTGCTAATGTGGTTTCTCTTACTATGATTGAGAAGCTAGGTTTGCAAGCTTCAGCTCATCCACATCCGTACAACATACAATGGTTGAATCAAAGCAAAGGTCTTCAAGTTAACTCCCGGTGTCTTATTTCTTTATCAATTGGCAAGAGTTACCAAGATCAGCTTTGGTAATACCCATGGATGCTTGTCACATCTTGCTGGGCAGGCCATGGTTATATGACAGGAAGGTTATGCATGATGGATTTCTTAATACTTACTCCTTATTCAAGGAAGGCAAGAAGATCACTTTGAAGCCATTATCCCTATCTGAGCTCCACAAAAATAAACCTACAAAAGGCCATGACCAATCTGGTTGCTTACTAACCTTTAGTGAAACTCTTTTGAAGGCTGAAAATCATGAATTCAAAGCTTTTAAAGAGTGGATCTTAACCCTACAAGATGAACCAGAAAATCCCATGCCAACTCACCCTTTTGCCAAAACACTCATCCAAAAATTCTGTCATCTATTCCCAGAAGAGATACCCTCGGGCTTACCCCCTAAAAGGGATATCCAACACCACATTGACCTCATCCCAGGATCCATTCTCCCAAATAAGCCAGCTTATAGAATGAATCCAAAGGAGACCATGGAAATTCAAAGGCAAGTGGAAGAATTGATGTCCAAGGGTCTTGTTCGTGAATCACTTAGCCCATGTGCCGTACCTGCTTTATTGGTTCCCAAGAAGGATGGTAGTCAACGAATGTGTGTGGACAGTAGGGCCATCAACAAGATCACTATCAAGTATAGGTACCCCATACCTAGACTTGAAGATATGCTGGATGAACTGCATGGCTCTAAGGTATTCTCAAAGATTGATCTAAGAAGTGGCTACTACCAGATTCGCATCAGAGATGGAGATGAGTGGAAGACTGCATTCAAAACCAAGGGAGGATTATATGAATGGCTTGTTATGCCATTTGGTCTTTCAAATGCTCCTAGTACATTCATGCGACTTATGAATCAAGTGTTCAAACCCTTTATTAGCAAGTTCGTGGTGGTCTACTTTGATGATATTCTTATTTATTCCAAGGACGAACAGGCACATCAAGATCATCTCACTCAGATTATGCATGTCCTGGAACGTGAACAGTTATATGGTAATCTTAAGAAGTGTACCTTTTTCACTAATGAAGTTACCTTCTTAGGTTACATTGTATCCAGTGAAGGTGCTAAAGTAAATGAAGGGAAGATAGAGGCTATTCGCAGCTGGCCTCAACCATAAAGTATACATAATGTTCAAAGCTTCCATGGTTTGGCTTCTTTTTACAGGAGATTTATTAGAAGCTTCAGCACCATTATGTCCCCTATGACCGAAGTGCTTAAAGGATCATCATTTGAATGGAATCCTAAGGCACAATCTGCTTTTGAAGAAATAAAGAAGAAGCTCACTCAAGCACCTATACTTGCCCTACCATGTTTTGAAAAGGTGTTCGAGGTTGAATGTGATGCATCTGGCGTTGGAATTGGAGGAGTTCTAACTCAAGAAGGTAAACCTATAGCCTTCTTTAGTGAAAAACTCTGTGACTCAAGAAGGAAGTACTACACATATGACAAGGAATTCTATGCTATCATTCGATGTCTAGAGCATTGGAGTCATTATTTGGTGGCTAGTGAGTTTATACTTCACTTTGATCATGAAGCCTTGAAGTACATCCAAGGTCAGCACAAGCTTAACTCACGCCATGTGAAATGGGTTTAGTTCCTTCAGTCATTCCATTTCACCATCAAGCATAAATCAGGAAAGCGGAATCAAGGTGCAGATGCATTATCTAGAAGGTATCTTCTATTATTTCAATTAGATGCTCTTATTCTTAGCTTTGAGCATCTCAAGAGTTTATATGCAAAAGATGAAGACCTTGGGAGTATATTTGCTGCATGTTCAAAACACCCCAAGGGAGATTTTCTAGTCCAAGATGGTTATTTATTCAAAGGAGTGCGATTGTGTATTCCTAAGTGTAGCACACGTGAACTTCTAATCAGGGAGGTTCATGGAGGTTCTTTAGCAGGTCATTTTGGAGAGTCCAAGACCCTTACCATGCTAAGGGAACATTATTATTGGTCCGGAATGGAGAAAGATGTCCAAGATATGCTTAGAAGATGTGGGACATGCCAAATTGCCGAAAGTCATACTCTACCGCAAGGCTTATACACTCCATTGCCCGTACCAACTCTACCATGGGTGGATGTAAGTATGGATTTTATTTTGGGACTACCAAAGACTCAAAGAGGCAAGGACTCAATATTTGTGGTGGTAGACAGGTTTTCAAAGATGGCACACTTCATTCCATGCAATAAGACCAATGATGCTCGACACATTGTCGAGCTCTATTTCAGGGAGGTAACAAGATTCCATGGTATTCCTAAGTCTATTGTTTCAGATAGGGATACAAAGTTTCTAAGTCATTTGTGGATTACTTCATGGAAGAAACTTGGTACTAAGTTGTTATTTAGTACTACTTGTCACCCCCAAACTGATGGCCAAACTGAGGTTACTAATCGAACCTTAGGTACTCTTCTAAGGGCATTCATTAAACCTCATGCTAAAGCCCGGGATTTACTCTTACCACATGCTGAGTTTACATATAACAGGGCACCTAGCAAGGCTACAGGTCTTTCACCATTCAAGGCGGTGTATGGGATTGATCCAATGAGTCCTAATGATCTTACTCCACGGCCCCAAGACCAAAAGCCCCATGTTGTTACAGCAAAAAGAGTAAAAGAGATCCAAAAGCTCCATGAGTTGGTGAAAGCAAGAATTGAAAAGACCAATGCAGCATATGAAGCACATGCCAACAAGCATAGGAGAAAGATTGTATTTCAACCTGGAGACTTAATATGGATTCACCTAAGGAAGGAAAGATTTCCTTCTAAGAGGAAGAACAAGCTTCTACCAAGAGTTGAAGGTCCATTTGAAGTCTTGGAAAGAGTTAATGACAATGCTTATAAGGTTGATCTCCCAGGTGATTATGAAGTCTCTGCCACTTTTAATGTGGCTGATTTGAGCCCATTCTACCCCGATGTTCCTCCACAAGATTTGAGGGTCAAATCTTTTCAACAAGGAGAGGATGATGGGATCCTAGCCACTGAAGATCTTGTCCATGATGATGCAAGTCCTACACGGCCAAGAACAAGGTCTCAAGTGAAGAAGATGGCTCAGTTATTGCAAGAAAGTGAAGCTAGCACAAACAGGTTCACTAGCCTCAAAGTGCCCGGTTTTGTGCATTCGATTTCCTAAGCTACATTGTAGCTTATGACTAAAATTTTTGCATTTTTGGAATCCTTTTGATGTTGTTTTGCAGGTCCATGCATGAGTTTCAAGTCATACCCTCAAGAGGACTGAAGATCAAGGTTATTTTCCAAGCTAATCCATTTTGCCCCGGTTTTACGCGGTTGGAAATATTAATTTGATTAACCCTCAAAACCCTTTTGTAACCTTGATTTTCTTTAGGGGGGGGGGATTCTATACATCCTAAAATTACCCCCCTACCTTTAAAATCCCAGCCATGGTCAATTTTCCTACGCAAACAAAAAGCCTCAAAAAACCGGCCCACAAAGCTTGAACCCGGTTTTTGAGAACCGATTTTCTCTTCCCCTAAACCAGCCGGCCAACCTACCTTGCAAGTTGATGGGCACGCTCTCCAATCTTGGCACACACTCCTAAGTACTCTAGCATTGGCTGCCCCTTGAAAGAGAAGCCAATGGAAGCAAGACAAAGTGATGAATGGTGCCTAATTCCTATTGGCTAGCCGCAATCTTCCCATGCAAATTTCGGCTAGGCACATGGCCTTCTAGCCTTTGCTGAATGTATTAAGTGTGTAATCAAGTGTTAAAGGTTGTATAATTATCCTAGACATTACTTTACTTCATGTTAGTGATGTATTAATTCTAGTTAAGTATGTTTGTATTTGATTTAGCCTAAACCGATTGTATTAGTCACTAATCATTTCCTTACTAGGAAGGAAAGGGGAGGGGGACGTGTGAAGCTAGGAATCCTTGGCCATTTTTGCTGTTTTCATAAAAGCACTCCAAGGCCTTAGTTTCATTTCATAAGTTGTTGAATGAAAATCAAAGTTTGAGAGCATTTGCTTTCTTCTTTCCAAACTCTTGCTTGCTTATCCTTAATTAGGCCAATTAAGGTGGTGTCCAAGTGAGACCTGACCTTGATTAAGTGGTGATTCTGTATATTAATCAAGATTAAGGGCCCTAAGCTTGAAGATTGGTGGTGATTCTGTATCCAATATCAGGTTTAGTTCTATCCTATTCTAGTTTCATCTCCATGATTTTCTTAGTGAAGTAATTAACTTGGATTAAGAGTTAATTGCTTTTACTTAGCTAATCTTTCACTTCCATTCGTTTCCCCACTTCAAATACTCTCCTTTTCATCCATTTTCACCATTTGCCATTCACCAAAAGAAGCAAAAACCGAAGAAGCTTTCAAGGGCATTCAACCGTGCTCATTTCCTTCCCCCACGATTTTTGGGACAGCAAAGTGGCACGGTCTGACCGTGCTCATAGGCACGACCGTGCCACCTAGGCCGTGACTCAAACTCAAGTTTTTCACTTCCATTTGATGTGAGTTAGCTAGGGTGGTGATTTCCCTTGACACTTACATCACCTTTCATTGGATAATACATATTTGTATATGGCATCCTATAATTTGTTGAATTAGTTTTAAATTTTTTTCAGTTAATTTGCTTTTTGATGCAACTAAGGCGCGATGGTCGAATTAGACAGAATTGAAACCCAAATCCTTCATAAGAACTCTCATTAACTTTAACAATAAAGCTGATTAACACCTATATTCTTTTGTAATTAATGGCAATATCATTTTGACAAGTTTTGCGATGAAGTGTATGGTAACAATGTCAATATGTCAAAAAAATAATCTTGAGTATTAATTTAAGAGGCATTTGTCGTTTCACTTGTCATGCCTATATCTATATGAGTAATTATATTAAAACAATTCATTTCTATGACATCTGGCAAGTTTTTATACTTAGGTCATTTAGGACTAAACCTAAACTTAATCTCCATATTTAATTGTGCTCTATACTAGAGTTTGATCCAATGCTAACTTAATTTTACTTTATACTAGAATTTGATCCTGTGCTATGCATAAACTTCTTTAAATATCTATTTAAAATTATAAGACATATAAATATTGTTTTGTTCACCTATCTATTTTTTTTGTAGATTTCATACACGATACATATATTACTGAACAACAGTTGGCCGAATGGTCAAGTGCTTCCTTTCTCACGCTCCCCACCCGGGTTTGACTTGGGGGCTACTTATGCTATGCTTAGTGTACGATTGGGCTTCGTTACTAGGCCTCTTATCTGGATTTTGATATATGTTGCCCCTTGAGCTACTTAGACCTACTGGATATCCCTGAGATATGGGTCAATAGATTAGGCCAGCTTACAAAAAAAAATTTGATACATATGTTAATTTTTTAATAAATTACACACGTAAAGTGTATGAGTAGATGAAATATGATAACTTCTTATAAATTGCTTGAAGGAAGAATTAATTCTTTTTTTTTTTGTGTCCAACAAAACCAACGAGTTTACCTTGTCAAGTTTTATAAATGAATTGATTAATATGAATTTAATTTAAAGTTCACCATTAGTTGTATCAGTTCGATGAAGGGAAAAAACCAATATTAATTTGCCTACTCAGCCTTTGAATGGCACCTAAGCTAACCATGCGAAGAATGTAACTTCAGAATGCAAAAATATGCACATATATGATATGATATCTCATATTGTTTAATTGTAGTTGTTACTATCAATTAACACTATATTCATGAGACCATTACAAAAACATTTTAAAAGCTAGTAAATAGTTCTCAATTAATATAAAAACTGTACCATACAACTTCAATCAATCCTTATCTTCCCCTAAATCAAAATTAATGCTAAACATTAAAATTGAATAATCGCATTATTAACATGATATTATACAGGTCAATATAACATAATTAAAGGCTTTTAGAAAAATAATAATATCTTCAGGGCTCTTGGACAATAATAATCCAACCTTTAAAATTTGGTGCCCAATGCTCCAACCTTTTGAGTATTTATTTTAATATTGATATACAAACTTAAATATTCTTTGACTTGCCAATTTGACAACATGCTAACTTATTTATCATGTATTGATGGTATACTTATCTTCACTCTTTCCAGCATCACATTTAAGTGTGATATGTGATATCTCATTATCTTCTAAATTTTGATGGGTATTTATTTAATCGGGAATTGGACGCCAATAATCTTACCTTCGGGTGTGTTTGACGATAACAATCCCACTTTGAACACTGCATGCCAACATACTAATCTTTGACCCTATTTATCTATTTTTGGACCTCTACCGAGTTTAAGTGGTTGTGACTCACCTAAAAGCTAACATGGCATCCATATGTACGGTGGTTAAGAGTTTCTTTTTTCCTAACTAACATGTCAGCTTCCAAATGCCAAAAAAAAAGAAATAATTACACACTGCCACTAGTAGAATCCAACTTTTACATTAATTTCTATTACTATATCACCTTTTTATACATGTCGTCACTGATATGTCTTTGAAAATATCAAAAATCTTCAACCACTATACACATAGATGTCATGTTAGCTTTTCGGTGAGTCACAACCACTTCAACTTGATGGTGGTCCAAAAATAAATAAAAGGGGTCAAAGGTGGGTCTGTTGGCATCCAGCGTTGAAAGTGGGATTATTATCATCCGATTCCCCTAAAGGCGGGGTTATTGGCATCCAACTCCACTTGTTTAGTTTGTAGTATTGTCAAGTCATAGACACTTTTTCTTATCAATGTGTGAAGTGAGAACTTATTTGTCACACATGCATAAACCATTTTTATTCAATTTTTTTAGCGCCATTATTCACATGTGATGACTCTTTGAGTCAAAAGGTCAAGGGCTTGCTCAATTTGGGCTGGCCTTTTTGCCATCAAACCACATCGATCTTCAAATTAAGGACAACCAACTATAACGAGGGCTAGATCAAGTAAAGATTCCAACCCCCTAACCCTTGGAAGGTTTGATAATTTAATTTGATGCATGTCATTCAAATTTGCAGTCTTCATCTAATCTTAGAAACGGACTCCACTGTACCCTAAATCATATTTATTTATTTAATTAAGCGATGTTATTTATTTTTCACATTTATTTATATCATTGAATCATCCCAGTTGAAAAAAAAAAACATTCATTCGAGCTCCACTTTGCAATTCGAGTTTCATTTATCGAAAATAATTTTTTGGAGAAATTGATATTAGGCCTCAATAATTATGATTTAAATTATTAAATTATTCTTCATGGCATCATATTAAAAAAAATAAAAATTTAATTATCGCACCCGGTTTGACATTTTTTTTCCAACCCGAGCTCATTTAAGCCCAATTTCGGCCTAACAAGTTCCTAACCCATTTGCTTATCTAATTACCATCATTAAGCCTTAATCATCATTAGCAAAAGCTGATTTTTTGTGCTTAATTTTCAGCTAAGTACTTTATTTGCCTAAGGTTCATTTTGCACCAAGTAATTTTCAAAGCACTTTCTCTCTCTTCTTCTCTCCTCCTTCTCTCTACCCACAGCAGTAGCCCCCACCAGCTTTTATGGTGTTTTCCGGCCACTTTCGGCCACTCTCCGACAAGGATTTCAATCCTCAACCACCTCCCTCCACCGGCTATCATCTTTCACTCTCAAAATCACCAAATACCATCTCCACCTCCACTTATTTCAAGCTCAAAGTAAGTGACATCAATCTTGTTCTTTGAATTTTTGGTTTTTGCTTCTTGTTTTGGTTATTTTGATGATGGATCATGTTGTTTTTATTGAATTAAGAATCATCTTGGTGATGGATCATGTTGGAGTTGAAGCTAGGGTTAGGGTTTTATGTTAATCATGCAAGCTTCATGTTCAAGTGTTGAATTTTGATTGTTTTAAATGAGATTTTGTGATCTTTAGCATTGGTAATGAATATCAAGATTTTTATGCTGATTTATATAAGTTAAAGAGTGATTTTAGTGGGTGGTTATGTGAAGAAAAGATTGAAAATATGTGAGTTAAAGCTGGAAAACAGACCTGAAACAGCGGCTACTTTGGGAATTAACTGGTACTGTTTGGTACATCCAAAATTCATGATTTTTGGTGTAGTTATATCTTGATGACTTAGCTTTCAATAGGATTTAGAATTACTCAATTTCCAGTTGTGTGGACAAAGTTATGACCAATTTACTCAAGACTATACAGAATGCATTGAAACTGGGAACTAAACTGAAACAGTAACTTCACGGAAAAACTGGTATTGATTGGGTCACTGAAAAACTATGATTTTTGTTTTGTGGATAGATCAATGAGTTCTCTTTAAAATTCATCTTGAATCGCCTTAATCCGAGTTTTGTGGAAAACATTATGGTCGTTTTCCTACGACTGCGCAGATTGATCAGAAATTGTGCACGTCTTTGTTCTACCCTACTTTTAGGGACCTTATTATGTGAATCATGCTTTGTGTCCTAAATAAGAGTTTTATAGGACATTGTGAAATTTTCATATTGGGGTTTTATATCTCATTTGGAGGTTGGGAGTGAAAGATATGGATTTTCTAATGCAGACCATCAAACGGTAATATGAGTGAATACAGAAACCATGACATTTGGAATTATTTTTTTTTTGTAAGTTTCTATATAATTATGGGTATTGCAAGGAAATTACAAAGTTTAGTGAGTTCATTTTGATTATGTAGAGAAGCTTACTTGGGTTGAAAATTGAGTTACATGAGTATGAAAATGAAATTTGGGAAGTGAGCAGATTAATAACTCAAAATCAGTGTCCTTTGGACCAACTTAGGGTGTTATATGAGCTTTTATGAACCTCGCAGCACCCCTTATGGTATAAACCATTTGTCACCCATTTCAGAAGTATTAAACCTTCTATTATCCATTTCAGAGGCATTAACCACTCTATTATCCTTTTTAGAAGCTTCACACTTTCCTTTATCCATTTCAGAAATATCAGCAAACCATATGTCATTTATATCAATTAAAATCTTTTCATTATTACTCAATCATTTTCATTTGGTCTATTTTACTTCAATTTGTTGTATTTCAAGTTCAATAACTCTAACTAATTTAATTTATTATTTGAAATGCACAAGTTATGTATCCCATTTTATTACTCAATTTCTATTACACATATTTTTACTCACTCAATTAGGTGAGTAAGGATCATTTACTGACTACACATACTTACAATGACATTTATGAAACAGAGTTGAGACCTAGTTATCGTTTCCATTGTGCATAAGTATTATCAAGTGAAACATCATTTTAAAGACTTCAGGTACGTCCACTGCCTGTATCTTTAGAAATCAGAGTGTATTTATCAACGTTATCATGTTTTGGTAAGTACATCAATGAATCAGTTTACACAGTGATTTATCAGTTAATTAGTGACCCCGTTAGTTATCATCTATAGGGTATTCGCCCTTCAGTTACCCGCACGGCTTCAGGCCAGGTCCCCGATCAGATTGGCAGGTGTACACCTATCCATAGATCATAACAGTATCAAGGGGTTCACTATCAGATAATAACTAGCAATACAGTTTCATATTTATTTCATTCACTGTTTTAACTTAAAATGAATTGCAAAGCGAGCCCAATTAGTGTTCAATGATCATTTAACAATTCAGGAACGCATGTACTGAGCTTCGACTCACAATTCGAAATGTTTTTCATGTTTTGTTTTAGGCAAATGCTCAGAGTATTGCCCTCATTCCAGCAAATTAGCTGAAGAGAATAAGTGAAGCAGGGAAATCCAGATGGATAAGAAGTAATGCTGTATACGCATACTTTAACGTTGTATTTTGAATTCTTCTATGGATGAAGATGTAGATTACATGGTGAATTATCTTATTATGGTTTATAAACCTTACATTGGTTAACACTTGATTGTGAATGGATGATCATGTGTGAATGTGTATGGTTGAGATTATACTTAACTGTATTCTATATAGCACTCATGTTTCAAGCCTTGTCCTTTTGGACGGCGGTAATACCCTTATCATTGGATTCATCAAATTACAATTGAGTGATTTGTTAAGGAGAATATGAACAATGAAACATGTTTAATTTGGGGCGTTGCATCCACAATGATCCTTTTGGTCAGACACCTTTTTTTATTAAAGACATTAAAAATTTACAATAGGTTCTGTAATGCCCCCAAAATACTATTGACATGGTTACTCATAATTGCAGCGGAAGACTCAGTAAACGAAGGCGCTACCGCCGTCCTGATAAGGACAAGGCTCACTGAAACCATTTAATGTTACAACTCATGCTTACAATCACAAAATCTATTAACTGAAACACTTTAAGACCAAAGTCCATAATAGTTCAACCATACCATGTACTAACTCACATTCCATCCCACACAAGTACTTGACCCTAAGGTCGATTACAATATTCATACTATGGTGAATCCACTGTGAGCATCTGACGAGTTCCAAAGGGGCTTGTTAAATGGATAAACATGTAATACTTCATTACCTAAAATGGAAAACATTAAAACAATTCCAAAATATGAGCAAAAACTCAGTACATACATCCTTGTACTGTAAAATGAGCATAGAAATATTATTGATGGGTACCCGACTTTGCAATTCATTTAGTTGGCAATAATAATGAAAATGAAAGTAATATGAAATTGAATTGGTCATTATTATCTGGATGTAAACCCCTTGCACTGATATGATCTATACATAGGTGTACACCGGCCAATCCGATCAAGAGTTGGCCTGAAGCCGCACGGGTAAATGATGGGCTGACGCCCTATAGATGATAACTGACAGGGTCACAAGTTAAATGGAAAATCATTGTATAAACTGATTCATTGATAAACTCATTAAGAGTTGTAACTTGATAAACATGATTTGCTTTCTGAAGATACAGGCAATGGACGTACCTTGAGCCTTTAAAAATATCCTCTGACTTGATACAAGTTAGCTGTTTCATAAATATCATCAGACTTGATAAATATGTTCTGACTTGATAACACTTATGCATAATGGTGAACGATAACTATGCCTCAACTTTGTTTCATAAATGTCATTGTAAGTATGTGTAGTCAGTAAATGATCCTTACTCGCATAATTGAGTAAGTAAAAGTATGGGTAACAGAAATTGAGTAATTAAATGGTATACATAACTTGTGTATTTCAATATAACTTCAAAATTGAATTGATGAAAGTAATTAAATTTGATATAAAGTAAATAAAAGTAAAATAGTCCACAACATGGTAAATGAGATTACAAAGGAAAAGGCCTTGATGGTGATAATTGAAAGAGTGGTTATGCCCTTTTCTAAAATGGTTACTGATATGGGTTTAAGGCTTGCTGATGTATAGCTTGGTTCAAGATAATAGCAAGTACACTAGACTGAAGTGAGTAAGTAATAAAGGTTTGAGAGAAAGAGAGATAGATCTTGGTTCACAATAGCATAAACTGCAATAACTTGGTCTGATAAATATGGTTTCTGAGTCATAACTCTCCCCACTTCTCATGTTTCATTCATAAATCCATTAGATAAAGAATTCCACCTCAAATCGATCATTGAACTCAATAAACGCTATTAAGCTCACCAAATATGGTATTTTCTTCGTAAAATCCATAACTGAATCAAAGCTCATAAACAAGCTCCCAATTGTATATTTGTCTTCTTCTTCCTCATTAATCAAGCTAAAAGCTCCATGAAAATCCATGAATATTTATTTCCCTCTTAAATCACTTGGCCCAAAATACACAAAATGAGTACATGATAAATTACTCAAAGTACTTCCAAAAACATTACCACACTCAAAATACTCAACCAAAATTCATGAGATCTTACAATAAATTCAGAAATAATATGAACAATCTACTATAAAACTTTCAGAATTTTCCTCCAAGTATACACTGCACAGAAATTGTAATAACAACCTAATTTACACCCAAGCAGGTCAATTCAATTCAAAAATTCATAACTTTCATTCTAGACCCTAAATGGAGACCTAAAACCCCAATATGAAAATATTAAGAAGTGCCCAAAAACTTTCATTCACAACTCAAAACATGATTCCCACAATAGGATTTCCAAAATGGGACTAAAACACAAGTGCATCAGTTTTGATCTTATTCTGCGCAGTTTTTGTAAAACGGCCATAACCTTTTCCACAGACCTTGGATTAAGGCGATTCAAGAGGAATTTTAAAGGTAACACACTGAAATATCTACCCACCAAAAAGAATAATTTTTGGCTAGACCATACATTACCAGTTTGATCCCAAAGTCAGCCCTAATTTCCTGAAATTCCAGCCCTTCACTGATTTAACTTTCTCTTCCTTTTTCACATAAAACTCACTTGAAATAATTTCAAATCACCACAATCAGATACAAATAGGTCATTTAAGGTCTCATATATATATATATCCAAACTCTAAACAACTTCATTAATACATAATTACTAAATTCGTATCCAAAACAGGGCAGATTTCTTCAAAATTCCATAACTCACTTATTACACCTCCAACGTTCATACAAATTTGTCAGAAAATCCCAACTACTATAGAGAATATACAGTAAAAATTTCAGAATTTATGGACAATCCTATAATTTTCAAAATTTTCGACAGGGGCGGTTCAACAATTACAAAATCATGAAATCATGCTCTTGATCAAATACCCATAACTCCAAACATCTCCAAACTCAATAAAAATTGCACAATAACTATCAATTTGATCATATAAACAATAATCACAACCAAAACAACCCCAAAAATTCAAAATAAAACAAGGTAGGGTTGAAGATATACCTCACTTTAGGCTTGAATTAGAGAGAGAAGGAGGTTGTTTTGAGCGATTTGAGGGGTTGGACAAGATAGCTAGTAGTAAGGGGAACTCGGGGCAGCTAGGAGGTGGCCGGAAAAGTGGCCGGAACCACCAGAACTGGCGGCACAAAGGGGCAGCAGCAACTGCCCTGTTTTCACCCCAACCACTGTGAGGAAGAAAGAGAAAATGGAGAATGGGCTTGTCTTTTTTTTGCTGAATTTTGTGTGTAAAAATGGTCAATTTATAGCCACATATGGTTGCAAATTTTCAACTCTAAAAGTAGGTTTTTGCTAATTAAAAATAGGTGCTAAAATGAGTAATTAATAAAATAACAAAAGTTAGTAAGGTTTTGGGCTTTTGTTTTGGGCCCAAAAGGCTAAATTGGGGCTTGAAAAATTATTTGGATTGTTGATAAAAAATAAAAATTTGTATTGCTCAGAATTAAATTTTAGCGAAGGTAAGAAAATAATTAATCACTAATTTATACTCACCGAGGCCTAATATCGATTCACCCGATATTTAATCAATCAATGAAAGTTGAGTTGCAAAGTGGTACCCAAAATGAAATATCTCCCAACCGGGATGATTAAATATGATAAATGTAGGTGGAAATTTTAAATAACTTAATGGAATTCGCTAAATAAATAAATTGAGTGTAATTGAATTTAATAAACATGATTTGGTTAAGCAAATAACCATGAGTGATTAGGTAAATAAACATGATAAAGTCTATGAATAAACATGATTAATGAAACAAATAAAGATGATTTAAATAAATAAATATGAGTTAGGGTTGGGTTATTACAGGTTCATTTCATAATTGAAGGATTTTGAATTTGGATTTTTATTTCACTATTGAAATTGAATTGATTTTCTGCCTAAATTGTTCTTTTATGGATATGTTTGTTGTGCTTGATTTGGTATGCTGTTGATTTGGTGAAGAGTTAATTAATTTCTTACAAGTCACGAGCAACTGTATTCTGTTTGAATGGGGCTCTTGATTTTTTTGATCTTTTGTAAAGATTTATAAATCAATATACATATGGAGTTACTAAAGCTACTAATGTATTTAGTGGACTTGAAGGTGGGAAGGGTGTAAAAATATGGCTAAATTACAAACTGGCATCATCCAATTAAGTAGAGTTTGAGGATTAGGTGCGACCTCCTTATAGAGTCTTGTGAGCATCGGAGGTGTGCAAGCCCACATGAGGGCTGGGTAGTGTTAAAACCCTGCCTAATGACCCTCAACTTGCATCCACCCTCAAGTTGACCAAGATTAAATAAACAAGCTGTCTTACAATCAAATTAGCTAATCAAAGTGTCGTTGACATAACATTAGCACATTAAAAATAAGTACCTCCAAAAGTTGACATACTGAGCACTAATTTTAAACGTCAGATTATTCTCATCCAATACCCCTAAAAATGGGATTATCAACATGGGATTGTCAGAGGCTAAAACCTCCACAAAGTTAATGATAATACATTTCATATAAATAATTTTTCAATTGGCTTTTAAAATATATTTTAGTATTTTGTAATTTGCTATGTAAAACATTAGTCAGAAACTAAAATTATTCCTCGCTCAAAGACATCATCCCACTTGGGATAATCGAGTTCGCCACTACAAAAAAGGATTTGTTATCGTCATCTATAGCATTGTACCAAAGGATGATCCAGTAACCTATTGACTCCCTTAGTGGCTTGATGAAGCACAAAAGTAACTATGGATTAGGCTATCAAAACGAATGGTAGGCAAATTCGAAATAAGCATCAACAAAGTAGCTATTTTATACTAGTAAATCATGTATATTTTTATGGATAGACAATATGTGGGTATCATTTAATATCAAAGGATTTTATTTGATTGATAATTTGGAGTGTTACCTAAAGAAATTATCTTCTTAAATAATCTAGCTTATTCAAAATTTGAATTTCAAAATTTTGAGAGTCATAAGAGATTACTTGATTTTATCTTGGAGATAATATTATCTTGCTATGATTTTTATTCCGAATAACAAAAGTCATGCTTACCCTCTTCAAGCTCATTATGCTTGCCATGTCTAAAATATATGATTTAATCTTGTGAAATCCTATGTAATTAACTTATATAAAGAATAAAATCATGTTGACTATGCTGATTTGATCATGTGGGAATCATTGATATGATATTAATATGTAAAATAATATTAAAAATATCAAAGGATGAGGACTTTCTAATCACAAATTAAATCTCTTGGTATTTGGTTTGATTTGAAATGCTAGCAAGCAATATCAACATTACAAGAGCAAGAAAAAGATTCATAGTAGCTATATGTCGTCACTTGCCTTGATTAATTTGATGGAAAATGAAGTTAGATCTGTTAGGATAATTTCAACGGCCTAAAACGAGATTTCAGAATATTCTGATTATAAATTTCCTTTCTTGATGGAATGGGGCCACGACCACTTAGCATATAAATAGAGGCCATAAAAGTAAGAGCAAGACATTCAACCAAGTGAAAAAAAGCATTGAGTTAATACATTGAGCCAATGTTCCAAATATTGTTTTAAGATCAAAGATTGAGTTGTGAGAAATTGTTCTTAATTAAGCAGTGAACTTTGAAGTTATGAGGTCAACTCTCCCAAACTTAAATCAATAGGTTGGTTTAAGTGTTGGGATCTCGAGAGTGGAGAAGCTCTGAGACCTTATTACAGAGTTTATTTTAATAAGAGAAGTAGGGAGTTGAATTCTAGAGTTGGATAACTTTAGGCGAGGACCTAAGTCTGATTGAAGCCAAACCTCGTTAAAATATCCTTGTGCATTATCTCTATTTAATTTTTATATTTGCTTTTGATTTTAATTTTATTTCTACAATTACCCTATTCACCCTCCCTAGGGTGATCTGAATCTTCAATTGGTATCAGAGCCAGTCCCACATCTCTTTTGACTTTATGGTCAAGTGGGTGACAATCATGGCCTTTTCAGGATATGTCATTATTGAAGGTCAATTTACTATTAGACCACCTTTATTTAAAGGAACTAACTTTTCTTTTTAGAAAAATGCTAAGTAGATATTTGTTGAATCTACAGTTATGGAACTTTGGAAGATAGTGAACAATGGACCCTATTCCATTCCCAAGGTAAAAATGACAAAGGAGAAGATATTGATAAGCCAAAAGATCAATATACGAGTGCTGATTGGGATAAACATACCATGAATTCAAAAGCTAAACATATTCTTTATTGTGATATGGATGCTAACAAATATAATCAAATTTCTGCCTGTGAAACAGCTAAATAGATTTGGAACACAATCATTGTCACTTATGAAGGGACAAGCCAAGTCTGTGAAACATAAATGAACATGTACGTACATTAATACAAACGGTTCAAAATGCAAACAGATGAATCAATTAAAGACATGTTTACTCATTTCACCGATATCATCAACAACTTGAAGTCTCTTGGTAAGACCTACTCAAATGAAGAAATGGTGAGAAAGATCCTCCAATATTTTCCAAAGAAAAAGTGCAGAGTAGAGGTTACTGTAATCGAGGAAGTATAAGATCTCAAGAAGCTACAACTAGATGATCTTCTTGTAAAGCTCTTAACACATGAGATTTATCTCAATGAGGACAAAGGAGAAAGTTTCAAGAAAGAAATAACTCTAAAAGCCATAAAGCAAGATTGCACTTCTGACGATGAAGAATCCAATGACAATGATGAAGAACCATTCTCATTGATTGTTTGAGGCCTCAACAAAATGGGGCTAAAGAAAAAGTTCAATCAAAGAGGATTCAACTTGAGACGATCTATATTAAAAATAAATGAAAAAAAACCTCAAAAAGTAAGTTTTCTAATAAAGACAGTACTAGCGTTAGTTCTTGAAGGGGAGCCTTGGAGCAATGGTAAAGTTGTCTACGTGTGACCAAAAGGTCACGGGTTCGAACCGTGGAATCAGCCATTGACAAAGTCAGGTTAGGCTGCCCACAATTCACCCCTTGGGGGTGCGACCCTTCCCCGGACCCTGTGTGAATGCAGGATGTTTGTGCACCGAGCTGCCCTTTTTTTTTAGCGTTAGTTCTTGTTATGGACGTGGCATGCCTAAAAACTTGTTAAAGGACTACCTACTAATTCAAAAGATGGGAGAAAAACGAAGACTAAAAAAGAAGGACAATAAGAGAGCAATAATCGCTACCTGGAGTAACAATGAAAGTGATAAAGAACACACTGCTAACATCTGTTTGATGGCTAATGAAGTACAAGACGATGAAAGATCTAAGTATGAAAGTACTGATGTGGTAGACATATCAGCTCTCTATGAATGCTCCAAAGAAGAATTCATTAATGCCTTAGTTAGTTTCCTTAAACTAGAACAAAGATATCTATCTAAATACAATGACCTTAAGAAAATTGTTCGAGAATTATATCAAAAGAATATAATTCTTGAAATGTTGAATAATGATCATCTTAAAAAATTTAAAAGTTTAGAATACAAAATGTGAAATTGCAAGCCAAGTGTGATAAAGATCACAAAATAGTCTTAAAGTTCACATAAGGACAAGAAAATTTAGACAAGCTACTTTGCACCGAAAGAGCATCCTCTAACAAAGAGGGAATTGGATATAATCACTCGAACAAAAAGAAAACCTATAAGAATTTCTTTGTTATGTCCACTCCACATAAAAAAAGGATGGTAAAACATGTCATTATTGCTCCAAAGTAGGTCAAATTGCTTATTCATGCCTGTCTAGGAAATCCTCTTCAACAATTATTGAAATATGGGTTACAAAAGGAACAAGACCACCGAACATGGTAGCTAGCAATTTTGAATCCATATTTAACATCAAATGTAGAAGAAATGTTTGATTTTTTATTTTGTAGGTGTGCTCAAAATTCGGAAAAGACCTATGGTACCTTGATGGTGGACGTTCAAGAGACATGAGGGTTAATGTCTCTTTATTCATCGAAATCGAAAAGAAAGGACATTGAATTGTTACTTTTGGGGACAAAAGCATAGGTAGACTAATTGTCATTGCAAAAACTAGTAAAGATCCCTCCAATCTCCATTAATAATGTCTATCTTGTTTATGGCTTAAAATTCAATCTTTTAAGTATTTCTCAATTATGTGATAAGGGAAACCTCGTGACATTTGACTCAACTCATTGCATGGTTAAAAACAAAAAATATGGGAAAATCACTCTTTATGGTGCTAGAATTGAAAATGTATATGCGATAGACATTGACAATATTCCCTCACACAATTTATCATGTTTTAAAGCCTCACTTCGTGAGCATAATTGGCTATGACATCATAGATGAGGACATGCAAGCATCCATACAATCCAAAAATTAGCCAAAAATGAGTTAGCACAAGGACTTCCAATGTGTTATTTTGAATATAATCATTTATGTGATGCTTGTGCTAAAAGAAAACAAGTATGTAGTACATTTAAGGCAAAGAACAATATTAGCACATTAAGACCATTAGAACTCCTCCATATGGACTTATTGGCCCACACCTATACAAAGTTTGGGGCATTGCACATATATTAATGTGATTGTTGATGATTATTCTCGTTTCACATGGGTCACTTTTCTAAAAGAAAAGAACAAAGCTTTTAAGGAATTTTCAAAACTTTGTAAACAATTACGAGTTTGCAAAAACTCACCAATCGTATCCGTAAAAAGCAATCATGGTAGAGAGTTTCATAAAAAAGAATTTACTGAATTTTGTAGTAATCATCAAATTGCTCACAATTTTTTAGCACCACGTACACCTCAATAGAATGGTGTAGTTGAAAGAAAAAATTGCACTTTAGAAGATATGGCATGTAGAATGATATGTGAAAGTAATGTCTCTCAAAAATTTTGGGCTGAAGCAGTGGGTAGCACCAATCATGTTCTAAATCGGTGTTTGATTCGATCAATTTTAAAAAGGACTCCTTATGAATTATTTAAAGGTCATCGACCTAACATATCTTGCTTTCGACCATTCAGATGCAAATGCTTTGTTCATAACAGTGGCAAAGATAATTTAGGAAAATTTGATGCTAGAAGTGATGAAAGAATATTAGTGGGATATTCTATGCATAGCAAGGAATATAAAATTTATAATAAATGCACTAAAAATGTCGAATAAAGTATTCATATAATTTTTGATGAATGTAATGATGGTGTGTTAAGTGGCCCCATAATACAGAATATTAACTTAAACATGTATAGCGATGATGAAGAAGAAGCAACAAAAGAGTTAGATGCTGCCAATGAACATCCATAGGAACAACCCTTCAACACAACGCAACAAGAAGATGTCCCATCCACTACAAAAAAATTGATTTTTACCAACATGGATAGTTCTGTTGCAATAAGTACATTTACTATTGGTAAAACCTTATATCAACAGATATTGGTCTGTTGCTAGACTGTTGGTAAAAAGTGGTGATGGTATTAGTTTTACCAACAGATCTTGTAATCTGTTGCAAGTGCTCCGTACTACCAACAGAATGAATCTGTGGGTGAATGTCATCGTGTTACCAACAAAGGTATAATATGTTGGTGATGGGAAGTGTTACCATCAGATGCTTCTGTTGGTGCTAAACCAATTGGCGGCATAAATTATTCACCAACATATTGTATCTGTTGGTAATTCTTTCTTTTTCCCACCTTTTTAATCTTTTCCAACACGACGATCTGTTGGTACTACTGATACCGCCAAAAAAGAATCTCTATCAAATTGCAATCTGTTGGTAATTATGTTCTTTCATATACCTCATGATTCGAAACATCTATTGCCAATAGTCCATCCATTCAAGTGGGAACTTATTTTTTCAACGAATACACCTAAACATAATCAAACCTGTAGGTACAATAGTTATCGGCAATAGAAGAATCAACCAAAAAAAAAGCACAATGTTATTTAAAAGTTTTCAAAAGTGCTATGCATTCACCAAAAGTTCATAAGAAATAAGTACATAACTCTAACAATTGTTTCCATTGAAATTAAAGTCCAAACTATAAGTGCAAACTCAAAAACATTACTTGGTCTACCTAAAAGATAAGTCAAGAGAAAAGTTAACCATATAAGAGAACTCAAACTATGACTCACCATTTTGTTCTTGATCATCAACCTCTTCCCCATTTTCTTCTTCAAATGCATGACCTTTTTCATTGTCATCATCAATATCCTCATCATCAACCCCTAAATCATAGCGTTAGAAGTATCAATGATTTCTTAAATTCCTACTTAAATTCTGGGGCGAAACGGGCAGAGTTTCTCCTGAAAACTGACCATTTCCCAGGCATAAAGCCTTACATTAATTCCCTGCATCGAGTAGAAGTATAAAAGAACATAGAAACAAGCTCAACGGCTACACGCCGGAGTCCACAACTCTACGGGCCACTCGCCCGGAGTATACCAAACATTAAACAATCCGCAAACAGGCCCTATGTCTAGCTCATCAACAAATATTAAAATATCTAAGCATACCACATATAAGCTTTATATATGACCACTATGTCTAGCCTATTAACAAAGAATAAAATATCTTATATAAAAATACCTGGTGCTTCAAAAGCACTTTCACCAAATTGGTGACATATCCAAGTTTATTCTCCAAACGTTCAATCTTCTCTTGACTTTCTTGTTGTTCTTGCTCGATTTTCCTTCTTTTAGCTCGTTCTTCCTCTAAAGCGCACCTTTTAGAAGTTGAACGAGGAACTTTGACCCCAATGCCAAAGGTCTTAGCATAGCCATATTTGTCTTCTCCAACAACTTTTTTGAAAATTTCATCTCGAGTAGCATCATCACATGAATCTTCTTCAATGCGAGATAACTCATTTTCAATTGCTTCCTGTCATGTTACACATTAGTAAAAAAAATAAAACGAATAAAAAAATTAAATAAAATTAAACACTTATACCTTTACACTAGCTGAAACATCATCAAGTTTTGTAGTCTTTTTTGGTGCATGGGTCTTCAACCATATTGTAAGCTTATCTGTCTTGTTACCTTTTTCCTAAATTGTATGTAAAATACTAAATGAGTTACCTAGAATCAAAGTGAGCTATAGTATAAATAGGATATACACAGTACCTCTTTTTCAGCACGTACACATGCGAAAGTCTTCGTCCCTCCGTAGTGACACATTCTGTTATTGCCCCGATTTTCACTTCCTCTTTTAGTTCTAGCCTAAATGAATAATTGACAAATCACATCACAACAGTTGCATTATTTCAAAATAATTATAACTGTAAATGTTCTTAAAGGACATAATTACCTTTCCCTTGTCTGATTCCCAAAACTGTACTAAGTTGGCCCATGTTTGAAGTGGTATGTGTTCTGGTCTTTTGCTAATTGCTTCATCATGACTTCTACCATCAAATAGTGCCACCTTTAACTCACATTTATAGCCTCTCGAACAAGCATGTGTTTTCTCCATTGCCCATTCATAAGGCTCCTTTCCTTCTGGAAAGTGAAATGAACGCTGTACAACAGATATAAAGAAAAAGAACCAATTAAGACTTAAAATAAGCTTAAAAGTTCATATTTTTACTTTGAAATCCGCACAGACATTGAGGGCTTGGTGTAAAAAACAGAGTATAGAGGTTCAACTTGGAAAGCAATGTAGTATATATTGAGACATATATACCTTCACCTCTACCCACACTAAATCTTTTTTCTCTTGTTCAATTTTCCTCCAATCTATACAATCAAGTGGCAGTCTTCTAGGGTCTCGTGCAAGACACCCAATCAAGGAAGACATTTGCCTTTGAGAATTACCTATAGGTTGAAGTTGTTCGTTCACATCTACAAACACAGAGTTTTTCAAAACCTTTATCTTATTAGGTCCACAACCCTTCTGATTCTTTTCCTTGGTTGCTTGTATGCGCCTTCTAGTTGTGGTGTTGTGACCACCTTCAGTTGATGATTCACCTCCCATATCATGATTTGCTTCACTCTATCCACGCTCCAATGAGTTTGAATTGACCTCTCCTATGATGTCACAAAAGCAAGCGAGTGTTATATATGACAATTATAGAAAGTAAATGAAAAATAATTAGAAAAAATAGAAATTGCACTTAGACATAAAAGTGACATATGCACAATAAGTACATGACTTACTTATAGGAACCTCTCCATTATCTCTGGGCTCTAAGCTCCTGTCACCATTGTTACCATGTGAATCAACATGCTTTGCGAGCTCCACAGATTGACTACTAAAAACATTGTTGTTTTGGGCCTCCAATTGTCTTCTTTTCTCTAAACTTCTCGCCAAGTGTTTTTCCACTAAGAGTATAGGAAGAAATAAACATAATTAAAATTTACACTTCATCATTACTTCTATATAAACACTATTTCAGATCCTTTATAATTTAAGACTTACCAATACTATTAAGCAACATGGACCATCTAATAATAGCTATTTCCTCATCACTTTGAGACGGTTTTTATGCTTTTGTACTCTCCTAATTAAAAGGAATATTAAGGTAGGAAAGAAAAATGGGAAATTTTCTATAATTGAGAGTATGTGTGTTTTACTTTAATATTTAATGATACAAAAACTTGCATTCTATATTAAAAAAAAAAAAACTTACTTGTAGCAGTGTGTGGCAAAGAGGATGTTCCTGGTGAGAAGAGAGAACGTCGAACAGAAGTACCTCGAGAAAAAGTAGGTGTAGAGCCTTGTTTCCTTGGACTACGTCTTACTCCTTGACTTAATAGCTGATTTTTCCCAGACGTCAACATATGCTTCATCAATTTAGAACATAAGTAACTTAAATAAAAGGTTGTTATTACTTTGAGATAACTATAAAACTATGATTAATTTAGGACCTATTGCAAGTTGATCTCTTGTAACCATCCTCTTCTTACCCAACAATTTTCCTGTGGAAGACATAATCTAAAACAAAAAAATTTAGTACTACTATATCAGCATCACAAAGCCCACGAAGCAGTAGTTCTTAGAAATAATGCAATAGATTGGTGAAAAAATAAGAAAGTCATTCTAAATACCAAAATATTTAAGTACATCTATAAATTATTCAGAATTAAAATCATATAATGTTTCATCATCTTCATCACTTTCAGCACTACTATTATTTGATTCTATCTCCACATCATTGTTCCTTTCAATGGCATCAACAAAAGGCTCATTCAATGTAACTCCCACGATATCTTCTCTAACATCAACGAATTCTTCTACATCGATCGAAGTCGAGTTGCCAACTTGTAAAACTTCCACTTCTGGTATGACATCATCTTCCAGGTCATAAAGATCTCTTGGCTTAGTAGCAATTACTACATGCTAGTTTTTCTCTTTGGACTCCGGCACATAAAAGACTTGTACTGCTTGAGATGCTAACACAAAAGGTTCGCTTGTTTTCCAATGTGATTTAATGTTAATAAGAGTAAATCCAAACTCATCTTGCTTTACACATCTAATTGGATGCACCCAATCACATCAAAATAAGATAACACTTCTTCCTTGAGGATAGCTCAACTCAATGATTTCAGTTAGAATCCCATAATAGGCTATATCTCCTGTATCTGTGCATGAATTCACGAGAACGCCAGAATTTTGCGTCTCGCTCCTCTTATCAATCTTTTTAATACGCCACCTGTACCCGTTACAGGTGATCTTAGTCATTGTCTTTATCCATTCACTTGGAAATGCACTTAGATATTTCAAATCATCAGCCATGGAACAATTGGTAGGACGATCCCTATGAACCTGAGAATGTACAGATTTTGTCTGTTATGATACATAGACCATGTAAAGTTTGCATATATAAATATCATATGTATATTAAGATACTTACATTTTGTTCAAACCATTTTGGAAATGTCTTTTAATGAATCTCACCAATGCTTTCATTTGAAGTTTGACATTCAGCACTAACAATCTCATAATGCTCTCTGAAACCATAAGAACACATCTGACATTTTAGAATGAATTTTAGGAATTTTATTATACCAAATCGAACAATAAGGCGCACTTACTTTGCATAACTTTGAACTTCATCGCAGTTAAATAACACATAGGTATGTGCTTGGTCAATTAGTGAATGGTTAGGACGAATGTCTTTCTTTTTGGATAATGCTCGACATCTTAAGGAGAATACAGATAGTCCCTTGTAACCATCTTCACCATCATCATTATTCCTTGACGACCTATTCTCCTTAGTCGCCACACCAGGTAAATATCTTGCACAAAATATCAAACATTCATTTGCTACGTATCGTTCAGCAATTGACCCCTCTGGATGACTTTTATTGCCAACAGACAATTTTAATGTCCTCAAGTCCCTACGAAAATCAAAATCACTAGACATGGCTATTATATGTAGTTGTAAATATAAAATTGTGGATGTAAAAATTAAAAATTGAGTATATACCTTTCTACATTGTACATCCAATGATAAATGACCGGACCCGTAACCTTTGCTTCGTGTGAAAAATGGACAACTAAGTGTACCATTATGTCAAAGAAGGAAGGCAAAAAAATGCTTTCCAAACGACAAAGGGTAACAATGATACGATCCTGTAACCTCTCAAAATCTTGAGGTGTTGCAACTTTAGAGCACAGCTCTTTAAAGAAGTTGCTTAACTCAATCAATGCAATGGCCACATTTTTGTCTTTCATTTTCCTTGCAATTAGTGGCAGTAGTTGTTGTATTATAATATGATGGTCATGGCTTTTTAAACCATAAATTTTACCATCAATAATGCGCCTTCTGATATTTGATGCATAACCATCAGGCACTTTCACAGAAGCAAGCAAACCAATAAATTCCTCTTTTTCTTTCTTGCTTAATGTGAAGCACGCTGGAGGAATGTATACTTTGCCTCTGTCTTCTACTAGATGGAGTTTATCCCAAATATTCAAGTCCTTTAGGTCAAGACGTGATTGCAACGTATCCTTTGTCTTTCCTTCAATGCCTAGAAGTGTACCAAGTATACTCTCTGAGACATTTTTTTCTATATGTATAACATCCAAGTTGTGACGTACCAGAAGATGATCCCAATAAGGGAGTCTGAAAAATATGCTCTTTTTACTCCAAGGCATCACTTCATCCCCCTTTCTTTTATTTTTCTTTTTAGTCTCTGGATGTTTACCAAATATGACATCAAGTCCTTCCATTTGATTCAACAAATCAGTTCCAGACAGCAATTCAGGAGGAGGTCTCATTTTTGTTTCTCCATTAAAAGCCTTTTTACTACGCCGAAATTTATGATCACCTGGCAGAAAACGACGATGTCCCATATAACACATTTTTCTACTTTTCTTCAAATAAAGGGAACATGTATCGACATTACAATATGGACATGCATACTTCCCTTTGGTTTTACAACCTGACAAATTCCCATCTATAGGGAAATCACTTGTAGTGCACACTAAGGCTGCTTGTAAATCAAAAGTCTCATCCTTTGAGGCATCATAAGTTTCTACACCTAGCTCCCAGAGTTCTATTAGCTCATCAATTAAAGGTTCTAAGAATACATCAATATCATTTCCTGGAGACTTTGGACCAGGTATAAGTAATGAAAGGAACAAATAAGGTTGTTTCATGCACAACCATGGAGGCAAATTATAAGTCATTAATATAATAGGACATATACTATATTGAGTGCTCATATTGCCATACAGATTAAATCCGTCACTGGACAAGCAAAGCCTGACATTTTGCGGATCACTAGCAAATTTTGTATACCTATTATCAAAATGCTTCCAAGCATAAGCATCAACAGGATGTCTTAATCTTCCATCCTCTTTACGTCCCTCTGCATGCCATCTCATCAAAGGAGCTGTCTTAGATGACATGTACAACCTTTTAAGCCTAGGTATTAGAGGAAAGTGACGTAAAATCTTTATTAGAACTGGATTTCCAGAAGCTAATTTCATTATCGTCCCATCATCTGCGAGCTTATATCTAGAAGCATTACACTCGGGACACTTGGTGAGTTCAGCCTTATCCTTCCAGAAAAGGACGCAATCATTAGAACATGCATCTATCTTTTTGTAACCAAGATCAAATTGTTTAATGATGCTTTGCATTTGTTTAAAGGAATTTGGCAATCCTGAATCTTTTGGAAGAGCCCTTTTGAAGAGTTTTGTAAATGCATCAAACGCCCTGTCACTGACATTATACATGCATTTAAGATGATACATCTCAACAATAAATGAGAGTTTACTAAACTCTTCACACCCCGGATACAGGGGCTGACCCGCATCTTCAATTAGTTTAACGTCTTTATTTCTTCATTAGGGCCTGAGGAATCATTAATGGATTCATGACATGCAAAATCATCCCCTATCATATCACACATATCATGTTCGATAGAACCATGACTCTCATGATTAAATTGATCATCTAGCATTTCATCATTGCCATCATTATCACTTAGAATTGGCTCCCCATGATACATACATGTTTACGGTAGTTAGCATCCATCCCTTTCATAAGAAGGTGAACTCTTACAACTTCCCTTTCATGGTGGAATCGATTAGCACATGTTGTACATGGGCATAAAATCTTATCATCAACAGTAGAAGTTGAAAATGCATGATCAAGAAACACATTTAGATATTCCATATATTCGTTATCCATTCGTCTCAACTTCACCCAACTCTTATCTGTAAACACATCCATAATGCCAAGTGCCAACTTCCTACATATCATAATTTTCAAATAATTATTCATTCTTAAGATATAAGGTAGCAAACATTACAACAACAATTATAGTAAAAATTAATCTTCTTGAACTTTCTTTGAAATCTTGAAACTTCTACATGAATAGCGCTAACTGGACTATTGGTGACTTAGACCTATCTTCTGATATCTGAGAGATGACTATGTCTGTCGTCTCTAAATATTCTGTTGCAATCTCAGACAAGTTGCTTGGACTAAACCTTAGTTGGCTATGGTAGAGTTGTTTTCGTCATCTTTGTGAATTGGAATTCTAGTTTACTTTGTATATTTGTATAAGGAATCCTATATAGTACCAAATACCATAAGCATATATGTTATAAATACTTACTATTTTCTTGGATTTTGTTCTCTGATTTTTTAGGAAGTGTGAAGGTAAGTATATATGCTTATATATTTACCTTCATACTTCCTAAAAAATCAGAGAACAAAATCCAAGAAAATAGTAAGTATTTATAACATATGCTTATGGTATTTGGTACTCTATAGGATTCCTTACACAAATATACAAAGTAAACTAGAATTCCAATTCACAAAGATGACGAAAATAGCTCTACCATAGCCAACTAAGGTTTAGTCCAAGCAACGTGTCTGAGATTGCAGCAGAATATTTAGAGACGACAGACAGAGTCATCTCTCAGATATCAGAAGATAGGTCTGGGTCACCAATAGTCCAATTAGCGTTATTCATGTAGAAGTTTTAAGATTTCAAAGAAAGATTTTGACTTCAGAATTTCATGGCTCGTTCTACAATTTTACTGAATTTTTTTTTGTTATGATTAGATAGGAACGTCGTATTATTGTCAACTACTTTTAACATAGAACGTGCCCAGCAAAAATGGGACTGCCCATCAGAATGCATAAAGCAATCACACATCAATTTTCATTATTTCTTTTTCGATTAGTTTAGTGAAAGGAGAGACACAGAGAGAATGTTTTAAGAACACTTTTCAAATTAGTAAAGCCATATTGCTCCTAAGTTACGATTCAAGTCTCCTTAGCACAGCAATTTTTTTACATAATGACAGCATCCTTGTACATTATTGAGAAGCAGAATGAAGACAACATCAATCAAGATGAACCTTCAGATTGCAGGAGAAGTAAAATTTGAACTTTCCCACACAATTTCCTTAAGCACACACAACTTACCAAGATACTAAGAGAGAGGAGAGGAATGACAAATTACAGATAGCCACTAGATATTAAAAGAATCTGCAATCCTTGTACATATGAAATTGTCTTCTCAATATATCAGTTAGCTACACAACAACCTTACCATCTTTTGAAAATCTGTCCCCTTCATTTTCTTCAATGAGCACTATTAGTGGGCAACAATGAATTTCTAAATGAGATAACAAAGCTCTAACTCGCAAGAGGTGCTATTCAGTGTCAAAGTAGGAAATTGAGTATCAGTGAACTGGCTGAAAATCTGATCAGAACATTCAAGATAACAGATTGAGGCATACACATCAAGTTTGAGGACAATCAAAAAATTAATAATACTCTGGCTACAGCTAGTTTAACTGCTTAAATGTACTATCCTATATTGCAAAAACTGATAAACACCAAAACTGATAAATGACTAACTATCAGATGAGTTTGGGTGATAGAACTATCCAGGCAGATTGACAAGATACATACCAAGATTGATATCTTAAACAAAACAAGCATTCAGCAAGGGAAAGCTTGTCACAAATAGCCCCACGAATTGAACAACCCAACAAATTCAAAGCACACAAGAAAGACTCTTCATTCCAATTAGCTACTACCTTAATTGCCTTTCAAACCCAACAAATTTAATGGAATTGCAAAAACACCCTACCTTCAACGAATTGCAAATTCAACACCAACAAGCCTGATATCTTGCGTTTAGCCCCTCTTTTCTAGCACCAAAGATTCGATTTTTCGCCACCAAGCCGTCTAGAAGTTCGCTTCAATGATATAATACGACATTCAGAAACTAACAGGAGAGTGAAAGAGAAGATCGGAAGAGCAATACACACCTTCGAACCTTCATAATTGAATACCACGAGAGCAATTTCAATGGCGATTGATGCAGATTTTCACACCACGAACACCCAAAAAGCAACACCAATGGTGATTGATGAAGAAGATGAACTAGGGTATGCGTTTGATGGGCGAAGATGAAGCTATGCGACTGCTCTGTTTGAAGGTTTAGGCGGTTTAGCGTGCGTTTGCTGGGCATTCGAATTTGGCTGAGTAAAACAAAAGCAAACCTATTTTATTTTGGGCCAAAGTTAGAGAAACGTAGCTTTTTTTTTTTTTTTTATCAGGAAGAAACGTAGCTGATTTTATTTAATATTGATCATGATAAATTAATTTTATTTTGGTACTGCTAATTATAACAAAAAAATTAAACATAATCATTATATATATATTTATTTAACCTTGCTCATAACAAATTAATTTTATTTTGGCACTTCTAATTATAACAAAAAAATTAGACATAATCATTAAATATATATTAATTTAATCTTGATCATAATAACTTAATTTTAGTTTGCCACTCCTAATTTTAACAAGAACAAAATTAGGCATAATTTCTAAATATATATTTATTTAATCTTTTTCGAGGTATATGCCATAGTGAAACAATACCAACATAACTCTTTACTTTTCGAAATTTGTTGGTATAACTGTAAAAATACCAACAGACCATTTGGTCATCGTAAATAATGTTGGTAATATATTAACAATACCATCAGATGCATTGCTTTTGTTGCAATTTATTTGTGTTTCTTTGGCGCCAAAACTCATTGTCATTTTACCAACAAAAACATCAGTCTGATGGTACAAATAAACTTTTACCATCAAAAAATATTATTTGTTGCTATGCTTTAGTTGCAATAAGTCCCTTTTTTTTTTGTAGTGATCTCAATAAGAAAAGGAGCCCACCAATGAGTGGAGTTCTCCACCCGATGTAACACAAGAAGAGGTAACTCAAAGACATTATAAATATAAGTCATATCACGCAATGGACAACCTCTTGATGGATATAGCTACAAGGGTAAGAACTCGTTCATCTTTGCATAATTTATGTGTCTTCTTTGCTTTTATATCGCACGTAGAGCCAAAGAATCACCTATAAGCACTTGACTCGAATTGGATAAATGTAATGCAAGATGAGTTACATCAACTTGAAAGAAATCAACTGTGGACACTTATAACTCGACCAATATACCACCCGGTAATAGGAACAGAATAGGTTTTTAGATATAAATTAGATGAATCTGGAAATGTTATAAGAAATAAGGCAAGATTAGTGGATAAAGAATACAATCAAGAAGAAGGCATTGATTTTGATAAAACTTTTTCCCTCGTTGCACGATTAGAGGCTATCTGCATACTACACATGAACATCGAACTTTATCAAATAGATGTAAAATGTGCCTTCTTAAACGGATATTCACAAGAAGAGGTTTATGTAGATGAATGTAAAGCTTGTCGAGAGCTACAAATTTAACTACTACTTCGGTTATTAAACTTTTTATAACATAGGGAAGTAGGGATCGATCCACGAGGAAAGGTTGTTTTAAAAACGCTAGCTTAATCCTAAATGATTTCACTAATCTAATATATTAAATCTAATTTTAATAATTCTAAAATAATTAAAATCTAATCAATAAAAATCTGGAAAAACACCCAATGATGCTCCTAAATATTTTGGATTACATTCTGGAAAGAAAACAGTAAAAAGCTTTCCTAAATAATCTAGAAAAATAAAAACAGAATAGTAACTGATATTCTAATTAAAAATCAAAACAGCAAAATAAAAATCAGAAAATAAATATTAAAAATGTCAAACAGTAACCTAAAATATTATTCTTCAGGTATACAAGCTTATAACTCAATTGTATCCAAATAACTTCAGAAATATCAAATCAGAAAATTACCACAGAATATCAATGCAGAATATTAAATCTGAAATTAGAAATAAAATAATCTACATAAATATAAATACGAAAATAATAAAGACAATTAACCTAATTCTAGGACACAAGTTTCTGGACTTAACAATACCTAATAATCGTGAACAAACAATTAAAATTGAAATTTTCAGAATTAATAACCTAAAAACCTACACATATCAATTTCACAAAATAATTTTGAAAAATTATTAAATAACTTCCAAAACTTACGAAATTAAATATGGGCAGACTAGGACACTATATAAATGCTAAGAACTGATAACAATTGAAAAAAGGACAAAAATAACTGTTTTTAGTCTAATTTCTAACAAACCGGTAATTAAATACTAAAATTGAATATAAATCAATGTAAAATTATAACCACTCTAGAAATCAGAATCTAAACTATCTCAAATTACCTAGACACTCCTAAAAGACTACACTTTTGGGGGGGTCACTTGAAATTATATTGAAGCTAATAAAACTAGAATAAAAATCAACAAACTAATCAAATTAACTCTAGGCAACAAATAATGATCAAAAGTTATCAAATTTATGAAGGATACTTAGTATAATCTCAATCCACCATGCAAATTAATATTTGTCATTAACACACAAGTTAATTTCATTCATGAGTTAAACTATAGAAGACATCCACCAGCGGTTCTTCCCTGTTTTTCCTTAGATTCTAGTTTAATTAGGTCTAACCCTAATATAAATCCTACTAGTTTTGATAACCTTACACCAGCGCAAGAATTTAACCAAACTAGAGCATTACATATTAGAAAAACATCATCTAACGCTTTGTAATCAATTTACCAGCAAATCGATTTAACAAAGATCTAAAGCAATTACCTTATTAAAAGAGATGGGTTTGAGCCATTCATGATTAATTAGGGTGATGCCTAAGCATGAAAGACTATAACTTTTGCGTATTATAGTCTTCTAAACTATCAATCGAAATCATATTAAACTAACTAGCATGCATTCTAATTAATTTAACACGAATATCATAAATAATAGACACTAATCGCTATAGAATCATGAATGTAAATCAACTAGGCAATAAAGCATAAGACTTGTTTCAAAATAGTAAATTTAGCATGGATTCAAGAAGATTATACTAAACATAAAAAATTACTCACTCATATTAAATGTAACATCACAAAATTCACCCAAAGAAATCATGTTTAATAATAAACTAAACAACTAAAATAAAACAAAGTAAAAACAAAAAAAGAAGGGTTGATGGTTGATGAAGATGATGATTATGGTGAAGACGAAAGATAATGATGATAGGTGGGAATGTGTTTGTGAGGGGCGATGGAATGCTTTGGTGATGGAGAAAGGAGGAGGAGGCGTCGGGTTGATGTAAGATGATGATAAGGGGATGATGGTGGTGATGAATTATAGTGATGATGAAGAAGGTGATATGGTGATGAAGGGGGTTAGGCATGGATTCTTGTTTTTGGAAGCAAGTAGCCGTGAGATGATACATCCGACGCATTTATGGTGAGGGTTCGGATGAATATATAATGATGATGGTGAGGCTAGGTTTAGTCACTTAGGGTTTCCTTCTTCCTTTTTTTCTTAGACTTCTTCTTCCTCAAGACTTTTACCTTTTCACCAACTCTTGAAACTTTAGCCCAATTAAATAATTATGGAAATAATATTCTCCATAATTATTATTTTTGGACCGTCTTTATAGCCAAGCGTGTAAAACCCGAGCTTCAACATCCTCTCTTCTCCTCTTTATTAAATTAATACTAACCCTGAAAATTATATAAAATAAAACAAATTAGACGAAATAATATATATAATATAATCAAAATAATTATAAAAATAATGCATGATTTTTGGCTTAACAAATTCACCCACACTTAGACTTTGGACGTCCTCATGCAAAGAAATCTTAGACTCGACCTAGAGTTGAAATCCTTTCTTTTCTTATAAAATCATGCATACTTATGATATTTATACTAGGTCTGGGTTTGCTTAAGAAAAACAGTGTCCTTGAATTAATTAGTTTTTCCTTCAATAAGTGAATACCTGCTGAAGATCCAACTATCCTTAGAGAGTTTATTCATCAACCTCACAACATTTTCATAATGAAGTAACAAGATCAATAATTATCTATCCCTTTTAGATATGCATACACCGATCAAGAGGTCTAAAAATTTATGATAGAAAAATTGAGGTACGGTATGGCTATGGAGACAATTGAACTAGGTAGAATAACTCATTGAATTGATTCTAAACTTGCCTTGTATTTATTTTTCTCTTCTTCTCTTGTCAAACTCCACTTGCGCACATATTCGAGGCTCATATAGGGTCTTAGAAATTAAACACTCCATGTCTCACACTTACCCGAATGGAGGTGCTGGAGCAAACATTTTATTTTCATCATTACTTTTATTTATTTAATTGGCTCACTAGTATGGGAAGCAAGCTTTCCAGTGGCAGTATTGCCTCAAAGGGTAGCACCGAGTAGCGCATGCCTCAAAGGGGTACTTCTCATTTCCAACTTTGACTCTATGAAAATTAAACAAGTAAAATCACAATTTTAATGAATTATTCAACTAAATCAATAGTCTAGGAGATGGGTCAGGTCATTTTATTGCCTCTGAATCGGATATATTATATGACTAAACAAGATGGATAATCAAGAGAGTTACTCATTAAAAAGATGTATGAGGATCAACTCAAACTTCTCTAAAGGATAACTATCATGCTTAGAAGTCTTCACTTATAAAAGAATAAACTATAAAATAGCTAATAAAACAAAATTTTTCTAAACAAGCAAGCCTGGCATAAACTCATATCATGCATTATTTATAAGAAAAGAATTTTTTGTTTTTTTGATTTTCTATTTTTTTTTTCAAGAATAAAAACTGCAGGAATTAAATGCAGGATGCACCCCCCCACACTTAATTCATGCATTGTCCCTAATGCGTGTAAAAAGAAAGAAATAATGAAAATAAATGCAAAATTAAATGGGTACTTCCCTAAAAACATTGGGTTGCCTTCTAACTAGCGCCTTTGTTTATAGTCGTTGGCTTGACTTCATGAAGCTCCTGGATCCTCTAGTTAGATCTCTTCCATTAAATCATCATGAATCTGGTAAGGTACTTTTCGAAACTTAGCCTGATCAAGACTCTTAGTAAGCATAGTCAAACAATCATATTCATTGGATAAGTCATAAATATCTTAGGACCACTCATCAATAACATCAAGTGCATACACGTAATTCACATCAGTAGAGAATCTTATGGCATCAAAAATATTAAATTTAATCACTTCACCATCAAATTCCATGGTTAATGTTCCTTCATGCACATCAATTTTAGTCCTAGATGTTTTTAAAAATGGCCTGCCCAAGAAGATGGGAATATCATGGCATGCATCACCCATGTTCATCACATAAAAATCAGCAGGAAACACAAGTTCATTCACTTGGACTAAGACGTCCTCTAACATTCCATCTGGGTAAATATTACTCCTATTAGCTAACTGAAGCACTACAGCAGTTTTCTTTAACTCTCCTAAGTTCAGTTTGTCATAAACAGACCTAGGCATAACATTAATGGAGGCACCCAAGTCAAGCATAGCCTTATCAAAATAAAGATTTACTATCTTACAAGGAACAAAAAACACACCTGGGTCTTTGCACTTAGGGGGAAGTTTCCTTTGAAAAACTGCAGACATATTTTCCCCCACACTTACCTTTTCATTCCCTACTAACTTTCTTTTAGTAATACATAATTCTTTCAACAACTTAGCATAATGAGGCACCTGTTTAATGGCATCAAGGAGAGGTATGTTGATCTCTACCTTCTTTAATGTCTCTAAGATCTCTTGGTTAGCCTCATTCACCTTAGAAGTAGGGTTTCAAAATCTACTAGGAAAAGGTGGAATTGGCTTATAAGGCTCTCTTTTCTTCTCTCCTATTTCCTTAGTAGTTTGATTCGAATCTGTGTCTAACTCTGGTTCAGTCCCTTTGACCTCTAACTCAGGCTCAACCTCTCTACTCTTTCTAGGCTCTTGTAACTCTTTCCCCCTCCTAAGTGTTATGGCACTAACATTCTCCTTAGGGTTAGGGTAAGGTTGAGATGGTAACCTATTTTGCATTTGAGCCTGTAAGTTGCTAACTATGATATCAGTTGCAATCTGTCTCTCTTGAACCCGCTTAAGAGTTGTCTCCAAAATCTGGTGCCTATCTTCCATCTTCTTAAGAACTTGTTCTAGTAGGAAGTTGGTCCTATCTTGATTAGAAGGTTAACGAAATGTTTGGTCAAAACCAGGTGGATTGGTTTGAGGGCCATACCTAAGATTATGGTGGTCTCTCCATCCTTCATTATAGGTGTTAGAATAGGGATCATACCTCCTTTGACCTTGATGAGAATAGACAGCATTAACATTACCCTCTTGAAGTGTAGGACATGCATCAGGATGCTCCTCTAGACAACAAATGCCACATACAACTGCTTTTTGCACTCCATCAGTGACAATCTTGTTTAACATAGCAGTAATATAAGATAACTGATTCTCCACAGATGAACTAGAACCAATTTCATTGAGCCTTTTGACTTGTGACTCCCTTGCACCAAGCTGCTGAGTATTTTGGGCCATTAGATTAAATAAATTTCTAGCCTTTGCTGGCATTTTATTAACTAGAGCCCCTCCACTAGCAGCATCAACCATATTACGATCTATAGGAAGCAATCTCTCATAAAAATATTGAATCAATAGTTGTTCAGTTATTTGATGTTGGGGACAACTAGCACACAATTTATTAAATCTTTCCCAATACTCACAAAAAGTTTCCCCATTCATTTGTTTGATTCCACATATGTCTTTTCTAATAGATCCAATATGGGATGCAGGAAATGTTTTTTTCTAAAAATGATTTATGCAATGCAGTCCATGTAGAGAAAGATCCAGCAGGCATGTAATACAACCAATCCTTAGCATGTAAAGAAAAGGGAAAGGCTCTCAATCTAATTTGGTCCTCAGAAATTCCCTCAGGCACCATAGCCGAGCAAGTAATAAAGAATTCACTAATATGTCGGTATGGGTCATCTCCAGCTAATCCATAAAACTTAGGTAATAAATTAATGAATCCAGACTTCAGTTTTAAGGGTTTATCCAATACAACATAAGTAATGGACATGTGTATGGTTTCTAGGTTAGGGGCAGCAAGTTCCCAAAGAGTGGACATTCTTACCTCTTTAAGTTTAAGACTTACTGGCAATCTGCAAAAATTAAAATAAAAACAAAACAATAAAAGTAGTAAAATTAAATAGAAGTAAACTAGCAATTTAATTTTTTTTCTCCGGCAACAGCGCCAAAATTTGTAAAGCTTGTTGAGAGCTACAAATCGAACCACTACTTCAGTTATTAAAATTTTTATAGCATAAGGAAGTAGGGATCAATCCACGAGGAAAGATTGTTTTAAAAAGGCTAGCTTAATCCTAAATGATTCCACTAATCCAATATATTAAATCTAATCTTAATAATTCTAAAATAATTAAAATCTAATGAATGAAAATCTGAAAAAGCACCCAATGATGCTCCTAAATATTTTGGATTATATTCTGCAAAGAAAATAGTAAAAAGCTTTTCTAAATAATCTAGAAAAATAAAAACAGAATAGTAACTAAAATTCTAATTAAAAATCAAAACAGTAAATAATAATAAGAAAATAAATATTAAAAATTTCAAAAAGTCACCTAAAATATTATTCTTCAGGTATACAAGCTTATAACTCCTCAATTGTATCCAAATAACTTCAGAAAAATCAAATAAGAAAATTACCACAGAATATCAATGCAGAATATTAAATATGAAATTAGAAATAAAATAATCTGCATAAATATAAACACGAAAATAATAAGACAATTACCCTAATTCCAGGACACAATTTTGTGGGCATAACAATACCTAATAATCGTGAATTAACAATTGAAACCGAAAATTTCAAAATTAATAACCTAAAAACCTGCACATATCAATTTCACAAAATAGTTCTAAAAAATTATCAAATAACTTTCAAAAATTACGAAATTAAATATGGCAGACTAGGACACTATATAAATGCTAGGAGCTGATAAAAATAAAAAAAGAACAAAAATAACTATTTTTAGTCTAATTTCTAACAAACCGGTAATTAACTACTAAAACTAAATATAAATCAATCTAAAATTATAACCACTCTAAAAATCAAAATCTAAAAGTATCTAAAATTACCTAGACACTCCTAAAAGACTTTAATTTTTTTGGGGGGGGGGGGGTTCAATTGAAATTATATTGAAGCTAATAAAACTAGAATAAAAATCAACAAACTAATCAAATTAACTCTAGGCAACAAATAATGATCAAAAGTTATCAAATTTATGAAGGATACTTAGTATAATCTCAATCCACCATGCAAATTAATATTTGTCATTAACACACAAGTTAATTTCATTCATGAGTTAAACTGTAAAAGACATCCACCAACGGTTCTTCCCCGTTTTTCCTTAGATTCTAGTTTAATTAGGTCCAACCCTAACATAAACCCTACTAGTTTTGATAAACCTTACACTAGCGCAAGAATTTAACCAAACTAGAGCATTATGTATTAGAAAAACATCATCTAACGCTTTGTAATCAATTTACCAACAAATCGATTTAACAAAGATCTAAAGCGATTACCTTATTAAAAGAGATGAGTTTGAGCCATCCATGATTAATTAGGGTGATACCTAAGTGTAAAAGACTATAACTTTTACGTATTATAATCTTCTAAACTATCAATCGAAATCATATTAAAGTAACTAGCATGCATTCTAATTAATCTAACACGAATATCACAAATAATAGACGCTAATTGCTTTAGAATCATGAATGTAAATCAACTAGGCAATAAAGCATAAGACTTGTTTCTAAATAGTAAATTTAGCATGGCTTCAAGAAGATTATACTAAGCATAAAAAATTACTCACTCATATTAAAAGTAACATCACAAAATTCACCCCAAGAAATCATGTTTAATAATAAACTAAACAACTAAAATAAAACAATGTAAAAATAAAAAAAGAAGGGTTGATGGTTGATGAAGATGATGATTATGATGGTGAAGACGGAAGATGATGATGATGGATGGGAATGTGTTTGTGAGGTGAGATGGAATGCTTTGGTGATGGAGAAAGGAGGAGGAGGAGTGGGGTTGATGTAAGATGATGATAAGGGGACGATGCTGGTGACGAATGATAGTGATGATGAAGAAAGTGATATGGTGATGAAGGGGGTTAGGTGTGGATTCTTGTTTTTAGAAGCAAGTAGCCATGAGATGATGCATCCGATGCGTTTATGGTGAGGGTTAGGATGAATATATAATGATGATGGTGAGGCTAGGTTTAGTGACTTAGGGTTTCCTTCTTCCTTTTTTCCTTAGACTTCTTCTTCCTCAAGACTTCTAGCTTTTCACCAACTCTTGAAGCCCTAGCCCAAGTAAATAATTATGGAAATAATATTCTCCATAATTATTATTTTTGGACCGTCTTTATAGCCAAGCGTGTAAAATCCGAGCTTCAACATCCTCTCTTCTCCTCTTTATTAAATTGATACTAACCCTGAAAAATATATAAAATAAAACAAAATTAGATGAAATAATATATATAATATAATCGAAATAATTATAAAAATAATGCATGATTTTTGGCTTAACAATGAACCTCCTATCTTTAAGAATGCAGAGTTTCCCAATCAAGTATATAAACTTCAAAAGGCTTTTTATAGTCTAAAACAAGCTCCTAAAGCTTGGTATGAAGGCTTGAGCATTCCTCTTAGAACATGAATTTAAAAGAGGACACATTGATATGACCTTATTTACTAAAACAAAAGGACTTGATTTTATAATTGTTCAACTTTATGTGGATGACATAATTTTTGGAGCTAGAAACAACTCTCTTTGTAAAGAATTCTCCAATCTCATGAGTAAAGCATTTGAAATGAGGGAGAATTAACCTTGTTCTTAGGGCTTCAAATCAAATAGTGTAAAGACATAATTTTTGTTAATCAAAGTAAATATGTTAATGAGCTCCTAAAGAAATATAAAATGGATCAAGCTAAACACGCTAAGATGTCAATGGCTACAAATGAAAAGTTAAACCTTGATAAAGATGGCAAACCTGCTAGTGAAAAGTTCTATTGAGGAATGATTGGATCCATACTTTATCTTACTGCTAGTCACCCTGACATCATGTTTATTGTATGTTTGTGTGTTAAATTTTAAGCTTCCCCTAAAGAATCGCATCTCATTTGTGTAAAAAGAATATTTAGATGCCTAGCTGGAGCTAAAAATCTAGGACTATGATACCCTCGAGTGGGAGAGTTCTCTTTAGTAGGATACACTGATGTGGGTTATGCAAGATATAAAGTAGATAGAAAAAGTACGTTCGCTTGTCAGTCTCTTAGGCCAAGCTTAGTTTTTTGGCATTCCAAGAAACAAAATTGTGTAGCACTTTCAGCGACAGAAGCTGAACACATCACCTCCGATGCAAACTACGCACATTTTCTTTGGATTATGTAACAATTACACAATTTAGGTATAAATTTTAAAGAAAATCCAATAAAATGTGATAATAAAAGTGTTATTAATATTACGAAAAATCCATTTAACACTCCCGCACCAAACATATTGAGGTATGTCATCATTTCATTCATGACCATGTTAAAAAAGGTCATTTTGTCCTAGAATTTATGCCTACAGATTATCAATTAGCTGATATTTTTACAAAATCTCTAAGTGACAATCGATTTAATTTTATTCGACATAAATTTGGAATGCTAAACATTGATGCATGAATTGAGGGGAGTCCTCTCTTATAACTAATCCAGTTCTTGAAGTATTATAGGGACAATTATTCCTACTCCTTAAAAGGCAATTGGAATTCATGATCATGGAAAGGTAGTTAAAATGGCTCATGAATAAGATACACAATGTCATCCTAGATTCAATTGGTATGGCTTGAAAATTTAATTTCAATGCCTTGACATGAATGTAGCACAAAACAAAATTGAGTGGATTCAATTAGAGAAAATTAATTAATAATTTTTCATCATTCAAATATTAATAGGATTTCAATATTTTAGAGAAAATTATTTTGTCAAGTTAATTCCTAATTATTTTTAAAATACATCTCGCTACAATTTTTTTAATTCATGCTATTTAACAAAACTGGGCAAAAATTTAATTGTACTAGCAAGTTGATGCAACTACTATCCTATTGACCAGTGTTGATCGAAAATATAACAAAGAGATTAGGTATCTTAATTCTTCCTGCGCTCAACAAAGGATGGTTTACATCCTTCCAAAGTTATACACTGGGGTTGGTCTTTTCTTCAATTCACACAATCCAAGCTTTAGTTCATCAGTATAACTCCACCCCTCAGCCTCCTCTACCTTCACTATTCACCATTGTTATACATGTTGGAGCTCCAACCTTCATCAATGGTGCCCAAAACAAGAGGTGATAAGGCTCCAACTTCTCATCTCAAATGGACACCCTTTACATCCAAGGTCCAAAAATCTAACCAATGGTCATCACCTCTTTGGTGGAGTGCCCGAAGCTTGATCAAACTAGTCTATGAGACCACTCCTCAACCAACCATCGATGCGCCTCAAGCTATCTTTGATTCTGCGACTATGATCGAACCACATGGAGCTCAGCTCCCATCACCACCGTCTCCATCACCAATAGATTCTCTTGGCGACGTTAGCATTGCCTCCTCTACCATTGCCACTCCAACCTCCATTGCTGCTCGGACGCCCATAGTGACATCACCACCATCCTCGGACCCTTCTCGACGCACAACATCCACGAACACTGAGGTAATCCCCTTGGCTTGGTTCTATTCAAGTCTTGCTTGGGATAAATTTCTATCACGATTCATAAATTGCTATGTTGATGCTTGTGAGAAAGTTGATATTGAGTCTGTTTTGGCTGAAAAGTGTGGGTTTATTGAATATGTTTAAGGACTAGTTGTGGCTAATTGCTAGACTCTACCCGGAGAGTGTTCACATATTCTATGCCAATGTTAGAACTGTTAAGATGGGGGTGAGAATCTCTATTGAATACCAAGTGAAATGCACCAAATTCACCCTTACTGAGTCTATTCTGAATCAGCTTCTTAGGTTACCTAATGTCACTCAACCTATATCGCACCAATTAGAGGTGAAGAATAAATGCTTAGCTAAGTTTTCTCACCCCTAGCGATAAGCTCAGGCCTCCCACTTGGCCTATCTTATCCTGCAACAAGACCCTCAGTTATTCTACTATGTGCTCATTCGAATCGTTTTGCCCAAGCTAAACTCCACTAATAGCATTAAAAAGAAAACCCTTGAGGCCATATATCTTCTTATGTCTAGAAAGCCTATTAGCTACTTTCAATACATCCTAGGCTATATGTCAAAAGTTAGTTTTGTTCTACATCTTACCCCACTACCTTACTTGAGCCTATTAACATGGATCTTTAAACACTTTGGAGTGTCCCTTGAATATGAGATTCGCTAGACCAAGTTTGTCACTATCAGCACCCCTGCCTGCTTGAAAATCAATCAGTTCTTTTGAATGAAAGTGGGGAAGAAAATATGGTAATGCTATGTTCCTAGGTTAGTTGTTTACATTATGTTAATATGCTAAGTTTTGTTATGATATTCCTTCTTGCTAAGTTGCCATAATACGCTCAGTTAGCATATTTAATATCCTTTGACTTAATATCCTTGATTGATATATTTACGAATGATTATGACAGTAAACATGGCATGCCTATTACATGACAAGATTATTCAAAGCCTAAATTAGTTATCAAGTTAATTTTTTCTTTCATAAAAAAGGGGGAGATTGCTGACTCCCTCAGTGGCTAAATGGTTTTGATGAAACATAGAAGTAACTATGGATTAGGCCATGGAAATGAATGGAAGGCAAATTAGAAATAAGCATCAACAAAGTAGCTATTTTATACCAGTAAATCATGTATATGTTCATGGATAGACAATATGTGGGTACCATAAATATCAAAGGATTTTATTTCATTGATAATTTGGAGTGTTTCATAAAGAAATTATCTTCTTAAATGATCTAGCTTATTCAAAATCTGAATTTCAAAATTTTGAGAACCATAAGACACTACTTGATTTTATCTTGGAGATAGGATTATCTTGCTATGATTTTTATTTAGAATAACAAAAATCATGCTTGCCCTCTTCAACCTCATTGTGCTTGCCATGTCTAAAATATATGATTTGATCTTGTGAAATCTTATGTAATAACTTAGATGAAGAATAAAATCATATTGATTATCTAGTTAGATCATGTGGGAATCGTTGATATGATATTAATATGCAAAACAATATTAAAAATATCAAAGGATAAAGACATTCTAATCACAAATCAAATCTCTTCGTATTTGATTTGATTTGAAATGCTAGCAAGCAATGTCAACATTACAAGAGCAAGAAAAGGATTCATTGTAGCTATATGTTGTCACTTGCCTCGATTAATTTGATGGAAAATGAAATAAGATATGTTGGGAGGATTTCAAGGGTCCGAAATGAGATTTCAGAATATTCTAATTATAAATTTCCTTTCTTGATTGAATGAGGCCACAACCACTTAACATATAAATAGAGGCCATAAGAGTAAGAGCAAAACATTCAACCAATTGAAAAACAAGCATTGAGTTAATGCATTCAGCCACTGTGTTCCAAATATTGTTTTGAGATCAAGGATTGAGTTGTGAGACATTGTTCTTAATTAAGGAGTGAACTTTGAAGTTGTGAGGTCAACTCCCCTAAACTTAAATCAAGACTTTGGTTTAACTGTTGGCATCTCGAGAGTAGGAAAGCTCTGAGATCTTGTTAGAGAGTTTATTTTAATAAGAGAAGTAGAGAGTTGAATCCTAGAGTTGGATAACTCTAAGCAAGGACCTAAGTTTAATTGAGGCCTAACTTTGTTAGAATATCCTTGCGCATTGTCCTCTTTAATTTTTGTATTTGCTTCTGATTTTAATTTTATTTTTGCGGTTACCCTATTCACCCTCCCTAGGGTGATCTGAATCTTCAGAACCTATCTAGATTACCTAAGAGTTATTCTAGAGATGCAAAAAGCCATAAGGAAGAAGTCTTTTGTTGAGTTCTTTGGGGCAACAATGACGGGACCAAAGTTTGAGAGTAAAATTTTAGAGAAAGAGGAAGTAAAAGCTTGAAGCAGGAAAGAAATGGGTTTTAATTAAATAGAATCCTATATAAACAATTGGAATTTAACTTCCTTAAAGTGGCTACCACGTAATTAAAACATCGTAATGGTACTTTAGAAGGAAGCTCCAAATAAGATGAAGGGCCTAGAATGTGACCTGAGGTAGCTGAGCTTTTTAAAATTCAAAAGAAATCGTGAAGGCCACTAATTGAAAATTCATTGATGAGCGAGTCTTGATATGAGTTAAGGACTCTAAATAACTTAAGAATGTTTGAGTGTAAGGAAAATTTTTCTAGAGCTTGTCAGAAGGAGCATACTTTGCCAAGCATGATAATTGCCATATTCACATAGGTTTTTGTGGGCGTGCAATTATCTTTTTTGGGTTTCTCGATACATAATTATATAATTTTATTTCCCTTTCTACTTTGTACTTGGAATTTGGTGTTTTTGATGATATTTTGCATATTCAGGTCAAGAGAACTCAAGAGTACCTATGAAAAAGATAAATAATGGTGCAAGAAACTAGACCAATTTAATTAGATTGAGAAAAATGAGAAAGAAACCCAGTTTACCTGTATTTACAGCACGTCTTACTAAGTTTATTGTTGATCATGACTTGGTTTGTTAGTTAATTTTGCATGAATTGGCTTGAAAATCTAAGAACTAGACCATGCTGCTGAAGAATCAGGTTGAACCGGTTATTTTTAGAAAGAATGCAATCATACTTCAAGGAACACTGGCTTGTTTCGTGTGATCATGTAACTTCTTTTGAATTGAACTACAAATTTTGTGCCTATAATAGCCAACATAGGTCAATTGTGTCTCCCAGTGCTAGCACCAAAAGCCTGACATGTCTTGAGAACGTGGTTTGTGCGAATGAGTGTCTCAATTGTAGATCTTACAACCACTAGGTCAAGCTACGAGGTTATAGTCCTTCTAAATTTGGTAAGTGGAATCAAATTTGAGTACTAAACCTTTAAAAAAATTTTGAGAAACTTAAACCTTAAAAAGTAGAACGTAAGAAAAGGAAATAACATCTAGAAAATTGCTCACTTGTGAAGATTCACTTCAACCAATTGCAAGTCCCTTTCACTAGTTGTTTAGTTTAAAGAATGATAATTGATCCCTTACTTTAATGGTTTTCGATAAGAACTAGACCCATTAACATAAGAATTTTCTCAACTATTCTCTCAATTGATGTGATTTTCCCAAGACCCCACACAACCAACTTTAAATCTAGTTTTTTGACATCAAGATTTACCTTTTAGTCTTTCATTCACTATCTAGCATGAACAAGAAATTAGCCAAATTACCAAGTTACGGACTTGAAAAATTAAACCTTTGAAGTAAATTAAACTTGAAATAAGGAAAGTTCAAAGTATTCAATAACCACAGTCATGTAAATAGACGAAAAGAATCAAATCCTTAGGTTGAAAACTACTAAAACATGACAACAAAATCTGCATGACAAAACAAATCTAACTATTGAACAATGAGAAAGACAAAGAAAGGGGATAGAGATGCTCCGTTTCAATGTTGTCCTTGGATCTCTCAATGCCTGCTCCATCTATAGTCACTTGTAACTCTTCATTTTCTTCTCCCTTAATCTCTCTCTAAGATGGAAGTATGGTGGTGGATGGATAATAGATGGCTAAAGAATTGTTCCTTTCATCACCAAATGATCGCAACAAAATGTCAAAATCCCACAGAAGCAGAGTGATCATGCAAAAACACCACAAAAGGGCGTGATGGTTAATATATAATGTGAATGTGCAATAAGGCTATAACCTAATAGGGAAGCCTAACACTCCATATACAATCACAAAAGAATTAAAGAAAATACATATTCGCTCTTTCACCTTAGTTGCATACTTACATGCAATTTATATTTCTTGACATAGATTAATTCTAAATTCCCCAATTTTGTTACAAAGTATTCTACAATTGATGTAGAAATTGAATGAAGAAAGACAAACTAATTTGCATGAATGTTTGACGTTTTTGATAAGTAAACAACTAACTTTAAAGATGCAATGTATGACAAAAAGAAAATTATGTATTGTGTAATTAGATACACCGAGAGTACTAGAAACACACGCTAAAAGCAAAAATCATAAACACAATTAGAATGTGTTTGGTTGAGAAAGATGATTTCCCAAAATTCCATGAGAAATGGTTTTCCAAGACAAATGAATTTTGGTAAAATAATAATTCAATAAAATACATAGTTTTTTCAAATTATTTAAAAAAAAGATCTTGAATTTAGATAAAACAAGGTGAAAGGAGTGTATTAACTTGTCGAATGAGAGGAGAATAGGGAGGAGATAAGAGATATAAAAGAGAGATAACAAGGGGGGGGGGAGAGCAGTTGGCTAGATTGTTAGCGAAAAGAGAGTAGCTATCAGTTCGCAAATATGAAGAAGGAGAATTATTACATCATTGGATGGTAAAGAGATCTAGCAAATGTTGACACTTTGGAGACAAACAAAAATGACTAATTGGATCATTAGAAGACAAATACAAAATAATAAGCCAATTGAGACTTGGAAGGAGAACAAAACTAAACAATTGGTGAAAAAGTGCAAGGGAAATAACTAATTGAGATTTGAAGGAGTGAGAAGATAGCTAATATTTGTGATTTTGATAGGGACAATACTAAATGAGACTTATAAAGCAGTGATTCCTAGTGTAGATAACGTCAGACTTATAAGGACCCAAATAGTTTAATAAAGCTATGTGTGTGTGTGTGTGTATGAGAGACTCATTGAAAGTCGAGAGAAGAGAGAAAGTTGTATCTTATAAGAAAATGGAAATCATTATTAATAAAAAGTCATACTTCCATTCAATCAATATCTCTAAACAAGTGACAAAACGCTAATGGAGAGCCTTGAGGGCGACGAACTATGCAAAACTACGACTGAGGAGAGAGATTTACTATCCCGATCCACAAAGAAATTCAAGAAAGGAATTAGGTCACCTGATTACAATATAGGACATGAGATAGAAGAGGGTGCCAACACCATATCTAGCTTGGGACAAAACCCTAAGCATGGTGGGTATAGCTTTGCAGGAGAATTGTTTAGGGACAAGGTGTTGGGAATATTGCAAAATCATAGTGTTTCTATGAATTCAGGCGGGGAACAAGAAGGATCTGATTGGGACACTAATGATGGTATAGAAGATGCAGGTGAGGATGTTCCAATGTGCCCAACAATTTGATTGTCAAAAGCAAAAAATGAACGACTGAGAAAGCCATGGAGGAAAACCCTGATTGTAAAGTTGTTTGACAAAGGTTTAGGGTTTATGCAACTACGAAAAGGACTAAAGTCCAAATGGGCCCTGAAAGGAGAATTTAATCTAATTGATATTGGATTTGACTATTTTATAGTCAATTTTGCATGCGTTGAAGATTATGAATATGTCGTCACTCAAAGGCCTTGGCTCATTAGTGATAGTTACCTTACTATAAGGAAGTGGATCCCAATTTTGTTTTGGATAAAGAGTCTATTCGTATTTTGACAGGTTGGATTAGAATTCCGAGGACCAGTGTTGAATACTTCGATAAGGACTTCATAGACAAGATTGGGGGGGGGGGGGGGAAGTAGGGACGGTGGGAGGAATTGATAAAACTACGGCTACCAGAAAGGGGTCAATTCACAAGACTAAGAGTGGAAATTGATTTATCAAAACCACTTATATCCAAATTCTGGATAAATGGAAGAATCTAGTGCGTACAATACAAGGGCCTACGAATGGTGTACTTTAACTGTCGGAAGGTTTGACGTAAAGAGGAATGTTATCCCCTCAATATGAATGACTCTCATAATTTCCAAGCACATGAGAATCGCATATTGGATCCCACAACATCTATCTCGGAGCAACAACCGGAATGTGTTGAAGAATTTGGCTCCTGGATGCTTGTTAGAAAGACTCATAAAAGGAAAAGCACAAGCAATGATGGGTCCTCATCAGGGGACAAGAGTGGTCAACAAAATCGGGATAGAGCTCAAAAGAATGCTCAGGGTCTATTGAGAAATAATATCCAACCCTATCCTACAATTGGGAATGTTGTGTTGAATATTGGTAAGAACCCATAACTTAGCAATAAATTGGTAAATCACCCTACAATCAATGGGGAAAGAGGGTCTCAGTTTGAACCTTTGGCTTGTCTAGAGGAAGAAAAATAGGAATATAATGAGATGGTACTCACGGAAGAGGAAGAAGAGACAACCACTATAGTGGCAGAAGATAAAACTAGCAAAGGACTTGGCATGAAAACTAGTATTCCACTCAAATCAAGAAAACAATCCAAGTTCTATGCTGAATAAGAAAACTAAGGTTGGTTCTAAGCTCCCATTTGCACTGTAAATGTGGGTGTGGATCCACTTGAAACACCAAATCTATCTTTATTCTATGCTATTCCTAAGACATCCCATATAGCTAAGGAAAATTGTAAGATAGTGAATGTGGATGTGAATATTGATTCGAGTAGGGGATCACCCCTTGAGCAGTGGGCTTCACCCATACATGATAGACAACCAGATATGAGTAACATGATTGTGTAAGTGGAAGAAACACACGTGCCTTTCACTAGCTGATGGAGATCTCTCCATGCCCTTTGATTAGAAAGAATCAAATCAATTAGACCACGTTAATATGCTGGCTAAAGGGTGATTAAATCATCCAAGTTTTGTTTTAGTTGTTTCATTGCAGGACAAAAGGGAAGAATCCAGCACTGACCCTCTTTTGCAAGCAAAATTCGACCAACATCAAAATGGTTTATGCCTGATATTTTTGCATGGATTTCAAGATTAAGATGTCAGATTTCCAACAAGACAAGTTTCATCCAATTTGTTCAAATCAGCCATTTACCAAGATGTGTCAAAATTGTCCAGCAAACTAGAAACAACCCGGTTTTGATTAATTCATAACTTAAGCTATACTAATGCTTAAGTGATGAATTTATACATTTTTGGATTCCTTAAGATGTGTAATTTTAGGTCCAAGCATCAAATTCCAATTATGCACACAAGAGGATGAAGATACAAGGAGTTTTCCAAAACTGGGCAGATTAGGCTCTAATATGCACGGTTTTAAGTTTGAGTTTATTTAACCCATTTAAACTCACCCTAACCTTGATTTCTTGGTTGGGGGGGGGGATTAGAGACATCCTAAAGTTACCCCCCATGATTAAAATCATAATTTTACTCACTTTTGCTAATCCTAACCCTTGCTTGAAAACCGGCCAAAATCTGCCTGAAAACCGGTTCACTTGAACTAGATTTATTTCTCCCTAAACCAGCCGGCCATCCCCTCATTTATAGAGTGGCACATGTCCCAAATCTTGGCACACACTTCTAGGCCTTCATTTGATTGGTTGCATGGCCAAAAGGTGGACCAATGAGAGCTTGATTGGTGTCCATGAGTTGCTTGCTTCCCATTGGCTAGCCGTAAAGTGGTTTTCTACTTTTGGGCTGACCAATGAGGTGAGAGTGAGAAATCTCAGCATGTATTAAGGCTAAGCATAGTGTGTAATGATGTATTAATAGTTTAGACATAGTTTAGATTTGTATTTCAATGTATCAGATTAAGTTTAGTTAACTTGTAATCTAGTTTAGTACAAATCAGGTTGTAATAGCTTGTAATTAGCACTAAGACCTTTCCTAAGCATGAAGGAAGGTTTAGGTGTTTGCTTACTAGCTTGGTTTAAGTCATTTACTTCCTATTAAAGGCACCCCACGCCCCCTTGAAGAAACACAACCTTTGATTGAATGATAAAATCAGTTTGAGAGCTTTGTGCTTTCTTTCTTCAAACTCTTACTTACTTATCTTAGTTTAGGCCAAACTAAGTCGTGATCAAGTGAGTCTTAACAAGAATTAAGTGGTATTTCTGTATCTTAATCTAAGTTAAGGGCCCTAAACTTGGATTTGGTGGTGTTTCTGTATCCAAATCTCAAGTTTAGTTCTATCCTTTGATGTTTATACTCAAGGTGTTTCAAAGAGGATTAAAGTGGATTTGCCAGCTTTAATTCTAAGTTAGTAAGTTTAACTTTGATTCTCCTTTCCATTTCCCACATCCATAACCTTTCTTACATCCATTTCCATACTGAATCCAAGCTAAAGCTACCCCCTTTGGTTTAGCTATCAAACCCAAACACATAAACACCTCAAACCGTGCACTGTGAAGCAGGTTAGGCAAAGTGGGCAGCAAAGTGGTATGGTCACCCCGTGCCACCCCCATGGCCGTGAGATATAGCCTATTTTGAGTTGAGTTCTTGGCTTGTTTGGTTTGGTTCCATTCATCCCTTGTGTTATACATCAATTCACGTCAAAGATCCTTTACTTTCTCACTTAGAATCACTTGATTCTAAGTTTCCATTCTCCCTTCACATACTTGATGCCTCACAACCATCATTTCATGTGCCCATTTTCACTTGTTTCCCCTTGATGTTATCTACCTTTGAATGCTGAGTTAGATGTATTCCAATGAACCCTAGCTTAGTCATCGGCAGATACATCATATTTGGTATCAGAGCAAGTTTCTCCTAGGCCTGGTACTCTCCACACCCTTCCACAAAAAGCCGTTCCCCTTTTCTCACAAAATCATTCCTTAACCACCTACTTCAAAATGAGTTCTACCACTTTGACCTTGGAAGAGAGGTTTGATGCCTTAATGAACCAAAATGAGTTTCTAACAAGAAAAATCCAAGAAGATGCAAGAAGAGACCAAGAAACTCAAGCTCAAAACAAATACCTCCAAAAACAGCTTGATGCATATTCAAAGCAACAACAACATGCAAGTGAAGAATCAATCCATTCAAGGTCACAAAGACAAGAGCAAGTGTTTAGCCATACTCTTGATTCATCTAGTGAAGATGAACCATTGAGAATGACTAGGCAAGACTCACATATTCAAGCTAGCTCCAATGATTTCAAAATTGAAGTTCCTGAATTTGAAGGCAAGCTTGACCCTGAAGATTTCTTGGATTGGTAACACACAGTTGAAAGGATTTTTGAGTACAAGGACATCACAGACAATAAGAAGGTAAAGCTGATTGCTTTAAGACTTCGAAAATATGCTTCTCTTTGGTGGACTAACTTGTGTGCTAAAAGAGTAAGAGAAACGAAGTCCAAAATCAGAACTTGGGAAAAGATGAAGTCCAAGCTCAAAGCTAGATTTCTACCTTCAACCTATGTTCAAGATTGCTACTCTCAACTCCACCATTTGAACCAAGGTAATATGAGTGTAGAAGAGTACATTCGTGAGTTTGAAAAGCTTGTGATTAAATGTGATTTGCATGAACCTGAAGAACAAACAATTGTTAGGTACTTGGGAGGACTTGATCCTAGGTATTCTAATATTGTTGAATTGCAAGCTTACTCTACTTTTGATGAAGTATGTGTGTTAGCTCACAAGGTGGAGCAACAAAGGAAGAGTAAATCGCTCCCAAAGCAAGAAAATCCAAAGCCACCACCACAAGAACAAACCTTTAACAAGGGGAGTTCACCTTGACCTCCATTCCTTCACCCCTCTACTTCCTTAGCACCACAAAAAAGCCAAACTCCACAAAAGAACCTATTCCCACCACCTACACAAAGAGCCCTTCCCAAAAATCCTCCTACGTGTTTTAAGTGTCAAGGATTTGGTCACTTAGCATCTGAATGCACCAACAGAAGGTATGTTACCTTAGCTGAATGGAAGGTTACAGAAGAGGTTCAATTAGAAGAGGAAGTTGAAAATGAAAACCATGGTAAAGAAGAACTTGAAGAGATCATGGTTGAAGCTGATGAAGGAGATGAGTTGCCCATCCCACACCACCCACCAAAAGGTAAAGAGAGTAGAAATGTTCTTTTTCTATCCTTTGGTGAACCATCTACTGATTTCCCCACTCCACCCACACTCGAAGCACTCACAATAAACTTCTGTCAAGTATTTTTTGAACCATCCTTTACCCCTCCTAACCATGCATTCCAAGTGTGTAAGAAGGTGGTTCCAAGTGTGTTCAAGAAGTCCCCCACATCACATATCCAAATCAGCATGGGACACGAAGAAGAAAGAGCCTCCAAGTTCATAAAAGAGCTCTTTGCATGGTTGATTTTGTTCCAACCAGATTTGAAGAGAAAAGGAGGTTACTAAGTCTAAATTGATTTGAGGACAAATCTTTTTAACAAGGGGAGGATGATGGAGATCTCTCCATGCCCTTTGATTAGAAAGAATCAAATCAATTAGACCATGTTAATATGCTGGCTAAAGGGTGATTAAATCATCCAAGTTTTGTTTTAGTTGTTTCATTGCAGGACAAAAGGGAAGAATCCAGCACTGACCCTCTTTTGCAAGCAGAATTCGACCAACATCAAAATGGTTTATGCCTGATATTTTTGCATGGATTTCAAGATTAAGATGTCAGATTTCCAACACGACAAGTTTCATCCAATTCGTTCAAATTAGCCATTTACCAAGATGTGTCAAAACTGTCCAGCAAACCAGAAACAACCCGGTTTTGATTAATTCATAACTTAAGCTATACTAATGCTTAAGTGATGAATTTATACATTTTTGGAGTCCTCAAGATGTTTAGTTTTAGGTGCAAGCATCAGATTCCAATTATGCACACAAGAGGATGAAGACACAAGGAGTTTTCCAAAACTGGTCAGATTAGGCTCTAATCTGCACGGTTTTAAGTTTGAGTTTATTTAACCCATTTAAACTCACCTTAACCTTGATTTCTTGGTTGGGGGGGATTATAGACATCCTAAAGTTACCCCCCATGATTAAAATCATAATTTTACTCACTTTTGCTAATCCTAACCCCTGCTTGAAAACCAACCAAAATCTGCCTGAAAATCGGTTCATTTGAACCGGATTTATTTCTCCCTAAACCAGCCAGCCTGTAACACCCCGACCTCGTCGAGTCGTGTTACACGCCACAGTCCTTC
>JACYFF010031955.1:66185837-66196980 GCA_017589665.1 Selenicereus undatus
CCGTTTTGCCCCTCCCTTCTCTCTTTCATTTATTCGACAGTCCAAACATAACACTGTTAGTCTAATTCGTAAACCGATTCCTAAACCCAAATCCATAATATGGTCATTCATCAACTATTCGTTCCCAAATCTATCCAGGTTGGATTTAATAACATCGAACTACTTCTAAGGCTGACGGGTATTCAAGTAAACTATTCCAGCCCAACAGGCATAAAATTCATTAAACGAATACGACAAAACTCCAGGTCTCACACAGCCATCCCCTCATTTCTAGACTGGCACATGTCCCAAAGCTTTGCACACACTTCTAGGCCTTCATTTGATTGGTTGCATGGCCAAAAGGTGGACCAATGAGAGCTTGATTGGTGTCCATGAGTTGCTTGCTTCCCATTGGCTAGCCGTAAAGTGGTTTTCTACTTTTGGGCTGACCAATGAGGTGAGAGTGAGAAATCTCAGCATGTATTAAGGCTAAGCATAGTGTGTAATGATGTATTAATAGCTTAGACACAGTTTAGATTTGTATTTCAATGTATCAGATTAAGTTTAGTTAACTTGTAATCTAGTTTAGTACAAATCAGGTTGTGATAGCTTGTAGTTAGCACTAAGACATTTCCTAAGCATGAACGAAGGTTTAGGTGTTTGCTTACTAGCTTGGTTTAAGTCATTTACTGCCTATTAAAGGCACCCCACGCCCCCTTGAAGGAACACAACCTTTGATTGAATGATAAAATCGGTTTGAGAGCTTTGTGCTTTCTTTCTTCAAACTCTTACTTGCTTATCTTAGTTTAGGCCAAACTAAGTGGTGATCAAGTGAGTCTTAACAAGGATTAAGTGGTGTTTCTGTATCTTAATCTAAGTTAAGGGCCCTAAACATGGATTTGGTGGTGTTTCTGTATCCAAATCTCAAGTTTAGTTCTATCCTTTGATGTTTATACTCAAGGTGTTTCAAAGAGGATTAAAGTGGATTTGCTAGCTTTAATTCTAAGTTAGTAAGTTTAACTTTGATTCTCCTTTCCATTTCCCACATCCATAACCTTTCTTACATCCATTTCCATGCTGAATCCAAGCTAAAGCTACCCCCTTTGGTTTAGCTATCAAACCCAAACACATAAACACCTCAAACTGTGCACTGTGAAGCATGTTAGGTAAAGTGGGCAGCAAAGTGGCATGGTCACCCCGTGCCATGAAGCACGACCGTGCCACCCCCATGGCCGTGAGATATAGCCTATTTTGAGTTGAGTTCTTGGCTTGTTTGGTTTGGTTCCATTCATCCCTTTTGTTATACATCAATTCACATCAAAGATCCTTTACTTTCTCACTTAGAATCACTTGATTCTAAGTTTCCATTCTCCCTTCACATACTTGATGCCTCACAACCATGAATTCATGTGTCCATTTTCACTTGTTTCCCCTTGATGTTATCTACCTTTGAATGCTGAGTTAGATGTATTCCATTGAACCCTAGCTTAGTCATCGGCAGATACATCACTAGCATGAGATTGGACAACACTTTCTGAGTAATGGGATCCATTCTAGAGACCCTCTTAATGCCGATTTAGTTACCGCCCCTGCAAATGGTGCAGTACATTATCAAGTTGATGATGAACTTACCTTATAAGATTCCCCTAATGTGATAGAGGGCCTCGCCTCAAAGGGTAGGCCTCCCTAAGATATTGACATGTTGGTTGAATAGGCCATGTTATGTTCCATATTTGTAATTATTTTTTACTGATTCAAGCTAGCATTATAACCTAGAATGTTCAGGGAGCTAGAAGCTGACATTTTCTATGAGTTTTGAAGGAATGAATTCATCTCTATGAGCCATCAATTCTCGCTCCCTTTGAAGCAAAAATTAATGGACAACAAGTAGAAGATGTGTGCAAAAGAATTGGCTTCAATAGCCGAGTTGCAGTGAGTGCTAATGGTTTTTGAGGTGGTATATGGCTATTTTGGACAGGATCATGAATTTGTTATTACCATCAAGGATATTGATGAGCAGGCTATTACCATGGAAGTTCGCAAGTTAAGGTCATCTCTATAGTATTTTACGGCAGTCTACGATAGCCCAAATGACAACCTTTGGTACCACTTCTGGGAAAAACTATCTAATTTTAATGCCACTATTTATAATCCTTGGCTCCTCCGTAGGTGACTTTAATTATACAACTTCTATGGGCGAGAGACAAGGGTGTAGCTCAAAAGTTAAGAGACATTGTGCTCGCTTTAACAACTGGATACACAACAATGGGTTTGTGGATCTTGTGTTTTCAGGCCCTCCATTCACATGGGCAAGGGGTAAAACTAAAGCAATAAGAAAACAAGTGTGACTAGACTGAGGGATTGGTTCACCTAGTTGGTGTTTACTCTTTCAAGAAGCCTCCGTGAAACACCTTATACAACATCAATTAGATCATAATCCCATCCTTATCTTCCTGTTTAGAGGAGGTGAAGCAGTATGAGGTGATAAACCTTTCCGTTTACAAGTGGCTTGCTCACTCATGAGTAGATTGAAGGAGTACTCAAAGAGGCCTGGAAGCCAGATACACCACTATATCCTCTTCTCAATCAGGTGGCTAATTCACTTAGTAGCTGAAATCAATAGGTTCTTGGTAATCTCTTTTCTAGGAAGATGACCTATGGGCAAGAATTGATGGAGTCCAATGGAAAATTGCTCAAAGACCTTATTCACATCTCTTGAAATTGGGAACCAAGCTCAGGATTGATTTTGATGTTATACTTAACAAATTAGAAATTCTTTGGTGTCAAAAATCTTAGACGAAATCTATATGGGATGGAGATAGAAGTACACGGTGCTATCATTTAAGTGTTATCATCAGATGTCCTGCTGAAAAAATAGAAGCCCTTAAAGACAAGTATGGTAACTATCTTAGAGACGCAAATGATCTTAAGGGTATGGTTCATGACTTCTTTGTGGACCTTTATAAAGACCCTCAGCTCAGCATGCATAGCAACGTACTTGGCAGAGCGATGCTCCCTCCTTTTTCTCCTGATGATGTTATGCGCCTCTCTAAGCCTTCTTTAGAGATTATGTAAAACAAGTGCTTTTCAACATAAGGCGTTTTAAAGCCCTAGGACCAGATGGCTTCTATGCGAGATTCTATCAGCGTTTCTCGAAGTTTTTTTCCCTTAGCTTTATCCAGCTGGCTTTAGGCACTTTAGATGATTAGGTTTCCTCTCTTAAACTTAATGAGACATTACTTGTCCTCCTTCCGAAAGTGGAGAACCCAGAGTGTATAAAGTTGTACCCAATAAGTCTATGTAATGTGGCTTATAAAGTGATTTCTAATGCGATTGTTGATAGGTTGAAGTGTTTTCTACCCAGATTGATAGCCCCCACTCAAAGTAGTTTTGTCCTGGGTAGACAAATCTTAGATAATGTGGTTATCATTCTAGAAGTTTTACATAGCTGAGATGCAAGAACGGTACAAAGGATCCCTAATTATTAAACACGACATGGAAAAGATGTACGATCGCTTGTGGTGGAGTTTTATTTGAGATACCTTAGTAGACATGCAGCTTCCTACAAATCTTATGGATTTAATCATGAAATCTATTACTTCTCCATCATTGTGTGCGCTATGGAGTGGGGTGAAAACAGACTCGTTCCTACCATCTCGAGGTCTTTGACTGGGAGATCCGCTCTCCTATCTTTTTTTCTTTCCATCAAATGTCTCAACCATATTATTTTAATTTTGGAGGCAGTTAATCGTGGTGCATCGAAACCCATAAAAGTTTTACATAAATGGTCCTGAGATATCCAACTAATTCTTTGTGGATAATCTTATGCTATCTGCAGACGCTTTAGTGGACCAAGCCATTGTTATCCAAAATTTCCTAGATCAATTTTGTGGCACCCAGGCCAAAGAGTCAGCTTACAAAAATCCAAAATTTTCTTCTCGAACAACTCTGACCAATCTGTTGCTGCGTATATTAGTGATATTATGGGTATATCCATCACCTAGGACTTGGGTAAATATATGGGTGTGCCCACATTAAATAGATGGGTATTGAGACAGACTTCCCAACATGTCAATGATCGGGTGAACAAGAAGTTGAGTGGCTGGAGATCTTGAACTTTGTCCACTGCGGGAAGAGTAATAGTTACTCAATATGTGATTTCCTCTATTCCCCTATATGCCATGCAATCTGCGAAACTCCCAACATCTGTTTGTGATGAAGTAGACAAGAAGACACCGAAATGTTTATTTAGGGGGTGAGGAGAAAGGAAAGATACAGTTGGTCTCATGGGGCATGCTGATAAAACCTTGGGACGAAGGGGGTTTTGGTTTCAGATCGATGTGGCAAGTAAACTTTGTATTCCTTGCTAAGCTCTATTGGAGAATGATGCGGGCACCCCAAATTTTAGGGGCTCGGGTTTTATGGAGTAAACACTACAAGAATCGGTGTGACCTTGATATGTTCGAGCCGAAGTTAGATGCTTCCAAAGCTAGAAGGGGTATTTTCGAAAATAAAAACTTAATCTTGGAACGTTCACGTACAGTTATCGGGAATGGAAAAAGTACATTGTTTTAGTACCACAAATGGTGTTTTTAATGTCCCCTTTGTGAGTTTGCCATATCATTTCTTCCTTAAGAGGCCCAGGAGCTACAGTCAATGATATGTGGAATGGGACAAGAGTGTGGAGATGGGATAGGTTTCAAAATTTTCTCCCTGAGAACATTGTCAAAAACATTTGGCACCTTTTTATTACTGACGGCGACGAGTCTTATGGTATTGTTGGGTGGATGGGTGAATTAAATAAGTTCTATGCAAAGGAAGCTTTTAGTTTGTTTCGAGATCAGGAACCTATTTCAAAGGACTTGACTTGTAAGCATATATAGCGGATTAAAACACCTCAAAGGGTATGTTTCTTTCTATGGCTAGTGAACCATAATCAAATACTGTACAACATGAACTCAGTCTCTAGCAGCCATGCCTTAAATCCTAACTACGAAGTATGTGGGAATGCTGATGAAACCTCCCTTCATATCTTACATGATTGTCTCAAAACAAAAAGCGTGTGGAGAAATGTCGAACAAAACAATCTGTGTCCTGACTTTTTTTCTTCTGCGCTAACAGATTAGATCAGGAGCAATGTGTGTCATTGTAACACCCCCAATTGCTAATATCTGATTATTCTAACATAACCACTTATTATTATAATTTAGCAATGGAAGACTTCTAATTTGATTGGAGGCATTACCGCCGTTCCATGATGGAACACGGCTGCTTGATTTAGTGAACTTTATGGGGGCTCAAAAAGTAAGGCCCCCAACCCTAAAGTCAGAAGTTTTACTATCTTCTTCTTAAATCCTGGGGCAAAACGGACAGAGTTTCCCCTAAAACTTGACCATTTTCCCAGGCTTACAGCCTTACAATAAAACCCCTGCACTGAAAAACAATAAAAACTAACTCAACGGCCACCCGCCGGAGTTCACAGCTCTACGGGCCACCCGCCCGAAGCACTATAACCAATGCAGTTTAATGATAACCAAATAAACGGTGACAAATACAATACAGACCTGACAACTTAGATGGTGGCTCATATGGCCATACAGAGCTACTCTAAATGATATGCAACTAAGCACACAAGAACTCAATTTACAATCACACACCACAAAACACATTGCAGTTCACGTACGAGTCCATCATTTCACTTCTAAGCAGCAGTGACTCCCTTTCGGCTTCCTTCAGAAACCTGGAGGCACAATGATAGATGGGATGAGCGATAATCGCACAGTGGATAGCCCCCTCCCCTAAAAGATGCAATAATAACTTACAACCGTCGTTCGTACTTCCTTTTCTTTGAAGAATTCACTTATCACATAGTGTGTTCCAATCACAAGGCAAGAGAAATAACATTTGCACCAAAAGCCACTCGTATGAACTCGTAAACTTAATAAAACAATATCACATGTTAATGTAAGTAGTGGACATGATCTATGAATACCATTATCTCCTCTCCTCTTGTACTTGTGTCATAAATTTGGACCTATAACACCATTTTCTAAACAAGATATAAACAATTAATCACCTTTTCAGGTTATCAATTCAATTTTTCAATAATCTTCTTCAGTATCAAGTAGTAAGAGCAATAAAATCAATATATTGACCTCTGAACTTTACATGCTTGTTTATTCAATTGATCATGTTTCTTCAACTCATGTAACTTCAACTCATGCCTACTGGCAAATTATGAAACAATAAACTTTGAATCCTCTCCTTACGGGGCAGAGAAATGAAATACTGAGCTTTGTCTCTGCCTTCTAGCAGAGAAATGAAATATTGAGCTTTGCATTCTCTGCCTACTGGCAGAGAAGTGAAATACTGAGCTTTGCCTCTGTCTTCTGGCAGAGAAATGAAATTCTGAGCTTTGAATTCCCTGCCTATTGGCAGAGAAATGAAAAACTGAGCTTTGTCTCTGCCTTCTAGCAGAGAAATGAAATATTGATTTTTGAATTCTCTGCCAAATAATGAGTCTTGAAACATATAAGTTGAAGTTACATGCAAACTTCCAGGAAGGTACTGGGTTGGTTAAGCTAAAGATACAAATAGCCGACTGATAAACAATTAAGAGCACTTAGTGATCATGTAATAAAGCATTTATGGACCTTGACTATAATATACAATTGACAAACGTCATGTAATCACCATACGATATGAATAGACTCAATGCCCTTCACATAATTCATGGATACGATACGATGAACTATGCAGTCGATAAACTATATAATGGATACGGTGTATACGATCGATAAACATATAGAGGCAATAGACTTATAAACGTCGATCGATAAACTAATGTCTGTCGACTAGACATGAAACCATTTTAGGTTGGTTACAACTTAGGCAACAGACGAAATATGAAACTATTTTCTACCTAACATGTTTCGAAATATGAGCCGAAACTCAGACGTACATCCCTATGCAGTAAAACAGACTTGAAGGTTAAATGGTTAGGCTCCGCATTTCAAAAGATTTTGTTTTGCAACCAGGAGAGAGAGAATGTATAAGTAACATTGATTTGTTGATTCTTATCTGAAAGTGAACCCCTTGGTCGATGTACATCTTGAAACAATCGTACTTTAGGTGCTCACACCCCCCAGGCCGATCAAGAAGCCTGAGTTGACGCTGCGCGTGGGTATATTGGTCGGCATAAGCCTTGATAACTGATGGGCAGAAGCCCTGACGCCGCGCGCGGGTGTATTGGTCGGCATAAGCCTTGATAACTGAAGGGCATAAGCCCTGATGATAATTGGCAGGGCCACTCGTTTATGTGACAAAACATTGAGAACTTGGTTCATTAAATGAATCTTGTTTTGATTTTTCATTGCTGAGAATACTGTGAGTTTTTGAAGAACATAGAGTTTTCGAAGAACATAGGCAATGTACGTACCGAGATGACCTCACTTCTACTCCAATTTAAGGTGGAACTATTTTCCACCTAAAATGTCTATCATATAATCCATGAAGTCACCGTATGGATCATGGTTTCTATGTCTATTATATAATCCAGGAATTCACCGTATGGATCAAGATCTATTGGCTAATGTAATCATGCATATAATCGATACTATAATCTTGTATAATCGGCGAGCGTTATATAATCAATGAACTTTAAGTGAGCATACACAATGAACATTATATATATATGATGAGCGTTATATAAACGATAAACTTATATGATCGACGAACACTATATATAATTCGATAAATATGCATAATCGATGAACGATATGTGTTTCATACGAGATGAGATCAATGATCAATTAATTGCAAGGATCAATAAAATGCAATTAATAAACGTTATATAATCAATGACTAATAGAATGCCATGAATATGCGTTAGATAATCAATAATCGATAAAATGCATAATTAATGAAGAACGTTATATATATAAGGGATTTCTGTAATCGATTAAATCAAATTGACATATATCATGATAAACTTGACGTTATATATATATATATCAATTTGATTATTACATATAAACTTAATGTATATATATATATAATCGATAAACTTGACATACTCATAAATTTTCATATAATTGACAAATAACATAAAATCAATAAGTTATGCATGTTTAGCTTTGATTCGGACCTGTTCAGCTAAATCATGCCTGAAGACTAACTTCGAAGTGGATTATAAGTGATTATAAGCGACGAATGTACGTTTATTTAATTCATACCGTTTATTGACTTCGAAGTAAATTATAAATGCTTAGAATCAACGTATATATGGTTAGGTTCGAATATGTTAAGTTTCTACCCGTCTGCAGTTTACTTAATTCATAATCGTTAAATAAATGAACTATAAATGCCTAGAATCGATATATGTATGCTTAGTTGATTCATGCTCGTTTAATATGTTTAGTTAGACCATGATCGTTCAATAATTCGATATGATAACTATGATAACGAATGCCTGGAACCATAATATGCTTAAATGGCTTAAGTCGATTGGATTACTGACTTCGAAGTAACAACCGAACGTTTAGGACCGTATTAGGCTTAAAGGGTTTTAATTAGGCTTGAAATGTAAATTCGAAACAATAAATGGACACCTCAAATGGCCCTTATATAACTGCCACGCGATAACTTTAATAATTTAGTACGACTAACATATATATATATATACATGGTATCGTTCAATTCACGCTACCACTTCCTCATATTACTGATAATTGATTCGAATTCAACCTGAACGAATTATAAACAATAACTATTGAATTCAACCTGAACGAACTATAATCAATAACTATTGAACTCAACCTGAACGAACTATAATCAATAACTATTGAATAAGCTTAATTGAAATTAACAATTTAACCATAAATAGGAGGATGAGGAAACCCACCTCGAATCCAAGCTAAAGGACCCGTTTAGGGTTTGATTCGGGTTGATTCGGTGTGGGTTCGGTTCCCCTTTGCTGCCCCTATCTTCCTCTGCCTACTCTGTTCGCTGCCGTGTCGCCGGCGTCCGACGATGGTGGTCGTCCTGGCGGCGGTCGCGTGGGGTCGAGATCCCCAAAGCCTAGCCCCGACCTCCTTCCCTCGTCGTCTGTCCCTCTCTGTGGAGCCAGTGTGGGGCTCGATCGGGGTTGGGACAGCCGGCCGTGCGTCAGGTCGCCGGCAACGCCACCGGCGCCTCCCTCCTTCTCTTTCCCGACGGGTGTGCGTGAGTCACCGGCCAGGGGTCGAAGCCCCTTCGCAAACCCTCTCTCTCCCTCTGTACTTGATGAGGCAATGGGCGTCAACCGGAGGGGGAACGGCTGGCGTACGTCGGCCCGGTCACCGGCCACCGCACCTCCCCTCCCTCTCTCGTGTGTGAGTTGCCGGCAGGGGAGGTCGAGAAACCCCCCCTCCCCTGTTCGCGATTGCTGCCCCCTCCCCTTCGCGATGCTGCCCGAAAAAAAAAAGGAAGGGGCTTCGGCCCCCTTTTCCCTTTTTTTTTGTTTTTTTTTTGGTCTACTAATAAAAACACCAACTCACTTATACCATAAATTCAATTTTCCGACCTTTATAAACTTAAACCATAACCATTAATATAATCATCGGTCGATTTATTCGCCTTTTGATTATATTAAGGTTCAGTTCAATAAATTGCAGGATCATTCCCAAAGTTCGACATTCTAGTCGTATGCGGGAATCTGCTCAATGAGGTTTCCAATAAAAATCTTTAATACCCAAAAAGCTAATAACAATGAGAATAATAATATTCATTTCAATAAAATCGACACTCAGGCAGAATTTATAACGGCATACATCGGCTGAACGGAGGGGTTGAAATTCCGGGTGTTACAGTCATGCTCAACTAGTAGATGACCCCAATTAGGATACGACATTTGGAATCACGATGTGGTGGTTGTGGAAGTGGCGAAATACCAAAGTATTCAGGGATAAGTATTATTTCCTACTGACCCCGTGGCTTTTATTGAGGAAAGGTACAATGAGATTCTTTAGGCCTATGGTCATCCCTTTGATTCCCATAATAGTGTTGGCAGGCCCTGGTTGAAAGTGGAGGTCTTGTTGCGCTGGCACCCTCCTCTGGATGGTTGGGTCCTTCTTAATGTGGATGGTGCAGCTAAGGGGTATCCGAGCGAGGCAGGTAGTGGTGTTGCTTTTCGTAATGCAAGAGGTTATTGGGTGTTGGGATTGTTCTGTTTTTTGGGATTTTCTCGTCACTAAGAGCTAAGCTTCTTGCTTTGCTGAATGGTTTGAGGATTGCACACATTCGGGGGTTTAATAAATTACTAATCCACAAGGATTCAAAAATTGTTCTGAGGTTGATAATGGGTGAGGTCTCTTCAAGTCAACCCATTCCCATATGCTTTAGAATTATCGTGCACTATAAGACAACAGTCAATGGGAAACTAAGCTAAACATTGCTTTAGGGAGTTGAATCAAGTAGTGGATTACATTGCTGATATCGGAGGAGCTCATAGTGTACCTTGTACTTTGTTTGAGTCCCCTCCCCAATGTGTGGCTAAGTTAGTTATGAAGGACCTTATTCAGCGAGCATAACCTAATGTTATTAGTCATTGTAATAGCCCGACCCTAAATTCTGGTTATTAATTTCATCTCATTCACATAATTTCTTTTTATATTTCCATCTCTTTATTATTCTCATTTGGACATTTCTAACGGGGCCCTTACTTTGCAATTCGGAGATTTCTTCTCGTCAAATTTTGGAAATTGAGTTAGGCCTTGATATTTAAGAATTTAATGTTGAAAATCCTTTTCATGGCGTCACAACCATTTATTTTAAATTTGTAAAAAAAAAATAAATAAATAAAAATTTTTTCAGAAACGCGTTCGGTTTCCATTTTTCGCTAAACCCGAGCCCGTTTAAAGCCGATTTCGATGCAACAAGACTTGACCTTTATTTGATTAACTAATACTCTTAATTAAGCCTAAATCAAGCATGCTTTTATTGACTTTTCTCCTTAAATTCTCAGCCAAGTAAATGGGATAGAAAAAGCCAAATTTTCATTTTAACTCATTTTTCACCATGTAAACTCAAGTCACTTTCTCTCTCCTATTTCTCTCCTCCTTCTCTCTACCTCATGACAGCACCAACATCAGCAGCAGCACCACCCTTTTCAGCCACCAAGCAGCCA
>JACYFF010031955.1:66196990-66209284 GCA_017589665.1 Selenicereus undatus
GTAAGTACATCAATGAATCAGTTTACACAGTGATTTATCAGTTAATTAGTGACCCCGTCAGTTATCATCTACAGGGCATTCGCCCTTCAGTTACCCGCGCGGCTTCAGGCCAGGTCCTCGATCGCCTTGGCAGGTGTACACCTATCCATAGATCGTAACAGTATCAAGGGGTTCACTATCAGATAATAACTAGCAACGCAGTTTTATATTTATCTCATTCACTGTTTTAACTTAAAATGAATTGCAAAGCGGGCCCAACCAGTGTTTCAATGATCATTGTACGATTCAGAAATGTATGTACTGAGCTTCGGCTCACAGTTCGAAATGTTTTTATGTTTTGTTTTAGGCAAATGCTGAGAGAGTTGCCCTCATGCTAACAAATCAGCTAAAGAGAATACGTGAAGCAAGGAAATTCAGATGGATTAGAAGTAATGCAGTATATGCATACCTGAAAGATGTATATTGAATTCTTCTATGGATGAAGATGTAGACTATATAGTGATTTATTTTACTATGGTTTATAAACCCTTCATTGGTTAACACTTGATGTGAGTGTATATGTTTGAGGTTATGCTCAGCTATGTTATTTATAACACTCATGTTTCAAGCCTTGTCCTTTTGGACGGCGGTAATGCCCCTATCATTGGGTTGTCTAGATTATAATTATTATGAAGGAAAATACAAGCAGTGAAACATGTTTAATTTGGGGCGTTATAGTCATAATCGATAAAACTTCTTCCCCAGGCCTAGGCCCCCTTTTCTTACAAAAAAAACCCCTGAACAAATTTGAAGTAAACCATTAAAATAAACCTTTATCTAAAAAAAAACTAATGATAAATCTATTGTCGATTAACTCTAAATTTGTAACATCCTGATTTCTGTCAGTCGTATTGTGATAACCATATTTATTTTATTTATTCAGTTGAAGCTAATTAATTGGACTAATGGTTTTTTTAATTGTAGATTTTAGCATATTAGTTAACTAAGGTAACATTTGTGTGTTTATTAAAATGAATAATTTAATTTAAAACTAGTTTCAAAATCACATGACCTATTTTACAAGCGTGTAAAATTAGATTATAGCTAGGGGATAAATATGAGCGGGAATAGCGGAGTTGAGTTGGCCAACATACCTTAGGATTGTGGGCTAGATTTTGGGCCTAGCCATTTTGGGGACTTGGATTTTTAGATGAACCAAACAAAAAAAGGGGGGAAAGAAGGCTGATTAAAAAAGAAAAAACCAAAAGCAACATGCCCTTGCTAATCACGAGCGAGCCACGACGCACCCTAGGAACCCCCATCTTCAACACCTCAACCACCTATGCCATCTCCATCCTTTGACCTCCCTAGAGTGGCATAGAGAGGACGGGGGTGCTAGTCAGACAACAGTGAGGAGGTGGTGGGGTTAGAGATAGTCATCCATGCCGAGGCATTACAGCGGGTCAGATTCGAACATTAGAGCCATGTAAGGTAAGGATTTTCGTAGCCACTAAGCGCCACCATCACGATCGCGCCTCTACCCAGACAGGTCTACACGGTTTTTCCTCCTCCTCTAATGCGCGCCTTTGTTGCTGCTCTATCCTTCTTCGTTCTCCATCTCTCGGTCTCACTTTCTGGCTGTCAAAATCAAGCCAGACTGCCATCGTTAGTAGTCTGGCCTGATTTTGACAGCCAGAAAGTGAGACCTAGAGAGGGAGGAAGAAAGAGGATAGGGCAACAACAAAGGCGCATAGGAGGAGGAGAAGGAAAAACCGCGCAAACCTGTCTGGGTAGAGGCGCACGTGGCCAAGAGCTAAGCGGGGGGATAAACAGGTCACAACCTAGCCTTGGGAACTATCCATATAACCCATTTGTGGATCCTTTAGCTTATAACAAGGTGGGTGATTCTTAATTTCGTAACTTTACTAGTAATTTCGAACTGTTTTGATGTGACCATGGAAATTAGGCATACATTTGAATTGAATTTGTTGTGAATTGAATAACTGTTGGAAGAAGAAGGGATTGAATGATGTGAATATGAGTATTTTGGTTTGAAATTAAGATGATTTTCAGGTTAATGTGTAGGCAGTGCTATGAGGAGGGACGCCCATAATAAGTGTTAAATTGATGGAAAACGAAGTGTTATTTGTTGTGTCTTTGTCTTTGAGTTTGCTACATTAGCTAATGTAAATTTGTGGTGGTGTTGCGCCTAAGTGGTGATATTGTGTTCTTACTGGTTAACCGACAGAATCTGGTTATAGCATGCCGCTCAATTGAGTTGTTTTTGCTTATTCTTAATTCATGCGTACCATATTATGTGTTGGGGTGAAGCGGGAAAAAAAACTAAGGGAGTTAATTGAGCGGTTTAGCAAATCGCTTCAATAATAAATTGGTTTAGAGAATCGAGCAGTGACTTGCTCCTATCCCACTTTATTCTAGTTAAACCATACTTGTCTATTTGGTATCTCGAGCGTTTATTTATTATAATAATCAGGTTTTGCTTAATGATTCAGTTGAATTGTTCAACTGAATTAATCAGTCGACCGAACTATCAACCCAAACATTGAAAGGTTTTGAGTTTGTTTTAAATATTTCATTTCATATGAAATCGAAATGAATTTAGCAAACTGGAAGCAAGTGACTGATTTACATTACTAAACTGCTGAGTGCCTTTACGTAAAACTAAGTATGATTAAGTTACAACAGCTGGCTTTTGAAACAAGTTTTAAACATTCTTTTATGTGAAGGTGGATGTTTGCTTGGTCAATAGCTCATTTATAGGTTTTCTTGCTAAAGTAGACTATGTTGCACTTTTCAAAAGTTGGCCCTTGCTATTATTACGGCATTTTAGGCTTCTTCAAAATGGACATGCCATTATTGTGATACAATGGGAATTTTGATGCAAAATACGTTGAAAGTGAGATGTATCTAAAATGTTTTTGGCCATAAGGGTAGTGCTAATAGTTGGGACACAATTTAGGGAGTAGACCTGGTATGCAAAAACCCTAATTCCTAAGGAGTAGACCCAGAAGTGGAAACCCTAGAAGACCCTAATGACGGTAAAAGCTTCCATTGACTATGCGATGCCCTGGAGATAACATGAATCTTGAGTTATGAGACTCACTTGATTTGAGCACTAACATGTGAATCTAATACCCAAAAAGTGATTTCTTACTTATCATGAGTTGAAAGATCCTCGTTCCAAGACTATGCTAATGCAAATGTTTGAAAAAGTGCATGTGCTCTTCAAGAAGGCTTTTGTTAAATCCCAAATGAATTTCCCATGAAGAAATTGTTTTATAAGTGCTTAATATGGTTTACGCAAAGGCTTTAGCCATTTTACGCGTTCAATCCCATTTTCTTAGTAAAAGAGCTCTAGTTGCTAACTTTAACTAAACTCTTGGGTGTTTTCTGTTTATAGGAGAATCAAATGGCCTATTATCCTCAATGCCTAGGTCTTAGCATGAGTCATCTTGCTATTGGGTAATGCATGCCTATTATATGATATGAAGTAAGTGTATGAAGTAAGTATATTGTGTGGCTATCATAGGTAAGGTAAAAGGGTTGGGTTAGGCAAGGTAAAGCATTTGTGCGTTGAACTAAAGAGGAAAGGGATGCCATTTGAATTTTACAGGTTTTTAGGATATTATTGGATATGGATGGCCTTGTTTGTTTAATATGTATTATTAAATATTAATTTGTGTGTGAATGCTACGTAAAAGTATTGTATGCAACAGTTTTGTTTTCTTAGGGTTGAGAATCACTCACTGAGCATGTGGTAGTTTATGCCTTTTGTACTTCCCTTTTCCCCGAGGTTGTTGAAAAGGTAGGTAGAAGTTGGGTCACATAAGCCCAGTCAGGTCCTCCCTTTTGCTTTGGAAAAAGGAGTTGTATGCATATATACGTAGATTCATGAATTGAATGATGTATTATGATGTATTCATAGATTCTGAAACATATGTAAGTAAAATACACTGGCTCATGTATTGCATGTTGAATAGCTGTTGCTCTAAGTGGCCGTGTGGGCTAACCACCTAAAGAGTCAGTCGTTTAGTTTGGTTGGAGTTAGTTGTTTTTGGGATGTAAACCCCAGGTGCTCTGGAGGTGCTCTGTGTTGAACTGTATCTTTTATTTCTTTCTTTCTTTCTTTTGTTGAGTTTTACACTTGGTGTACTCCGTGCCTGTGGCTCGTAGAGTTCTGGTCTCCAGCATGTAGCTGTCATGCTTGTTTAGATATGTCTTTTATGTTTTTGTTATTGCAGGGACCTAATCCAAGGCTTTAAGTACAGGTCATAGTAAGTTTTTAGGCGAAACTCTATTGTGCTATGTTTATAGGTTGTTATGCTTTACACATTATTCTAGGCGTTGGAATTTCGAAGACGAAATTCTTTTAGAGGGGAGAGTGTAATAACCATACTTTTTTATTATTTCGATTGAAGCTATTGAATTTGACTAACGAATTTATTAACCGTATATTTTGTATTATATTAGTTAACTAAGGTAACATTTGTGTGTTTATTAGAATGAAAATTTTTACTGAAAACTAGTTTTGAAATCCTATGACCTATTTTACGAGCATGTCAAATTAGATGATAAACAAGGGATATATAATATGAGGGGGAATAGTGAAATTGAGTGGCCCAACAGGCCTTAGGACTGTGGGCTGGACTTTGCGCCCAGGGGCATTTTGGTAACTTAGGTTTCTAGAAAAACCAAAAAAAAAGGGAAGAAGGCTGATAAAAAAAACAAAAACAAAAACACCACCCTATATAATCTTGAGCAAGCCACTACACACTGCAGGAGGCAGGAACGCTCATCTTCAACACCTCAACCCCCTCTGCCATCTCTATCCTTCAACCCCCAACGAACGGCACAGAGAAAGAGAGAGGGGATGAGGCCACTAGTGAGGCGACAGTGAGGAGGTGGTAAGGCGGGCGTTAGTTGTCCACGCTGAAGCATTTCAGTGGGTCGGGTTTGAACCCTAGTGCCGCGTGAGGTAAGAATTTGAGCAGCCACTAAGCACCATCACCATGGTCGCCACCATTGGCGGTTTAGCCTGAATTTGACGGCTAAAAAGTGAGACCAAGAGTGGGAGGAAGAAGGAGGATAGAGCAGCAACAGCGGCGCATAGGAGGAGGTGGAAAAACCGAGCATACCTGTCTAGGTAGAGACGCATGTGACTAGCAGGTAAGGGGGCAGAAACAGGCCTACCTTGAGAACTGTCCGTATAACACATTAATCAGGTCCTTTAGCTTAGAATACGGTGGGTGATTCTTAATTCCTAAACTTTACTAGTAATTTCGGACTATTTTGATTTGATCATGGAAATTGTGTATACGTTTGGATTCAATATATTGTGAATTGAATAACTACTAGAAGAAGAGGAAAGGATCGAATGATATGAATGTGAGTATTTTGGGTTGAAATTGAGATAATTCTAAGTTTAATGTATGAGTAGTGCTATAAGGAGGGAGTCTGGGAAATAAGTGTTAAACTGATGGAATGCGAAATGTTATTTGCTGTGTCTTTATGTTTAAGTTTGCTACATTCACCAATATAAATTTCTGGTGGTGTCGTTAATGCCTAAGTGGTGTTGATGTGGAAAAAATCTGGTTGTAGCATGCTGCTCAATTGAGTTGTTTTTTGTTAACTTTTGATTCATGTGTGCCCTATTCTGTGTTAGGGTGAAGAGGGGGAAACAGGGGAGTTAGTTGAGCAATTTAGCAAATCGGTTCAGTAGTCAATTGGGTTTAAGAACCGGGTAGTGACTTGCTCCTGTCCTGCTTTACTCTAACTAAACCATACTTGCTTGTTTGGTAACACCTTGAACCTTCATTTATCGTAATAATCAGGTTCGCTCAACGATTTAGATGGACCATTCTACGAAATTGTTTAGTCGACCAAACTATCGGCCCAAACATTGAAACATTGCCTTTTAAATTAATAAGGAGTTATGTAAAGGTTGTGAGTTTATTTTAAATATTCATTTCGTATGAAATTGAAACGAATTTAGCAAAATGAAAGCAAGTGACTAATTTATAGAACCAAACTGCTGAGTGCTTTTAACTAAACAAAGTATGATTAAGTTATAACTGTTGGCTTCTAAAATGAGTTTTAAACATCCTTTATTGTAAAAGTGGATGTTTGCTTGGTCGATAACTGATTTATAGGTTTTCTTGCTAAATTGAACCATGTTATGCTTTTTAAAAGTCAGCTCTATTTCTGTTAAGGCATTTTAGCCTTCATGAAAATGGAGATGTCATTGTTGTGTTACAATGAGAATTTTTGATGCAAAATCTGTTGAAAATGAGTTGTATCTAAAATGTTTTGGACTAGGAGGATAGTGCTAATTATTTGGAAACAGCTTAGGGTGTAGACCCGATGTGTGGGAACCCTAATTCTTATGGAGTAGACCCAAAAGTGGGAACCTTAGAATACCCTCATGAGGGTAATTGTTTCCACTTACTATGAGAGGCCCCGACGATACCATGAGTCATGAGTTATGAGATTCACTTGAAGTGAGCATTAACATGTGAATCTGATACCTAGAAAGCGATTTCTTACTTATTATGAGTTGAAAGCTCCTCGTTCCAAGACTACGCTAATGCAAATATTTGAAAAAGTGTATGTACTCTTCAAAAAGGCTTTTGTTGAATCCCAAATGACTTTCTTATCAACAAATTGTTTTATAAGTGCTTAATTTGGTTTAAGTAAAGGTTCTAGCCTTTCTTCGTGTTCAATCCCATTTTCTTACTACAAGAACTCCATTTGGTAACTCTAACTCAACTCTTCAGTGTTATGTGTTTATAAAAGAATTGAACGACCTATTATCCTTAAGGCTTAGGTCTTAGCATCAGTCATCTTACTATTGGGTAATACAAGCCTATTATGTGATATCAAATAAGCGTATGAAGTAAGTGTATTGTGTAGCTATCATTGCGAAGGAATAAGCCTTGTAGGTTAGGTAAGGTAAAGCTTTTGTGCATTGAACTAAAGAGGAAAGCGATGTAATTTGAATTCTAGAGGTTTTTAGGATATTATTGGATATGGATGGCCTTGGTTGTTCAATATGTGATATTAAATATTAATTTGTATGTGAATGCTACTTAAAAGTATTGAACGCAACTGTTTTATTTTATTGCAACTGAGAATCACTCACTAAGCATGGGGTAGCTTAGCCTATCTCAATTTCCCATTTCCCCCAGGTTGTTGAAAAGACAGGTAAAAGTCAGGTCACGTAAATCGAGTCAAGTCCTCCATTTTGCTTTGGAAAAAGGAGTTATATATGTACATATGCGTAGATTCATGAATTGAATAATGTATTGTGATGTATTCCTAAATTCCTAAACATATGTAAGTAAAATACATTGGTTCGTGTATTGCATATTGAATAGTAGTTGCTTGATGTGGCCTTATGGGCCAACCACCTGAAGAGTCAGCTGTTTGGTTTGGTTGGAGTTAGTTATTTTGGGATGTAAACCCTAGTGCTCTCGATGTGCGATCCGTTGAGCTATATCTTTTATTTCTTTCATTCTTTTATTGAGTTGTACCCTTGGTGTACTCTGGGCATGTGGCCCATAGAGTTATGGTCTCCATTGTATGGTCGTCGAGCTTGTTTGGATATGTCTTTTATGTTTTTATTCTTACAGAGATGTAATGTACGACTTTAAGCCAAAGTTAGTCAGTTTTTAGGCTGAACATTTGTCCGTTTCATTCCAAATTTTTAGAATTCGATAACATCTCTAATTTGGGGGCTAGGGATGTTTCACGTATTCCTTAACATTGTGTCTTTGTTGCAGGTCATTGAGTTCTAATGTAACATAAAGTAACATGTGCCTATTTGAAATGATAAATTAGAGTAAAAAGAGGTATTGCCATGGTAGAGCCACATGGAATACAATTATTGACCCACTCCTTAATCCAACAAGTAAATCTAATATCATAATTCCCAATCGTGCTTTGTGACAAAAACACACTCCAACCAAAGACAAATCTCACCAAGGTAATGAAGCACACTCATACTAAAAGTCAGAAACATAGCAAACCTAACTATCGCAAAACAAATAAAAAAATCATTCATAGGAAATGTAAGACAACTAGAAAGTTCCTTGTAAGTTGTAACTTAATAAAACCATGACAAATACAAAAATTAGGACTTATCTATAAGAATCATGGTTGACAACAATTTCTTACTGAAACAAATAGTGATTGCGAACTTTGTTTTTTGGGGGTGAAAAGTGATGTTTTATTTTTGGGTGAGAGATGAAAATAGAGAAGGGATACATAAAAGGAAATAATACAAATTGAAATTCATAGAAAAAGGAAAATTAACTTCCTTTTAAAACGGAAAATATTTTCATATATAGGATACGGATTATTCCTCAAATAATGATCACTTTTTCATTCCTTATGAAATGATGGAAAATTCGAAAATTATTTTCAAATAAATTATTTTTGTTGGAATTAAACCCGCTTTGATGCCCTTTGTTGGAATCGAAGTGTCTAATGAAATTTAGCCATACACATACATACATCAAGAGGAGGAGCACCACACAATTAAACATGAAAACCCCTTCAAATTAATAGGAAAAGCCATGACCCAACAATAACTGGCTCAACCATCATAGTAGGAAAACATAGATTGTAATTGCCTACATTCATTACACTATGCTTCACCAGATCTAACTTGTGTTTGAATGTTCCCTTGCCTCAACAAATCCATTTTTTCCCACCACACTCTGATTTAGGACGCTCGAGATACACTGCACAAGTATTCGGATCGGATCTCAGACCATCACTCAAGACCTTACAATGGGTTAAGCGGTTCACACCTACCATCTTTCAATGGAGATGTAGGATTTCTTCAATTAACACCAGCCCTTGATTTTTATAGCACGTTGCAACTTAGAGCTCCCATGTTTGCTACAAAATTAAATTTCTCTACCTCAGGGAACTCCAATTAGATTGGGCACCGTAATAAATCATGAATCCTATTTCCAACAACTTCTGTACTTCAGCATTGGCCACAACCGCTCTCTCTGGGCCTATGTGGCGCTTCTTCTGGACGACTGGCCTATGGAGGGGTTTGACAATCAACCGGTGCGCCATAACGATTGGAGCAATGCCTGGCATTTCCTTGGGTGTGAAGGCGAACACATCTCTCTACTTTCATAGGAGTGACAGCAGCGAGTGTCAATCAACGGCTGTCATATCTTGGCCTGGCTGGACCGTGCGCTCGGGACGTTCTTCCTCAACCGGAACTTATTCCACGTCATCCACGGCTTCTGGTCGTGGTCGCGGAGGCTTGGCTTAGGTCAAGGTATGGATAACCAAGGCTTTGGGGTCTGTGGAAGGGGGTCTGGCTTTGGCCCTTTTAGCCATCTAGGATGGTCTGTCAGGCTCCTGTTCATTCGCTCGTTCTACCAGGGGCAAATGCTCATCAAGTAGCACTCTCGTGCCATTCGTTGGTCTCCATGTATAACCCCCACGCTTTCGTTGTCAGCTTCAAATTGGAGCTAGAGGAGGCACGGGGCGATGATGGCCTCCACCTTGTGGAGGGTAAGACGTGCAAGAATGACGTTGTAGGCCGTAGGCATGTCGACGACCAGGAAATCAATCTCCAGGTTCCTGGCCTTTAGCTTATCTCCAAAGCATAGGGGGAGGCGAATCATACCGGTGAGATTCACCTCGTGGCCCTTGAAGCCTAAAATGGGGTGCACCAAGGGACAACATCTCGTCCTGGTTACGTCAGCTTCTTCAGGCAGCCCCAAGTCATGATGTCCACGGAGCTTCCCGTATCAATTAAGATCCTCCGCAAAATTGCGCTAGCTACTTTCATCTCAATCACCAAGGGATCATTGTGTAGAGAAGCGAAGCGCGAGGTTTACCTTCTGCCGAACACCATAGTGGCCACCATCACGCGGGCCCCCTGCTCAGCTGTGAGCACCTGCTACGCACCTCTGAGCTGAGCCTTCCAAGCTGATCAGGTCATACCCTCCACATATCGCCCGATGATGGTCGCCACAACCTCTGTAAAACACTCTTCATCTTGCGGCTGGGGTCGTGCGGATTCTCGTTCTCCGTGAGGGAAGCGCAGACCCTTCTTTCGAAAGCAGTCGATCTGTCCTTAGTTCGCCAGTTTGTGAAGGGCTTTTTTTAGCTTTTTTCAGTTCGCAATACTTTTGTGCATTATAGGGCTTCGAGGATGCGGTCATCAGCAGCGGTCTCCGAAGCATGGGATGTCCCCTAACCTCCATCAAGATGCTCCTAGGGTCAGTGGTGAATCGAGGGTGGACTACCTCGAGTTGTGGCCTCCTGCCCTGGGGGCCCTTATTCCTGTCACCACAATTGGGATTCTTATCCATAGGGATCTTTCCTAAATGCGGGATGCTTGTGCACCAGGCTATCTTTTTATCCATAGGGATCCTAGCCTTCTTCGGGGTGTCCGAGTTGTCAGTGTAGATCTTCATGGCACGAATGCAGTTTGCGACCTTCCTCAAGGCTTCAACCAACATGGTCTCCTTTTGTTCAGCTAAGGAGAACTTGAAGCACCGGCTTTTCAAGCCATTCAGAAAGGCGGTGAACGCTACCCGTCTTCCAGATCCAGGATTAGGATCGCCTCCTGGTAGAAAGTGCTTGAAGAATTCGGCTAGCGACTCCTATCGTCCCTGTTTGATCTTGGAAAGGTGGATACTGGTCCTCCTCTCTTTTCGACTTGCGATGAATTGGCTGATGAATTTATCGGCCAAATCTTGAAAGTAGGTGACAGGTTGGGGGGTTAAACCATTAAACCATGATTGTGCCACCCCTTTCAGGAAAGCAGGGAAGTGACAACAATATGTAATGTCGTCCACATCCTGAACGTACATCTGTGCCTTATAGACCCTAGATACTCTTCAGGTTCTATTATTCCGTCATATAGGTCCACCATGGGCATCTTGACCTTTTGGTAGCATGGACCGTTGATGATCTCTGCGCTGAACTAGGTGGAAAAGGGGAGGCCCACTGGCCGGGCGGCAGTTCCTGAAATCTTCACGGGTGTTTCACGATGGTGCGCGACCTCGACTACAGAGGGACTTTTCCTGACCAGCCCGCGCCTTGAAGTTCCTGCTGGGGATCAGTTGCCTTGTCGCGGTTCATAGCCGTGGGCATTTCATAGGGGGGGCTTCGAGTACATTCGCGGCGGGAGCGGTGCTCTGGGGTACATCACCGCCCAATTGAGGTTTCCCCTCAGGGTTTGGAAGTTTGTTCCTGCTCCTTGAGTCAGATGGTTCACTTGGAGTGAGTTGCGTAAGGGGTAGAAGCAGTGGTGGTCTTGGCTGTCTAACCCTAAACTGGGTCGCCGGGTAGCGGCCGCTGCTCACCGATCATGGTTCCCTGTATAGGGTGGACCACTTTAGTTCGATTGAGAGGCCTCCCGATCCTTCTCAGGGTGATGGGGGGACGGTACGCGCGCATGTTGGTGGGAAGGTTCGCAGCCTGTAGTGAGCTTGTAATCAAAATGAGGGAGTGGCCTCGACGAGTTCGCAGCTTGCATGGCCCTTTAGAACTGCTCTGAGACCTTCCGTATGATAGTATCTGTCATGATGGACATGAGGTTTTTCAAGGAGTCCAATGGAACATAGGCTTCCCTCTCGGAGAGGTGTGAACTAGCTGGCTGTGGGTTTGCCCGTGACCTCTCTCAGGCATCTTGGACCTCAGAAGGTGCCGAGGCATTAATCGCAGGGGCCTTGTCTCTCGGAGTCCGTGCTAGTGTGGCTTCACTTACAATCATCATTACCGCTCTTTCCCCACAGACGACACCAAGTTGATTCCAGAGATTCTTGTGGTGTGCTATAGGTGATCACACGGGACAAAAGAACAGGCTTACCGGATGGCACATGAGCGACACCTTACGTCCTCCTCTTCCAAGGCTCAACCTGCAAAAAAGGCTCCCCCGGGTTGTAAACCGGAGAATCCCTCTTCGACAGTCAACTCAGTCAATGATCCAAGTCCAAGGTCAATAGGGAGGGAGAGAGAATACAGTATGAGTCTAACGAAGTATCAGACTGCCAACCCCTTTTCAAAGGTGGGTAAGTGACCATTTATAATCCCCGTGGCAAGGGGGTAAGACAGTAATCTTACTTGGGTTATTCCGAGTGGGCCGCCAGTTTTCCTAACAGGTCCCTAAGAAGAGCCCCTAGGGTCCCACTTGGAGCCCATTTTCAAGAGTATGGGCTTGGCCTGTGAGATAATTGAGCGGAGCCCAGTGGGGAGATCTTACTTCCCTAATCTATATATATATATATATATATATATATATATATATATATATAT
>JACYFF010031955.1:66209684-66265265 GCA_017589665.1 Selenicereus undatus
TATACATATATATATATATATATATATATATATATATATATATATATTTGTGTGTGTGTGTGTGTGTGTGTGTGTGTGTGTGTGTGTGTGTGTGTGTGTATAGAGCCTTTTCCTCTTTTCTGTGCTAATATATCATGTGGTTATTTTTATTTTTCATTTTTCGGTTTTCTCATGTCTACAAGTTTATATTATTTCAAAAGTCTACATTGTCGTCAACCATGCATAGCCCGGGCCCATACTAGTTAATATAAATAAGAGTCTTAGGGTACCTTGTTCATCATCGATTTTTCTTCCTTTTAGTTCAATTATTACTTTCTAGTAGTTTTAGAGGGAATCATAATTTTAGGATGATTTAAGTTAATACAATTTTTCTAGCTCTTGTTCAAGCCAAACTTGCTTAAACGTTTTAATTTTTGCTGCTCTCTTGGGTTTATGGTCTGCATTAAATTTTCGTGGTTGTCACTCAGTGAAGGTTCAAACTTTGTCCATTGATTTTAAGGATGCTGTCTTTCCTCTCTCTTGAACTGTGATAAATTCTATTTCAATTTTATGCCTATTGTTAGATTATATTTTATGTGATTTTTTTATTAGGTTATTTGGTACTGTTTGAAATTAATTTTAGTTATGGTTGTTTGATTTAGATTAGCTTAGTTATATAACTAGTAGTATAATACCAGTAGTCCAAATCAACCCATCCCTTTGGATGACCCTTATAGTTTTACAACTACAACTATACACTTGTTGCTTAGTTTTATAATTCTTGAGATGCAACACACCTCTAAGACCAAATCCGTTTGCATGGTTTATGGCCAGGGAGCCATGTCTTCAATCCTCATTTACAAACCTTAGGAATTATAATTCTTAAAAAAAAATAATTCTTCTTCTTACATATCAAATCCTATACCCCTCAGTTGTCCTATAGTTTAAAGGATTTAGTTGAAGATCTATAGAATTGTAAGCTTGTACATTTCCTTTGAAAAGGTGCTTGCCACTTCATAAAATTAAAGCACCATTTCGTGACACGATATTTCACCAAGGAACCACTACTGCGAGAAAGCCGACACAATGCATTGCCTCGAAAGATGTAATAGCCCGACCCTAAATCATGTTTATTTATTTAATTAAGCCATGTTATTAATTTTTCACGTTTATTTATCTCATTTAATCATCCTGATTGGGAGAAATCATTTTGGGCCCCATTTTTCAATTCGAGTTCATTTACGCAACAATTTCGGTGAATCGATATTAGACCCTGGTAAATATGATCAGGTGTTAAATTATTTTTCATAATGTCACAAAAATTTAATTTTTAACCATGCGAAAAAATTTGGGCCCAAATTCATTAAGCTAATTCATCTGGGCCCGAATTGTGGCCCGATTCATTTTGTGCTCAAATTCTAGCACGAAAATTTTGGTGCGATTAAATTAAGTTGATTACCATTATTATGCCTAATTGTCATTATCAAAAAGTTACTTTATGGAAGGATAAATATCTGCAAATTTATCAAGATAAGTCCTAAATCCAAGTCCATCTTTTCTTTCCTCTTCTCTCTTCCCCACGCTTACTACTGTTGCTGCCTCTGGGTGTTGTTGCCGCCACTGTGGGCCACCAGGCGCCGTCCAGCCAACCCCAACCTACTAGCCACCACCTCCACCGGCTCCCACAACCACGCAACACCACTTTCATCTCTTCTTTCAAGCTTAAGTGAGGTAATTCTTAACCCAACTTTGTTTAATTATTGGGTTTATGTTGGTTTTGATTATCGATCATGTTATCTTGATATAAATAAGATTTATTTTGATGTTTTAATTATTGGCTAAGCTTGAAAGCATACAACGCTTGAGATCATACATAACCATGCAAGCTTGACATGAAAATGAGGAACTTTGAGTTCTTTAATTTAATGTTGTGATCTTTGTCATAAAAATGCATTTAAAGTTGTTGTTGATCTTATTAAATCCATTTATGGTGATTTGGATGGAAACTTGAATGCGGCATAACCAAGGGTTTCATGATTACATATGGTTGAACTTGATTTTTTGAATCAAGTATGTTATTTAGACTGAATTAGATGCAATATAAAGGTTGGATGTGTTATTCATTGAAAAGGATGATGTTATGTGAGTTTTGTCAAATTAGTGGATTGTGGGAGAATTTCATAAGTGGCCAAAAGAGTTTGTTTGAATTATCAATGCAAATAAGTAAGGTTATGGAAGCATTCTAAGTGTTTTTGTGGGAAGAATGATTGTAAAATATGTAAAGATGATCATGTAGTGATTTTGAGTAATATGGATTTGTAAGGTGATGAGAAGGAACATAGATTTGTTAAATGATTGTAAAGGGTGATTTTAGAAGGAAATTAAGTGAAGAAAAGGGTGAAAACAACAACATTAGGGCAGTGAACAAGCCCGAAATAGGGGTCTCTTTGAGATTAAATTGGTACTATTTGGCCCATCAAAAAATTGTGATTTTTGGTGAGTGGATAGATCCATGAGTTATCTTTCAAATGCCTTTTGAATTGCTTCATTCCGAGTTGTGCGGAAATAGGTATGCCCGTTTTTTTGAAGACTGCGCAGGATAGACCCAAGCTGTGTATGGTTGTTTTCTAACCCAATTTTAGGAACCCTGGTGTGGGAATTATGTTTTACACTAAGAATGAAAGCTCGGAGGGATTTTTTAAGCCTTTCATATTGGGGTTTAAAATTTGAGGTCGGAGGTAAAAGATATGGATTTTCTAAAGTAGACCTTCAAATGGTAATATGAAGGAAGAAAGAAATCATAGCATTTGGAAATATTATCAAGAGTTTCTACAAAAATATTGGTATTACAAAGAAATTACAAAGTTTAGTGACTTCAAAAAGTTTTAGTTTGTATAAAAGTTCACTTTGGTTGGAAAAACCAAGTTAAATGGGGATGGGAATGAAATTGGAGAAGTAAAGGGGTTAATGACACAAGCTAAGGTTATATGAGCTTTCTTGAACCTCACAACACCCCTCTTGACATTAAACCTTCTATTATTCATTTTAGAAAAATAAAAAAACCCATATTCAATTTGTATCCATTAAAGTACTTCCTCAATTATTTTATTTTGGTCAATTTTGCTTGAATTTGTTTTACTTCAAGTTCAATGACCCTGACTTATTTATTTCTCAGAATCATGTTAGTATAACTTATCTAATGTCGAATTGTTTGAATTGTGGATTCCCTTTTTATTAATCAATTTCCATAAAGTTATAAATTATGGGAGTGAAAGTGGTTTTACGAACTGTATGTACCTATAATTACATTTCTTAATCAGAATCGGGGCCTAGTCTATCGTTTCCCATTGTGCATAAGGATTATCAAGTGAGATTGCATTTTAAAGACTTCATGTACGTTCATTGCCTGTATCTCTAGAAATTAGCACGTATTTATCAAAGTTATCATATTTCAGTAACTACATTAATGAATCAGTTTACGTAAGGATTTGTTACATAATTAGTGACCCCATCAGTTATCAGTTACGGGAAATTGCCCTTCAGTTACCCGCGGTGCTTCATGGCATGTCCTTTTTTATTGGCTTGGCAGGTGTACATCTATCCATAGATTGTAATAGTATCAAGGGGTACTATCAGATAATAACTAACAATGTAGTTTTATATTCATCTCATTCCCTGTTTTGACTTAAAATGAATTGCAAAGTGGACGCCCAACCAATTTATGTAGAGATCTTTAATAATACAACATTGCATGTACTGAGATTCAATTCACAGTTTGAAATATTTTCATGTGTTGTTTTAGGCAAATGCACAATGAATCACCCTCATGTTAGTAAACTAGCTGAAGAAAATAAGTTGTGCAAGGGAATCTAGATGGATTAACAGTGACATAGTGCATGCATATTTTGAAGCAATAATTTGAAATCTTCAGTGGGTGGAGGTGTGGATTATATGGTGAATTTTTTTAATATGGTATATAAACCTTGTGTTGGTTAACAGTTGGTTGTATATGGTTTAAACATGTATGAATGTGTATGGTTGAAGCTATACCGAACTATGTTATTTCCAGTACATGCTTCAAGCCATGTATATATATGCACGCGAGCAATGATATAATGAAGCTTGGTGTTATGCTTTAATAATACTTGGGTTGTGCTAGTTGTATCTATTGTGTATATGTACCCTATATGTTGGTTATAGTTGGTTGACTGAATTACTCAATTGAATGGATAGTCAGAATATCAGAATATGTGTAAAACAATACAGAAACTCATCTAGAGGAAAATTCTGATCATGGTTAGGGGTCAAGTGACCAACTTTTGTGTAATGTGCCACCAAGCCTTAGTGGAATGCCCCTATTCCCTCTGAGTTGGCTAATAACATTAGGAACCCTATTTATTGACATACTTTGGTGCCTGAGCTTATGCAACGAATTCCCCCAGCACCTACTAAAATCCCTCCTAATGATGGTAAACTAGCAGATATAGTGGCCCGACGCAACCCAAAGTTTATGATGACATCTATGACCCAGTAGAACTTAAAAAATGGATTCTAGGGATGGAGAAAATTTTCACTATAGTAGAGGCTCTAGAGGATAAAAAGGTGAACATTAAGATATTTTATCCCACTACCGAAGCTGGTATTTGGTGGAAGAATGCTAAGGATAGGCTCTTAGGGCCTGACTTCACTTGGAGTAAATTTTTAGAAGAACTAAGAGCCAAATTCTACCCAGTTGTGGTTCAACGGTAGAAGGAGAAAGAATTTATAGAACCAAAAATGATTAGTAGTATGACTATGATGCAGTACATTAGCAAATTTATAGAACTATCCAGGTTTGTTTTAGAGTTTGTGTCATCTAAAAGACTAAAGATGAGAAGATTTGAAGAGGGATTAGCTTTCTACATTTGCAACCTGCTAGCTGGTCAACTGATCCTTATCCATCAAGAGTTATATGAGAGAGCAGTTGAAGTGGAATTAGTGAAAACTGAGTTGAGGGCCTTGAACAGATTAATCAAAAGACTAAGTGAACCAAGTAGGGAGCTCCGAGCGAGAGTATAAACCAGAAGAAGTCTGCCCCCACCCCTCCCAAGAGTTGTCCTGTAGGCTTAGTAGACCCCTGTGGGAAATATGGAAGAACTAACCACACTACTCTTGAGTGCCGAGTGGGAACTAACAAATGCATGTGGTGCAGTAGCCAGGAGCACCTTGCCCCAAAAGACTTAAGGCTGTAGACAAGGGCTCTAACCTCCAAGGCCTGTAGTTGTAGTAAAGGCATATGTGTTGAGCAAAAAGGAAGATGACACCTTCAATACGGTAGTTACTAGAACTCTCTTTTAATTTCAAAGCCATTTTGTGTATTGATGGATCCAGTTGCCACTCATTCATTTATATCTACTCAACATGCCATGCAACTGAGCCTTGAAAATAAGGAGACAGAAACTAATAATAGAATTAAGTTACGCAATGACTTTAGAGTTGAGTGTACTATCTGTTATAAACTTGTCCTAATTGCTATTGATGGGATAGTATTATAGTACACCCTGCATTTTTGATTCAATTTGATTTCTTAAACCTTGATATCATTTTGGAAATGAATTGGTTGTGTACTTATGGGGTCAAGATAAATTGTGAAGACATTAAGATTATTTCAAGGGATGAATGAGGAAGAGAAATATGTTTTAAGGGCAAAGAGAAGAAATACCTTGTCCTTTAAATTCTGTTATGAAAGCAAGTGAGCCCCTATGTCAGGATATATTGGGTATTGGTGTTATACTATTGACACTCAACCACAAGAAAAAGAAGCAGAATATATACATGTAGTTGGTGAATTTGGAGTTGTTTTCCTAAAGAGTTACTGAGACTTTCTCACAAAGAGAAATTGATTTTGAAATTGAATTAATCCCTGGTGCCCCACCTATGTAAGGCCCGCGTACCTTATTTTCCCATCAACATGTTCGTAATGCCTTTTTACACTATTAAAACCTATTTTATTTAACGATACGAGCTAAATTAATTGTTGACGTGCTTATGTGAGCGATGATTTTACTAAAAAGAATATTTTTGTCGCCAGTAATAGTATTATTATTGTTAGTTTTGAAAATCCTTCAATGATTTCTAATAAGCGCTAGTAACGGTTATTAACGACTATTAAATCAATTAGGAACCCGAATACGATTGGGTTGTCAACCTTAGATATAGTTGGATGTTTATTAAATCGAACCTGGCTATATTTGGGAACAAGTAATCGATGAAATATTATATTATCGATTTGAGTTTAGAATTCAGGTTATGAATTAGACTAGCGGTATCGAATATGAATCAACTCGGGATAAAAAATAAAGTGAGGGAGGAGCATTTTGGCAAGTTGTGCGAGACCCCCTCTCCTTCTTCCTCCTCACGCTTGACCCCCCCTTCCCAATGGTCTCTCTCTCTCTTCTCTGTTCTTCTTCTCCCTCCTCCCGTTCTCCTCCATTCACACACCAGACAAGCTCGATTTTGCCCCACACAACCACAAATTTCCCCCTATTCGGCCTCCCCCACAAGTTAGCCTTCATTTGGAGCGAATATGGGTCAATTTTCGAAGCTTCTTGCCACGTTTCTGGAAGGTTTTGGATGCCAAATTGAAGCTCAAACACGTGCCTAGGTAAGGCCATGCAAATTAGCTTCTAGTTGATTTCGATCTTCTATAAATTAGGGTGAAAATTTGTATCTACCAACACCCAATTCAACCTCAAGTTGATAACTGAAATTTAGGCTTGTTTAGGGTTTGAATTGGTCGAGTTCGGGGTGAGTCGGTGCTGTTCGCGTGACCAGAGGGCAAGGCTAGAGTTTAGAGACGTTCGAAGTACCTAAGGTCAAGTTGGACAAGCCTACGATCGAACACCTAGCTTGGGTTCAAGGTGGGGATTCCCTTACTCCTAAATTACTATTAATTTCGATGATTTTAGCTAAATTTAGTTGGTGCAAGTTAATTCTACATTTAGAAATCAATTTCGTTGAAATTGGAGTCAAAGTTGAGAAATTCGAACATGGTACTGAACTGGGTTAATTGCATGATAATTCGATATATGGTTGAATGTACGAGTTAATCAAGGATTGTAAAGTAAGTATAATGCTGTTATTGAATTGTCGTAGCATGGGTTTGTCGTACTTGAACTATGTTTGACGCTCAGTGATGCTAGTTAAACAGTTGAAGTAATTATGGAAATAACTGAATTATGTCTAAGGGCTGAGGCTAAAATGGTTTGGGCATGTTAATAGTCTATTCGTAGTAATTTCAATGAAGAATTATGCTTATGGATATCAGTTGGCGAACTAAAAAGGGTGAAATGTCATTTTAGAGTCTCAATTTCATCAGTTGGTACACTTAGACACTATGTTGTTTATTAAGCGTGAATGTAATACCTATATATGATCGTTTTATGTACTGTTGGTTTGTATTTGCCAATATCAAACCGAGCTTGGTAGTTGGATGGTTTGAGGTGGAACTATCGAGTGTTTTGAGGGTCTTGTGGTCGTTGTTGTGTGAGGAGGGAGTTTGGGTTGTGAATTACCGCAATCGTGTGGATTGCGAGGCCATGTGTGGCTCATAGAGTAGATCCTGCTAAGTTGTGATATGAAGTGTATAAATGTGCTATGTGTGAACCCTTTTCCCCCGATACGCTACATGATGTTAAGTGATTAATTTTTGAAACTTTAGACGTCCCCAAAAAGAAAAGGTCGTTTAGAAAGCTTGTTTTTCACGTTGAAAACACTTTTAACTTTGTGAGTTGTCCAGTCGCTTGTTAGGACATCTAAGGTGTAAAAAGGTCCTATAAATCGTCAAATTACTCAGTTAGTGACTCAAGTGAATAGTCGATAGGTTTAGAAGGTTTAAAAGTGAACTAAAAGTGAATTCGAAAAATGTTTTAAGGCATTGGTTTGTGTACGACTTCTCCTTATGTTTAAAAGGATTTAAACGACCTGCAAAGGGCATCTTAAGGTGCTAATTACGAAATTTAACTAACTTGTATGCTAATTGCTTATTTAAGTTTCCATTAGGTTTCGAGTTGAGAGCTAGTAAACCCATTATGTTTTTAAGAAACCTTTGCGTTGAAAGTTTACAAAGGAACCTTGCTTGCCTTATAAACGAGTCAAGTGCTTTATGTTTGAATAGTAGCAAGTTTGGAGCTTTTCAAGCCTTCAGTTTATTTACGCATCCTCCTTTGAGTTCAAAAAGGGATTGAAACGAGTTATAAAAAGACAACTGAGGATTTTATTACGAATCTAGTTTTAATTAAACGCTAACTAAGCACTTTAAGTTCCAAATGAGTTTCGTTTTACGAACTAGTAATCGTATTACGTTTATAAAAAACTTTTAAGTTAGAAACGAAGTCGTTTTTATGACTTAGCAACCTTATTACGTTTATACGAGGCATTTAAGTTATAAATGTTGTCGTTTTACGATTTAGCAAACTTATTGCGTTTGTACAAAGCTTTTGGGTTACAAACGAAGTCGTTTTACGATTTGGCAAACTTATTGCGTTTATACGAAGCTTTTGAGTTACAAACGAAGTCATTTTACGATTTAGCAAACTTATTACGTTTATGCGAAGTATTTAAGTTAGAAACTATGTCGTTTTACGATTTAGTAAACGCATTACGTTTATAAGAGGCTTTTAAGTAGAAACGAAATCCTTTTTACGAACTAACAAACGTATTGCATTATTAAGAAGTTTTGAGTCTAAAACAAAGTTGATTTACGTGTTAACAAGCTTATCACGTTCATAAGAAGCTTTTATGTCCAAAACGGAGTCAATTTACGCATTAACAAGCTTATTACATTTTTAAGAAGCTTTTCAGTTTAACAGGAACTCGATTTACGTGTTAATAAACTTACTGCATTCATAAGAAGCTTTCAAGTCGAAAACAGAGTCGATTTACATGTTAACAAGCTTATTGTATTTTTAAGAAGTATTTCAGTTTAAAAGGAAGTCGATTTACGTGTTAATAAACATATTACGTTTATAAGAAGCTTTTAAGTTACTTACAAAGTTGACTTACATGTTAGGGAACTTATTATGTTTATGAGAAACTTTTAAGTTATTTTCGAAGTCAATTTACGAGTTAGCAAACTTATTCCGTTTATAAGAAGTTTTTAAGCCAAAAACGAATGAACTGTAAACATTTTGAAAGGTAATGGTCGTTTTGTTTAAAAGTAAGATTTCAGCAAAGTAACCAACTAAAAAAGAGAAATGTAATGCGTTTTTAAAGCCTAAGAAAGTGCTAGGCAAGTGGCCAGACCTTGAAGGTGGGAACTGGACGCAAAGATGGCGTGAGCTGTCTGCCCCTAAGGTAATGTTGGGAGCTGGACGCAATGATAGCGTGAGCTGTTCTCGGGAGCTGAACTCAAGATATGATTATCTTGGTGTGAGCTGTTCCCTGATGTGTGACGCGTAAGAAAACCTTGAGGGGGACTGGACTCAGGATATGATTATCCGAGTGTGAGTTGCTGCCCCATAGAGGACAATATCAAGGTTAAAGTTGCTCTGCTAAGATGCGTTTTGGCCAAAAGTTAAGTACGTATACCCTGGGGATAACGTAGATTAAGAGTGACGATCTCACTTAAGGGCGGTGTTGACCTCCCCTAGCCAGCAGAATAAGATGTTTTTATGTTATAAGTTAGTTCCTAATAAATAGGAGATTTGGTATTTTGCGATTCTAAGCTGTCCAAAAAAAGAAAGGAAGTCCTTTTAAAGGAATACAAGCCTCAAGAGGCTACATAAAGCGTTTTTAAGAAAAGAAGAAAGCTTTCAAATGTACATATCCTGCATATATTTTACGAATGTGTTTTGAATATAGTTTAAATCAATTTCAAGTGTAGTTTGGTTACATCCTAGCAATGCATTGAACGTTTAAGTTTTTAAAGGTGAATATTATAAGAAAGAATGTTTCTTGCAAAGCTTTTCTTACCAGTTTAGGTGTCTCAGAAGTGTTTAGACGAGTTGTAAGTTTTAAAGAAGTTTGCATGATTTATAAGTTGTTCTTTGAATATAACGTGAGTCACCATGTTTTCACAAGTGTGTTTGAAAGCATCGTTCTTGTACTACATGAATACGTGCCTGAATGCCTGTGAGAAAGGAAGGGTGGTCAATAAGGGGCCTAGGAATGAGTTGGGGGGCTAGCGTAAAGTATACGAGTGGTAATCTGTCCTTGGAGACTTTGATTGCCTAATATGATAGTAGTATACCAATTCGTGATATGTGACTATTATTGGTATGAATGCCTGCAAATGGTTTTGGTTTTAAGGGGTAGGGGTGCTCTCACTGAGCGTGTGGTTGCTCACCCCTTTACTGATTCCCTTTTCCAGGTTCGGTTCAAGCAGGTATAAGAGATATTTTGAAGTTGTTTTGATGCCGACCCATCAGGAGTCTTTGCCAGCTTTGCAAAGTGGTTGATGCCTACCATATTGTAAATTTTTAAATTCATTGTTGTATGTGAAAGCATGTAGCTAGCTTTGTAGCTCTATAAGTATCATTCTGACCCTTGTTTTAGTTGTTCGATCGTCAGTGATCCGGGCAAGTGGGCCGACATTGTGAACTTAGCTTATTTTACCATATGTTATACCCATTTACCAATTACAGGTGCCCTTAGTTGAGCTAATACCCTAGAATGTTTCTAAAATAGGGGAAACTCTTGCAGTTTTGTTCCAAAAAGACTATCTAAATGCCCTCGATCTTCAAGACCCTTAAGGATTTCCTTTTAGGAAGTCCTGACAGTATGACCCCTCCTCGGGTTGGGGGTGTTGTAACCTATCTCTAAAACCTTATATCGTATAGCCCCAATAGAGCTTAGAAAACTGAAGATTCAGTTCGATAAGCTATTATAGAAGGACTTTACCAGACCAAGTGTGTCACCATGAGGTGCCCCAGTTCTATTTCTAAAGAAGAATGATGGAACCTTGAGGTTGTGTGCCAGTTACGGGGAGCTGAACAAGATCACCAACAAGAACAAATATCTATTGCCCCGAATAGATTGTTTATTTTATCGATGTAAAGAGCAGGAGTATTTCCAAGATTTATTTGAGATCAGAATACCATCAACTTAGGATTTACCTGAAGACATTCCGAAACCGCACTTCGGACCCGTTTTGGTCACTATGAGTTCACCGTGATGCCTTTTGGCCTGACCAATGCCCCTACGGCGTTTATGCATCTTATGAATAGAATTTTCAGACCCTATTTGGATAACTTTGTGGTGTTATTTACAGAGAATATCTTAATTTACTCCAAAGACAGAGACGAACACATTACCCATTTGAGAATTGTGTTGTAGACCTTAAGGGAGCATCAATTACATAGCAAATACAAGAAGCGTGAGTGCTGGTTAGAAGAAGTGGTATTTTTGGGACCTGTGATGTCAAATGAAGGGATTAAGGTTGATTGCAGAAGGCGAAAGCAGTTACAAAGTGCCCAAGGCTCACCAATGTTACTAAGATTAGAAACTTTTTCGGTTTAGCTAGGTATTATCGAGTTTTTTTAAGAAGGATTTTTCAAAGATAACATCTTCCCTGAACAACTTGTTGAAGGAACCTATGTTAGCAAGAAGATAAAGTGGTAGCTTATGCCTCCCAACAGTTCAAGCCTTATAAGAGAAATCACCCTATGACCCAGGACTAGCTGTTGTGATTTTTGCACTAAAAATTTGAAAGCATTATTTGGATGAAGTACCTTGTGAGATCTATGTTGATCATCAAAGCTTGAAGTACATTTTGACTCAGAAGAAGCTTAGTCTGAGATAAAAGCGTTGACTAGAATTGCTTAAAGATTACGATTTGCAGATCTAATATCACCCAGGAAAGGCAAATGTTGTAGTAGACGCCCTGACAACGAAGGCACAACATACCCTTAACACTGTAGTCATTGCTCAGTTGAACCTCTCTAGAGGGCTTAAGAACTTGAATGTTTAATTGGTGTCATATAGGCAAGCATCTAAAAATATAAATGGATCTAACTCTTTTAAGTTGGAGCCTGTAGTACTTTAAGACATAGGACCAACATTTGTATTTGAAGAAAGCATGGAACTCTCAGCGGTCGATGTTGTGAAAGTTCTAGCAGAGAAATTTACATGAAACATCAGGGTGAAATGATGCAGACATTGATGACAAAATCATCTTTCAGGTTGTGAAGATCTTTTTTAGCCTTCAATAGGGTGGCATATATCAGGAGACTCTTGTAAACACACTATTGGCACCGACAAAAAAGCTATGCTGATGATAAGCACTTAAAATGTATAGCATTTTAGGGTCATTTTTCCTCCATTTTTAGGGAAATTATGTGCTTTATATTATAATTGATACTCTTTTTCCCTTTTTATGCTTTGGTATGGTTCTTTTATGTATTTTGCAGGTTTTTGGACCATTTTACCATAGATTTGATGCTAAATGAGTATATTTTGGTGCACAACAGATGCCCCCAGTCACCATGCCTATGGAAGAAAGAGAAGAACAGAAGAACACTGAGGCAGTGGACACCACGGTCTGCCTGTGGTGGATGCCACGGTCCATGGTGTCTTTATTTCCTGCGAGTCTTTTTGGTTTCTTGCAAGCCCTTCGACTACCTAGTAGTTATTATTCCATTATTACGTGTGGCTGTTCGTCTTCCAAAATTTCACTATAAAAAGGGGGGCTCTTATTCTCACACACACAACATCATGTCATCTTATAATCCTTTCCTCTCTTCAAGTAGATTAGGATAAGTTTAGTTTCGAGAGAGAGTGAGATACAGTTGAAGTGAAGAATTGCAAGGATTCCATCTCGAGTTTGCACGACGGCTCAAGTGCGATTTTTGGCTGAGTAACTCTTCTCTCTTCTCTTTTCTTTTCCCATTTAGATTTATCATTTTAGAGTAGTTAGTTGTCTAATCTTTGATTATGTATGAGTAGTTAATTTTTGTCTAGGGATCTGTTAGTTTATGAAGGTATGGTTAGATCATGTTTAAATCTAAAGAATTGTTCTTATTTCATGATTGGTTTGGTTTTGTTCTATCAAGTGTTTGATATGTTGTGAGTTGATTTTTAGGCGAAATTTGCTTGCACAATTGAAACAATCGAGTGAAAAACAGAAAGGTGACATTTGGTTATTGGACTGTTTGTTAGAACATATCGTCGCGTCGTTTTGAAAGAGAGATTTGCATGTTAGGAGGACTATTAAGTAATCGAAAATATTAAACCGGGATTAAGTTGAATTAGCTTGAAAGACCGACAATTGGTTAGTTTAGGTAAATTTACTTGATTTCGAGACTGAATTTCTGTATAGATTGTAATTCCTCGAAATTAACCAATTAGAGAATGGCACATGTTTATCATTTTGATTAAATTCCCTTGCATAAGTACAAAAATTCGTAGGCGTACCTATATTTGATTTAGAAAATTTTATTTGCAGTTGTTAATCAAAACCACTTGAATTAGAATTTTTTTAGCATATCTTGAGGGGATATAGCCCAATAGATCAACCTAGTCTCTGTGGGATCGACGTTGATTGCTACAATGCCGCTGTGCACTTGCGGCTCGTTCAAGTTTTTGGCATCGTTGCTGGGGACTAGTGTCGAATATTGGGTTTTTCTTGATAGGTTTGACTAAGCATTTTGTTCTTCTTTGAAAAAAAAAACGAAAATAAAAATTGAAAAACTAAAAAAATAAGAATTTTTGAGAAACAACAATGGCAATTTTCCATTTCCCCCAATTCGAGCATGAATTATTTTTAAGATATTTTAAGCGATTAAGTGTTTTTCTTGCTCAATATGGTTATTATGTTGGTAAATGGAAAATTTTGGACATTATAAATAGGGTGTAAATAGTGAAACCCGAACGCTTTTAGAATATTGGGGTTTTCATGGGAAAAGTGTTGATGAGGCATGTTATTTGCTTGAGTGGATTGCTTGGGATTCATTTGAATTTGAAAAGGCTAGTCGTGTCTCTAAATTTTCATTTACTGATCCTTGTGCGTTTTATGCTAGATTGTATTATACCCCTTTTTGGTGTGATTTGTATGCTTCTGACCACGATATTAATTTGTGCCCTTATTACGCATGCTATGCTGAACCTAACTTTGTATCACCCTGGGATAATACTGATATTGTGCTGACCATACACAAGTCATCTTTTCCTTTAGCTTAGTGCACCTGGCTCAAGGAGGGTGATCCTTTTGGGTTTGATGTTGTTGATGCATATTTTGAGTCAGAAGACATTTTTGATAAGGTGCATGATGTAGTTGAGACTCCTTTGGAGGAGTCACATGATGCATTTATGCATGAGGAGTCTCCTAGCCTTGGTTTTGATGATAGTGTTATCCCTAATCTCCTTGATCATTTCCATGTTTCCCTTATGTGTTCGCAACCCTCTCCTTCCCCTGAGTATTACATTCTTGTTTCTATTGATAATCCTAAGATTTGTGATTCTAATGTTGATTTGGGCTATAAGAATGACGTGCTTGGTAGGCAAGTTGACCATTTTGCGTCCCTAGGTTGCTTTAGTGGGTTTAAAGCCTCTCTTGATCCATATTACATGTACCTAGAGGACTTACCTAGTAAAATCACATGGACTACATTCTTTAATCCTTTCTATGATTTTTCTATAAGCTTTGATAAGGTTAAGAGGATACTTATTCTCTCTGGTGTAATTTCTGTAATTGCATCTTACCTTTTATATTCTGAATTGTGGTCCCAGGAGTTTGATAAGCTCCTGCGTGAGTTGACAACGTCTGATTTGATAAGTCGAGTTTTGAAGTTATAATGGAGTGGGTACGCTCCATTTGCCCCATTTGCGAGGAGGCCTTAGCTTAGGTGCACTCTACACCTAACCTGGTGAGATCATTATGTTTTGTTTCCTTTCCTTCTTTTACTTTGTTTCCTTTGAATAATAATGCTTTATCTAAGCATGGGGGAAGGGTAGTTTATATGTTTTCGATTTTGGTTATTAGCTTGTGTACTTATTAGAGCATGTAGTTTTAGGTTTCTTTTTGTTTGCATTAGTGTTGCATTTAGTTGATTTTTAGGTTTGCATTTTAGATTTGCATGTGGAGATGGTGTGGATTAGTTTGAGATAACCTCCCCTTTTAGAGCTAAATTTGTGAAGGTTTTGTGAATATTTCTTGTGTTGACCCTTGTCTTGGTTGAGAACTTTGTTATCTCTTGGAGTCTTTAGTACTACTCAACCAAGACAAGGGTCAACACAAGAAATATTCACAAAACCTTCACAAATTTAGCACCAAAAGGGGAGGTTATCTCAAACCAATCCACACCATCTCTACATGCAAATCTAAAATGCAAATCTAAAAATCAATTAAATGCAACACTAATGCAAACAAAAAGAAACCTAAAACTACATGCTCTAGGGTTTGTACATGGACTAATTTTATGAGCTTATTGAGACTTTGGTAGATATCCAATGAGATTTTGAGCCTTATTTTGACTAATTCATTGTATTTAGTCTCATATTTCTTTCATGTGTGCGACTCATTCATGTTGCATCTCTAGAGCTTGCCTAGACTCTTGTTCAAAATCATAATAGCATGTGCATAGTTGATGATATGATATATGCATTTCTTTCTTCGGTCATTTTAGCCACATAGCCAAATAGTCTACGTTTATATTACATGTTTATTCTCTTTGTTAGCCCCTTTGAGCTTATATTCGTCTTTCTTATGATCCTTTCATATTAGCCTTTGGCCAAACACATATTCCTAACCTTTAAGCCAAATCTATGGAGCATCACTTCATCTTTGTAGTATGTGGTTTTTAGGATAATTAAGTTTAAGATGGCTTTGGCATATTGGTTTATTAAGGGATTGATGATATTGAGCATTTGGAATTGGTTCCCTCTTGTTTGGGTTGTGTGTTTATGTGTTCGGTTATGAGTTGATAGTTAGTGATCCTATGCTTTTCAATCATTGTAATTTTTGTTTCATTTCCCAATATAAAAGAAAAGAAAAAAAGAAAAAAAAAGAAAAACTTATGTTGAAGAAAAAAAAGAAAGTTAACATCATGTTGCGAAAAAGCAAAACAAAAAAAAGAGCAAATGAAAAAAGCAAAAAGAAAATGACTCAATGATTGGGATTGGGAACGTACATAGCTTAATTTCTTTCTTTGTTAACTCATTTCCTATATGATTCATTTGGGGTATGTTCATTGTATTGTTGGGGTTTGGAGAGTTGGTAAACTTCATAGGTGCTCGGTGCTTTGGTTGGTTGCTCCCTAGTCACTTGGTTGAGTAGCTCCACATTTCCCAAATTCAATTGTCCACTTCTTTCCCTTAACCCTTATAGCCCACATTAGAACCCGAATAAAGTCTTCTTGATCGTTTTGTGCACATTGCATTCAAGTGGTGGAGAATTTGAGAGTCTTTGCAAGCTTATGATAGATTGCATCTTTGGAATGAGTCTTAAGTGAACCTGTGATATATTTCAAACACATGAGCAGGAGTGATTAACAATTCCTAAAAGTGAGGTTCTACCAGTCCATTTGCCTCTACTCAATCTCATGTGCGTGCATGACATGCTTTGTGGTTCTTTGGGGGTGATCAAGTTTGATATTGAGCTTGTAGTCTTATACTTTTTCAAAAACCTTCTTTTCCTTCTGATTGTGAAATGTTTTGTGCACTACTTGGGGTTGCCTTTGATTGTTATTCTTACTTGAAACATGCTATGGTTTGCCTAACTTAAAGAGGTTGTTTCATTGTATCTTCCCTGGTTGGTTTTCTCTAGTGTTTGCTTGAGGATGAGCAACAGTTTAAGCATGGGGGAGTTTGATAAGTACTTAAAGTGTATATCATTTTAGGGTCATTTTCCCTCCATTTTTAGGGAAAATTATGTGCTTTATATTATAACTTATACTTTTTTTTCTTATTTTATGCTTTGGTATGGTTCTTTTATGTGTTTTGCAGGTTTTCGCATCATTTTACCCTAGATTTGATCCTAAATGAGTGTATTTGGACTCACCAAGGATGCCCGCAGTCACCATGCCCGTGGAAGAAAGAGAAGAACAAAAGAACACCGAGGCAGTGGACACAACGGTCTGCCCGAGGTGGATGCCAAGGTCTCCATTTCCTGCGAGGCCTTTTGTTTTCTCGTAAGCTCTTCAATTTGCGAGCAATTATTATTCCATTATTACGCGGGAGCTGTTCATCTTCAAGAATTTTACTATAAAAAGGGGGGCTCTCATCCTCACGCACTCCCTATCATCTCATCTTATACTCCTTTCCTCTCTTCAAGTAGATTAGGAGTAGTTTAGATTATAGAGAGAGTGAGATAGAGTTGAAATGAAGACTTATAAGGATTCCATCCCGGGTTTGCACGACGATTCAAGTGCGATTTTGGGCTGAGTAATTCTTCTCTCTTCTCTTCTCTTTTCCTCTTTAACTTTATCATTTTAGAGTAGTTTGTTGTTTAGTCTTTGATTATGTGTGAGTAGTTAATTTTTGTCTAGGGATTTGTTAATTTATGAAAGTATGGTTAGATCATGTTTAAATCTAAAGAGTTGTGCTTATTTCATGATTGGGTTCATTTTGTTATGTCAAGTGTTTGATATGTTATGAGTTGATTTTTGGCCGAAATTTCTTGCACAATTGAAATAATTGAGTGAAAAACTGAAAGGTGACATTTGGTTATTGAACTGCTTGTTAGAACCTATCGTTACGTCGTCTCAAAAGAGAGATTTGCATGTTAGGAGGACTATTAAGCAATTGAAAATATTAAACTTGGATTAAGTCGTATTAGCTTCAAAGAGCAACATTTCCTTAGTTTAGGAAAATTTACTTGATTTCAAAAGAATAGATTGAATTTCTGTATAGATTGCAATTCCTCAAAATTAACCAATTAGAGAAAGGCACATATTTATCATTTTGATTCAATTCCCTTTCATAACTACGAAAATTCCTAGGTGTTTTTTTCATATTTGATTTAGAAAAGTTTATTTGCAGTTGTTAATCAAAACCACTTGATTTAGAATTTTGCTTAGCATATCTTGAGAGGATACAACCCCATAGATCAACATAGTCTTTGTGGGATCAACCTTGATTGCTATAATGCCACCATGTGCTTGCGGCCGTATCAGTTGATTAAAAGAAGGAAATTCTTGGAGTTTCAGGTAGATGATAAGGTTTTTTAGAAAGTTTTGCCAACTAAGGGTATAAGGAGGTCAAACTCCGAGCTAAATTGAGGTTGAGATTTATTGGACCACACAAGTTTATTGAAAGATAGAATCCCATAGCTTGTCGTCCGGATTTGCTTATATAATTCAAACATGTGTATAACGTGTTATTTACCTCACAACACAGGCAGTACATTTAAGATCCTGACCACACTCTCTTAACCAAACCCATTGTAATCAGTGAGGGTCTAGTGGTTTAAGAGCATCCAGTCTAGATACTAAATCCCAGGAATAAGCAGATACCTTTAGTCCAAGTATGTTGGCCAAATTATACCTCCTCAGAAGCCACTGTGAAACTGAGGAAGAAGTGAAAGCAAAGTAGTCATACTTATTTAAGATAAACTAGCATGTTTTGTCAAAGCTTATTATAAGTTTCAAGGACGAAGCTCTTTAAGGGGGAAAGGTTGTAATAGTCCGACCCTAAATCATGTTTATTTATTGGATTAAGCCATGTTATTAATTTTTCACGTTATTTATCTCATTTAATCATCCCGATTGGGAGAATTCATTTTGGGCCCCACTTTGCAATTTGATTCATTTATGTAACAATTTCTGGTGAATTGATATTAGACCCGAATAAATATGATTAGGTGTTAAATTATTTTCCACAATGCCACAAAAATTTAATTTTTAACCACGCAAAAACATTTGGGCCCAAACTCAGTAAGCTAATTCACTGGGCCCAAATTGTGGCCCAATTCATTTTGTGCTCAAATTCTGGCCCGAAAATTTTGGTGTGATTAAATTAAGTTGATTACCATCATTATGCGTAATTATCATTATCAAAAAGTTACTTTATGGAAGGATAAATATCAGCAAATTTATCAAGATAAGTCCCAAATCCAAGTGCATCTTTTCTTTCCTCTTCTCTCTCCCTCACGCTTGGTATTGCTGTCGCCTTTGGTTGCTGTTGCAACCACTGTGGGCCACCAGCCGCCTGCCAGCCATCCCCAACCTACCAGCCACCACCTCCACCAGCTCCCACAACCACCCAACACCACTTTCATCTCTTTTTTCAAGCTTAAGTGAGGTAGTTCTTAACCCAACTTTGTTAAATTCTTAGGTTTATGTTGGATTTGATTATGGATCATGTTATCTTGATATAAATAAGAGTTATTTTGATGTTTTAACTATTGGCTAAGCTTGAAAGCATGCAAGGGTTGAGATTATAGATGATCATGCAAGCTTGATATGAAAATGATGAACTTTGAGTTCTTTAATTTAATGTTGTGATCTTTGGCGTGAAAAATGGATTTAATGTCGTTGTTGATCTTATTAAATGCATTTACGGTGATTTGGATGGACTCTTAAATGCGGCATAACCAAGGGCTTCATGATTATACATGGTTTAACTTGATTTTTTGAATCAAGTATGTTATCTAGACTAGATTAGATGCAATTTAAAGGTTTGCTGTGTAATTGACTTAAAAAGGATGATGTTATATGAGTTTTGACAAAATTAGTGACTTTTGGGAAAATTCCATAAGTGGCCAAAAGAGCTTGTTTGAATTTTTAATGCAAATAAGCGAGGTTATGGAAGCATTCTAAGTGTTTTTGTTGGAAGAATGATCGTAAAATATGCAAAGATGATCATGTAGTGATTTTGAGTAATATGGATATGTAAGGTGATGATAAGGAGCAAGGCTTTGTTAAATGATTTTAAAGGGTGATTTTAGAATGAAATTATGTGAAAAAAAAGGGTGAAAGCAAGAACATTAGGGCAATGAATAGGCCCAAAACAGTGGTCTCTTTGAGATTAAAATGGTACTGTTTGGCCCATCAAAAAATTGTAAGCTTTAGTAGGTAGATATATCCATGAGTTATCTTTCAAATGCTTTTTGAATCGCTTCATTCTGAGTTGTGTGGAAACGGCCATGGCCGTTTTGCTAAGACTGCGCAGGATAGACCCAAGCTGTGTACAGTTGTGTTCAAACCCAATTTTAGGAACCATGTTGTGGTAATTATGTTTTACAGTATGAATGAAAGTTTGGAGGGACTTTTTAAGCTTTTCATATTGGGGTTTAAAATTTGAGGTCGGGGGTAAAAGATAAGAATTTTCTAAAGTAGACCTTCAAGTGGTAATATGAGGGAAGAAAGAAATCATGGCATTTGGAAATATTATAAGGATTTTCTACATAATTATGGATATTACAAAGAAATTACAAAGTTTAGTGACTTCAACAACTTTTATTTTGTATAGAAGCTTACTTAGGTTGGAAAAACCAAGTTAAATGGGCATAGGAATGAAATTGGAGAAAGAAAGAGGGTAATGACACAAGCTAAGGTTACATGAGCTTTCCTAAACCTCACAACAGCCCTCTTGACATTAAACCTTCTATTATTCATCTTAGAAACATAAAAAAACCCATATTCCATTTGCATCCATTAAAGTACTTCCATTATCACCACAATTATTTCATCTAGGTCAATTTTACTTCGAGTTCAATGACCCTAATTTTTTTTTTTTAAGTCATTGTAGTATAACTTATCTTATGTTGAATTGTTTGAATTGTGGATTCCCTTTCTATTAAACAATTTCCTTAAAGTTACAAATTATGGGAGTAAAAGTGGTTTACTAACTACATACACCTATAATTACATTTGTGAAATAGAATCAGGGCCTAGTATGTCATTTCATGTTGTGCATAAATATTATCAAGTGAGATTGCATTTTAAAGACTTTAGGTACGTTCATTGGCTGTATCTTTAGAAATCAGCAAGTATTTATCGAAACTATCATGTTTTTGTAAGTACATCATTCAATCAGTTTACACAATGATTTGTCACATAATTAGTGACCTCATAAGTTATCAGTTACAGGGCATTGCCATTCAATTACCTGCGCGACTTCAGCCCAGGTCCCCCGATGGGCTTCGCCGGTGTACACCTATCCATAGATCGAAATAGTATCAAGGAGCTCACTATCAGATAATAACTAACAATGCAGTTTTATATTCATCTCATTCCCTATTTTAACATAAAATGAATAGCAAAGCGGGCGCCCAACCAATTTATGTAGAGATCTTTAATAACACAGCATTGCATGTACTGAGCTCCGGCTCACAGTTCGAAATGTTTTTCATGTGTTGTTTTAGGCAAATGCACAGTGAATTACCCTCATGCTAGCAAACCAGTTGAAGAAAATAAGTTAAGCAAGGGAATCTAGATGGATCAACAGTGACATAGTGTATGCATATTTTGAAGCAGTGTTTTGAAATCTTCAGTGGGTGGAGGTGTAGATTATATGGTGAATTATTTTACTATGGTATATAAATCTTGTGTTGGTTAACAGTTGATTGTATATGGTTTGATCATGTATGAATGTGATGGTTAAAGTTATACCAAACTAAGTTATTTCTTGTACACATGCTTTAAGCCTTGTCTTTTTGGACAGTGGTAACATCTCGATCATTGGATTTATCAGTTGAAATTGAGGAATCAGAATATTAATTGCAAATAGTGGAACATGCGTAATTTGGGGGCGTTATGAAAGACGGCAGGTTATAGGGAAAGAAAAGCCGGTTGAGCCTCACGAATCCCCAGCCCAAATTCTATCGTGGACTGTGACATCATCAGTCTTCGGATGCTTGTATTTGTCTCCCCATATCTCTTGTGGAGACGGTATAATAGGAAGAGGGTATCCACCCTTATTATAAGTGTTTAGATTTGAACCGATGTGTGGGCCAAACATCTACTATGTACATGTTGAGCTCAAGCATTTATGTGAAGTATATGACATTGGCATGCATGTTTATATGTAGGGTGAGCATATAATAACAACATGCCTCTGAGTGTTCTTGTACTAGTGTATGAGACCACATTTGATGCATATAAGTATGAATCCATGACGCACAAATACAAGCTATAATGAGCCATGGAGCAGTGCTAATGTTAGGTAATGTTGTGAGCATGAGAGATAGGACGTAGTAGTTGCGGTAAAGAGGAGAGGATTGGTTGGGTAAGCTTTCAAGTGTAATGTGGAAATTAGGTTAGAGTACATTAGGCAGGTGAAGGGTAAACTAAGCTAAGCTGAAGAGGTAAATATGAAGATTCATAAAAAATTGCTAATTATTATAAGACTAATCTAGGTTAGGCTTAGCTTTTTAGAAAGCTAATAAAGTCTACTTTCTGGTCATGTAATTTATTTAAAGCCAAGTCAAGTTGTAGTTGTCAAAATAAGGCATAAAAGCCAAGGTGCCAGTGCTGCCAGAATGTCCAGTTTATTTGCTCAATTTGTGATAATTATTTCCTTAGCTTGGATGCTTCATTTTGGGTGTATAAGTAGTCACACAAAAGCTTAGGAAGTCTATTTTGGGGTCATATAATTAAATTCAGTACAAGTTAAGAGTTGGTAAGAGGAAAAGACAATTGTTCCTATGCCGCCAGTTTCAGCACTAGAAAAGCGCACCTCAATTCAAGCAGCTAGTTGTCTCTGTTCACAACGGCTTTTGAATTGATTCCAATTGGAGGAAAAAATAGACATCCCAAAGTTTAATGGGAATTTTAAATCAACCCTTTTGAGCAAGTAAACAGAAAGTTACAGCTTTTAGAAGTTGAAGGTTCTATAGGTCAGCCCAGCAGCACATCATATTCAATTTTAATCACCTGCAACAAGATGAAGGGAAAGTGTGGGTTGCCACAAATTGACCCCAATACAAAGCTCAAGGTGTCCTATTTTAAAGGAATCAATAATCACTCAAATTGGACATCATTTGGTACCTCAAAGGCATAAAGAAATCTTCGAAGGTCAAAACTGTCAGTACATCCTTACACATACCCGGTTTTGTACGCTTGACTACTCAAGCTTAAATTTGATTTAAGAAGCTGCCAATATACTTTTTGGAAGCCTTAATATATCAGATTCAAGGACATATAAAGAGTTCTAGGTTAGGTCACTACACAATAACTATATTGGAGCCATTTTCCAGATGCTGCAGAAACTGCCCCACCATACACATGGTGTACCGTTTGGCCTATATCTCCAAAATGATAGCTCCAACATGCTTCCAAATTGAGCCACGTGAAAGCTAACTTCCTAAGCATTCCAGTAAGGGCTTTTTCACTCAATAGAAGTAAGAAACTTAGGAGATATAGCTGTTTGAAGTTGACAATTGTAAATTGAAAAGTTACTGACAAAAGCATAAAGCACTTTTCAGCTTTTGTCATTGCTTTTTGGTCTCCTCTTGCTTTGTGGATGTGTAAGGCCCCTTGTTCCCCCTTTCTTTTAGCTTGTTAAGGGCTCTCATTGTATAAGGGAGGCCTTCGATTATAAAGAAAAAAACACTTGAATGAATGCAAAAGCTTGAGTTGTGAAAACTCTCTCTATTCTCTGTCAAAATCCTAGTGTTGTATCTTGAGTGTGGAAACCTCAGGTGGGTCTCTAGGTCTTCTTCATTCAACTAAGAAGGTGATTAAGTTCTATAACTTAGTTGAAGAAAGAAGATTGCCCAAGTGCGTGAACCAAGGTGGGTATTCAAATCACCCTTGCTAATTCACTTGCATTCTATCCTTGTTCAAGTGTGTATGAGTAGTGATATGAAGGATTAAGAAGCTTATTTTGTGGTCATACAATTAAATTCAGCACAAGTCAAGATTTGGTAGGAGGCAAAAACCATTATTCCTATGCTGTCAGTTTCAGCACCAAAAAAGCGCACCTCAATTCAAGCAGCTGGTTCTCTCTCTTCACAATGGCTTTTTACTTGATTAAAAATAGACATCCCAAAGTTTATTGGGTATTTTGAATCATCCATTTTGAGCAGGTAAATAGACAGATATAGGCTGTAGAAGTTGAAGGTTCTGCAGGTCAGCCCAGCTGCACATCATGTTCAATTTTAGTGGCTTACAGCATGAAGAAGGAAAAGTGTGGGTTACTGCAATTCCCCCCAAAACAAAGATCAAGGTGTCTTCTTTTCTAAGAAACAAGAATCACTCAAATTGGTCACCATTTGGTCCCTCAAAGGCTTAAAGAAATCTCTGAAGGTCAAAACTGTTAATACATCGTTGCACATACCCCGTTTTGTACGCTTGATTACTCAAGCTTAAATTGGATTTAAGAATCTGAAAATAGACTTTTTGGAACCCTTAATATGTCATATTTAAGGACATATAAAGAGTTCTAGGTTAGGTCACTAGGTAATAAGTCAATTGGGGCCATTTTCTATATGCTGCAAAAACTATCCCAGCCTCCACATGCTGTACCTTTTGGCCTATATCTCCCAAACGGTAGCTCCAACATGTTTCCAATTTGAGCCACGTGAAAGCTAACTTCCTAAGATTTCCAGTAAGGTCTAATTCACTCAATTTGAGTGAGAAACGTAGGAGATACAGCAGTTTGAAGTTGACAATTGTAAACTGAAAACTTGTTGACAAAAGAAAAAACCACTTTTGAGCTTTTGTCATTGGTTTTTGATCTCCTCTTGCTTTATGGACGTGTAAGGCCCCTTGTTCCCCCTTTCTTTCAGCTTGTTAAAGGCTCTCATTACATAAGGGAGGCCTTAGGATGTAAAGAAAAAAACACTTGAATGAATGCAAAAGCTTGTGTTGTGAAAACTCTCTCTATCCTTTATCAAAATCCTAGTGCTGTATCTTGAATGTGGACACCTCAAGTGGGTCTCTTGGTCTTCTTCTTTAAACTAAGAAGGTGATTAAGTTCTGCAACTTAGTTGAAGAAAGAAGATTCCTTAAGTGCGTGAGCCAAGGTTTGTATTCAAATCACGCTTGCTAATTCACTTGCATTCTATCCTTGTTCGAACTGTGCAAACCAAGGTGGGTATTCAAATGACCCTTGCTAGTCCACTTGTCTAGTTCTTATCTCTCCATGTGTGGATTCATTTGGGTGAGTTAAGTTCATATCCTTTACATCTTGATTTCCACCTCTTCATTCTCTTCTCTTTTGATCTTTTGTAAGCTAAAAAAGATACAAAAATTCTATCCAAGTTCTCTCCTTAAGGTGTAAAACAAATTGAGGCTATTTCACCCTCATTTGGATGTATTTGAGGTTCGGACGCGTACATCATTTGGTGTCAGAGCTTAGGCTACTCTCCTTGGCCTTGTTCCCAACCTTTCAAACACAAACCTTGTCCCAAAACACAAAACCCAGCCAACAAAGATCCGGAATGCCATGTCCCTTAGGAAGTGACTCAAGTTGAAACATGAACTTGATAGCCTTGAGTTACGCATCCGACAATGGGGTCTCAAACTTCAATATCTCGTCCCTGATAGGGAAGGTGAACTAGGGGAACCCTTGATCTTTAAGGAAGAATGTTGTGAAAGCGATGAGGTGAATTGTGACCTACCTCAAAAATTTGATGAGCTTGAAATTGAAGAACTGCAAGTGCCTGATTTGAAGCAATGTGGGGTTGTTGAAGAAATTGAGGATCTCTTGAGTCAAGAAGAATGCCCTCATTTGCGACACGAATTGACGATAATTCTTTTCAAAGAAAGAGGTTTTGATGTATATTTTCAAGGGTATTGTTTTCATTCTTTCAACTCAACTTCATGGGAGGTGAGCTCCATTCAAATTCATGCATGGGAAGGCTTTTCATTGGTCCCACTCCTTGAATTTCATGACAAAAGACACTTTTTGGAGTTTTATTTGAAGATCAAAATGCCTTATCCAAGGGGGTTTTCCAAATGGGGATCAAGAGTACCATCCATTTCAAAGCTAAAGAATTGCTCAAGCTAGTTCTATTTTCTGTTCGGTTTTATGCAGCATGTATTGTAAGATTTTCATGCACTTAGGATGCTGCAGCTTAGCTTTTAAGAAATCTAATAAAGTGTACTTTCTGGTCATGTAATTTATTTCAAGCCAAGTCAAGTCGTAGTTGTCAAAATAAGGCATGGAAGCCAAAGTACCAGTGCTGCCAGAACATCAAATTTATTTGCTCAGTTTTGAGGTAATTATTTCCTTAGCCTGGATGCTTCATTTTGGGTGTATGAGTACTTATATGAATGCTTAGGAAGTCTATTTTATGGTCATATAATTAAATTTAGGACAATTCAAGAGTTGCTACGAGGAAAATACCATTGTTCCCATGCTGCCAGTTTCAACACCAGAAAAGCGTACCTCAATTCAAGCAGCTGGTTCTCTCTCCTCACAATGGCTTTGACTTGATTCAAGTTGGAGGATAAAATAGACCTCCCAAAATTTAATGGGAATTTTGAATAATCCATTTTGAGCAAGTAAACAGAAAGTTATAGCTTTTAGAAGTTCAAGGTTCTGCTGGTCAGCCTAACTACAAACCATGTTCAATTTTAATGGCTGACAGCAAGATGAAGGGAAAGTAAGGGTTGCTGTAAATTTACCCCACCACAAAGCTCAAGGTGTCCTGTTTTCAGGGAATCAAGAATCACTCAAATTGGACATCATTTGGTCCCTCAAAGGCGTAAAGAAATCTCTAAAGGTCAAAACTCTCAGTACTTCCTTACACAAGCCCGATTTTGTACGCTATATTGCTCAAGGTTAAATTAGATTTAAGAAGCTCCAAATATAACTTTTGGAACCCTTAGTATGTCAGATTTAATGGCATATAAAGAGTTCTAGGTTAGGTCACTCGGTAGTAACTCAATTGGAGCCCTTTTTAAGATGCTGCATAAACTATCCTAGCCTGCACACGCTGTACCTTTTGGCTTATATCTCCCAAGAGGTAGCTCCAACATCCTTCCAACATGAGCGACGTGAAATCTGACTTCCTAGGATTTCCAGCAAGATCTATTTCACTCAATTTGAGTGACAAGAGTAGCAGATATAGCTGTTTGAAGTTGACAATTGTAAACTGAAAACTTGCTTACAAAAGCAAAAACCATTTTTTAGCTTTTGTCATTGCTTTTTGGTCTCCTCTTGCTTTATGGACGTGTAAGGCCCCTTGTTCCCCCTTTCTTTCAGCTTGTTAAAGGCTCTCATTATATAAGGGAGGCCTTAGGTTGTAAAGAAAAAAACACTTGAATGAATGCAAAAGCTAGAGCTGTGAAAACTCCCTCTATTCTCTCTCGAAGTCCTAGTGTTGTATCTTGAGTGTGGAAACCTTAAGTGGCTCTCTCGGTCTTCTTCATTCAACTAAGAAGGTAATTAGGTTCTGTCACTTAGTTGAAGAAAGAAGATTGCCCAAGTGCATGAACCAAGGTGGGTATTCAAATCACCCTTGCTAATTCAATTGCATTTTATCCTTATTCAAGTGCGTGAACCAAGGTGGGTATTCAATCACCCTTGCTAATTCACTAGCATTGTATCCTTGTCCGAACTGTGCAAACCAAGGTGGGTATTCAAATCACCCTTGCTGGTCCACTTGTCTAGTTCTTATCTCTCTATATGCGGATTCATTTGGGTGAGTTAACTTCATATCCTTTACATCTTGATTTCTACCTCTTCATTCGCTTCTGTTTTGATCTCTTATAAGCTCAAAAAGATACAAAAATTTTGTCCAAGTTCTCTCCTTCAAGTGCAAAACAAATTGAGGCTGTTTCGCCCTCATTTGGATGTGTTTTAGGATCGGACGCGTACATCATTTGGTATTAGAGCTTAGGCTACTCTCCTTGGCCTTGCTCCCAACCTTTTAAACGCAAACCTTGTCCTAAAACACAAGACCCAGCCCGCAATGACCCGGAATGCCATGTCCCTTAAGAAGTGACTCAATTTGAAACATGAACTTGATAGCCTTGAGTTTCGCATCCAACAATGGGGTCTCAAACTTCAATATCTCATCTCTGATAAGGAAAACGAACTAGGGGAACCCTTGATCTTTAAAGAAGAATGTCGTGAAAGCGATGAGGTGAATTGTGAAATACCTCCAAAATTTGAGGAGCTTGAAGCTGAAGAACTCCAAGTGCCCGATTTGGAGCAGTATGGGGTTGTTGAAGAAATTGAGGAACTCTTGAGTCAAGAAGAATACCCTCATCTACAACAAGAATTGAGGATAATTCTTTTCGAAGAAAGAGTGTTTGATGTATATTTCAATGGTATCATTTTCATGCTTTCTACTCAACTTCGTGGGAGGTAAGCTCCATTCAAATTCATGCATGGGAAGGCTTTTTATTGGTCCCACTCTTTGAATTTCATGACAAAAGACACTTTTTATAGTTTTATTTGAATTTCGAAGTGCCTTATCCAAAGGGGTTTTCCAAATGGGGATCAAGAGTACCATCCATTTCAAAGCTTAGGAATCGCTCAAGCTAGTTGTATTTTTTGTTCGGTTTTGTATAGTATGTATTCCAAATTTTTCATACCCTTGGGAAGCTGCAATTTTGCTTTTTAGAAAGCTAATAAAGTCTACTTTCTGGTCATGTAATTTATTTCAAGGCAAGTCAAGTCGTAGTTGTTAAAATAAGGCATAGAAGACAAAGTGCCAATACTACCAGAACGTCCAATGTATTTGCTGAGTTTTGTGGTAATTATTTCCTTAGCCTGGATGCTTCATTTTGGGTGTATGAGTAGTCATTAGCGTCGTTTACTTCGATGATATATTGGTGTTTAGCAAGAATGAGCAAGAGCACCAAGATCACTTAACCCAAGCGATGCTCGTTCTTGAAAGGGAGAATTGTTTGGGAATCTTAAGAAGTGTACCTTCTTTACTCATGAAGTTACCTTCTTAGGATATATTGTTTCTGAAAATGGCATAAAGGCGGATGAAAGCAAGATCGAGGCTATTCGAACTTGGCCTATTCCCAAAAGTATACATGATGTTAGAAGCTTTCATGGCTTGGCTTCATTCTATAGGAGATTCATACGCAATTTCAGTACTATTCTAGCTCCTATGACTGAAGTACTCAAAGGATCATCATTCACTTGGAATCTTAAAGCCCAAGCTACCTTTGAAGAGGTGAAAGAGAGATTAACTCAAGCACCATTTCTAGCTCTACCATGCTTTGAGAAAATCTTTGAAGTTGAGTCTGATGCTTTAGGAGTTGGTATTGGTGGTATTCTTACCCAAGAAGGACGTCCTTTGGCCTTCTTCAGTGAGAAACTATGTGATACCAGGAAGAGATATTCAACCTACAATAAAGAATTCTATGCCATTGTTCGATGCTTAGAACATTGGAATCATTACTTGATTGCTGGTGAGTTTATTCTGCATTCAGATCACGAAGCTTTGAAGTATGTCCAAGGTCAGCACAAATTAAACTCACGCCATGCCAAGTGGGTTGAATTTCTTCAGTCTTTTCATTTCACCATCAAGCATAAGTCCGGGAAGACAAATCAAGGAGCCGATGCACTCTCTCGGCGACACTTATTATTATTTCAATTAGATGCTTGTATGCTTGGATTCGAGCATTTAAAGGCCTTATATCAAGATGATGAAGACTTTGGGATGTTGTATTCTGAGTGCACTAAACATCCTAAGGGGGATTTCTTGCTTTAAGAGGGGTTTCTTTTCAAGGGTGCTCGATTATGTGTGCCAAAATGCAGCACTCGTGAGTTGCTTGTTCGAGAGGTCCATGCTGGTTCTTTAGCTGGTCATTATGGCGATGAAAAGACCTTAACCATGCTTAGGGAACATTATTTTTGGCCAGGCATGGAGAAGAATGTCCAGGACATCATTAAAAGATGCAGTACATGCCAGATTGCAAAGAGTCACTTGCTTCCACAAGGGTTATACACACCACTTCCTATTCCCACTATGCCCTGGGTAGACGTAAGTATGGATTTCATACTTAGTTTTCCAAAGACACAACGGAATAAAGATTCTATCTTCGTGGTGGTAGACCGGTTTTCAAAGATGGCTCATTTTATTCCCTGCAACAAAACTAATGATGCCACTCACGTTGCTGAATTATATTTCAAGGAAGTTATGAGACTACATGGCATTCCACGTTCTATTATTTCAAATTGAGACACCAAGTTTTTAAGCCATTTCTGGGTTACTCTGTGGAAGAAACTTGGTACCAAACTCAAATACAGTACCACGTGTCATCCACAGACAGATGGACAAACTGAAGTCACTAATCGAACCCTTGGTACTTTGTTAAGGGTGTTGATTAGGAATCAAGCAAAGGCTTGGGATCTATTACTTCCACATGCTGAGTTCGCTTATAACAAGACCCCAAGTAAAGCTACTGGTCTTTCTCCTTTCAAAGTGGTCTACGGGACTGAGCCCCTAAATCCACTTGACCTTATTCCACGTCCACTAGATCAAAGACCAAGTGCAGATGCTATGGAAAGAGTGAAAGAGATTCAGAAGTTGCATGAGTTAGTGAAAGCCAAGATAGAAAAAAGTACTCTATCTTACACGGCTCAAGCTAACAAAAAGAAAAAAGAGAAGTTGTTTCAGCCAGGTGATTTCATATGGATTCATCTTCGCAAAGAGAGATTTCCTGCCAGAAGGAAGACAAAACTGTTGCCAAGAGCAGATGGTCCATTCGAAGTTTTGGAAAGAATCAATAATAATGCATACAAGGTGGATTTACCAAGTGATTATGGTGTATCTGCTACATTTAATGTTGCTGATTTAAGTTCCTATGAAGCAGATGACTACCTATCAGATTTGAGGACCAAATCTTCCCAACAAGGGGAGGATGATGGAGGTCCATACACGATTTCATCCCAAGTCCAAATGGTCCAAAACAATCCAACAATCAAGTCCATCTTCACGGCCAAGGAGAATTTTGAAGTGGATGCACACGGTTTTGCATCCAGAATTTTACCCGGTTTTTGTTACTTAATTGCTTAAGCTTAATCCAAGCTTAAGTGATTAAACTTTAGTGATTATGTAATCTTAAGGTGTTAGCTTTGAAGTCCATTTTGAATCATAGGATTTGGAGCTCATTTGCTATAGGAACGAAGTTGTTTTTTGAAGGCGTGCTGAATTGAACCCGGAATTGCACGGTTTGGGCATTTCAACGTTTTCGGGGGACAAACGACGTCCAAATTCTCTAATTCCAAATGTAGGGTATTCTATACATCTTGAGGTTTCCATAAATATAAACAACTCTCATATTACTCACCATTTGGGGTGTCAACCATGCAGCACAAGTGAAGGAAGAAACCGGCACCTATAGTACCCGGTTGTCAAGCTAAGGAGGTTTCCTCCCTAGGTGGGTTTTGTGACATGTGGACCTGCTTACGAAGGTAAATTGAGCTGTTTGGTAAGCACCACTCGGCCAAGCATGAGGCCACCACGTGGAGCAAGTGAAGAGGAGCCATTTTGCAAGCATGTATTCGGCCACACTAGCAACACATGGTAGCTTAGTAGTTCTTCCTATTTTTGAAGTGGACATCCATGGGAGAAGACCTTCCTAGTAAGGAAATTGACTCATCTCAATTCCTTACTACTTAGGAAAGGGTTATATTAATGTAAACTAGTGTTTTAAGCCTTAAGCATTCAAGTTAAGCTAGATTAGTAGCTAACCGTGTATTGGCTAGCATAGTTTAGAGTAATAGCTTTCCTACCCTAGAAGGAAAGCTCTTTTCTTGCTTTGTCTTGTGTACTAGGTCATATATAAGCCTAGGATGTAATGTTCAAGAGATGACGACATTTTACACTCTTGAGTTAAGACTTTGTCTCTTGGTTTCTCCCTAAACACCTTTCTTGCTTATCCTTAATTGTGGCCGATTAAGGTGGTGTTCAAGAGAGTCTTAATCCTTTATTAGGTGGTGTATCTTATCCTAATCAAAGATTAAGGGCTCTAAGTGAATGATTAGTGGTGTATCTTATCTAATCATTTTGCTTAGAACTATCCAAAGTTAAGTGGAAAACACTTGAAATACTTTAGGTTGCCTTGGTTTCTCCTAAACCGTGAGCTCCCTTGAGTTTAGCTTGTGTTCTCCTTCTTGTCTTGCTTTCCGAAACACATCCCCCACCATTTCCACACAAATAAACCTTCCACCCTTCCATTCCCACTTTCATACAAAGCCTAGACTACTCCACATAACCTCTTTTCCTTCCTTATTTCACAACTCTCCCAACTATGCAAAACAAGCACCCCACGGTTTCAGGACCAGAACTTTGGCACGGTCTGGCCGTGCCATATAGCACGACCGTGCCACCCTCTATTCGTAGGTTTTTCTCTCTTTGCCTTGTGATCTTGGAAGGTCATAGCTTGGAACATCCTTTTCCTTGTAGACCTCCATCAAAACAGAATGTTATAGCTTTCAGAAGTCCAAGGTTCTACAGGTCAACCCAACTGCACACGATGTTTAATTTTGAATAGGTTACAGTAAGTTGAAGGGAAAGTGTGGGTTGCTGCAAATTGACCCCAACACAAAGCTGAAGGTGTCGTGTTTTCAGGGAATCAAGAATCACTCAAATTGGACATCATTTTGGTCTCTCAAAGGGTTAAAGAAATCTTTGAAGGTCAAAACTGTCAGTACATCCTTACACATAGTCGGTTTTGCACGCTTGATTACTCAATCTTATATTGGATTTAAGAAGCTCCAAATGTAATTTTTGGAACCCTTAGTATGTCATATTTAAGGACATACAAAGAGTTCTAGGTTAGGTCACTACGTAATTAGCCAATTCGAGCCATTTTCCAGATGCTGCAGAAACTATCCCAGCCTGCACATGCTGTACCTTTTGGTCTATATCTCCCAAATGGCAGCTCTAAAATCCATCTAACTTAAGCAATGTGAAATCTGACTTCCTAGGATTTCCAACAAGATCTCTTTCACTCAATTTGAGTGAGAAACGCAGCACACAAAGCAGTTTGAAGTTGACAATTGTAAACTGAAAACTTGCTGAGAAAAGCAAAAAGCACTTTTCAGCATTTATCATTGCCTTTTGGTCTCCTCTTGCTTTTATGGATGTGCAAGGCCCCTTGTTCCCCCTTTCTTTCATCTTGTTAAAGGCTCTCATTATATAATGGAGGCCTTAGGTTGTAAAGAAAAAAACACTTGAATGAATGCAAAAGCTTGAGTTGTGAAAACTCTCTCTATCCTCTGTAAAAATCCTAGTGTTGTATCTTGAGTGTGGCAACCTAAAGTGGGCCTCTAGGTCTTCTCCATTCAACTAAGAAGGTGATTAAGTTCTATAACTTAGTTGAAGAAAGAAGATTGCCTAACTGCGTGAACCAAGGTGGGGATTCAGAGCACCCTTGCCAATTCAATTGCACTCTATCCTTGTTCAAGTGCGTCAACCAAGGTGGGTATTAAATCACCCTTGATAATTCACTTGCATTCTATCCTTGTTCGAAGTGTGCAAACCAAGGTGGGCACATAAATCACCCTTGCGAGTCCACTTGTCTAGTTCTTATCTCTCCACGTGTGGATTCATTTGGGTGAGTTAAGTTCATAACCTTTACATATTGATTTCAAACTCTTCATTCTCTTCTCTTTTGATCTTTTGTAAGCTAAAAAAGATACAAAAATTCGGTCCAAGTTCTCTCCTTATAGTGCAAAACAAACAGAGGCTCTTTCGCCCTCATTGTGATGTGTTTGAGGTTCGGACGGGTACATCATTTGGTATTAGAGCTTAGGCTACTCTCCTTGGCCTTGCTCCCAACCTTTCAAACACAAACCTTGTCCCAAAACACAAAACCCAGCCCACAAAAACCCGGAATGCCATGTCCCTTAGGAAGTGACTCAAGTTGAAACATGAACTTGATAGCCATGAGTTACGCATCCAGCAAATGGGTCTCAAACTTCAATTTCTCATCCCTGAAAAGGAAGGCGAGCTGGGGGAACCCTTGATCTTTAACGAAGAATGTCGTGAAAGCGATGAGGTGAATTGTGACCTACGTCCAAAATTTGATGAGCTTGAAATTGAAGAACTGCAAGTGCCTGAATTGGAGCAATGTGGGGTTGTTGAAGAAATTGAGGAACTCTTGAGTCAAGAAGAATGCCCTCATTTACAACAACAATTGAGGATAATTCTTTTCGAAGAAAAAGGGTTTGATGTATATTTTCAAGGGTATCATTTTCATTCTTTGAACTCAACTTCATGGGAGGTAAGCTCCATTCAAATTCATGCATGGCAAGGCTTTTCATTGGTCCCACTCTTTGAATTTCATGGCAAAAGGTACTCTTTGGAGTTATATTTGAACTTCAAAGTGCCTCATCCAAACGGGTTTTCCAAATGGGGATCAAGAGTACCATTCATTTCAAAGCTTAAGAATTGCTCAAGCTAGTTCTATTTTCTGTTCGGTTTTGCGCAACATGTATTCCAAGATTTTCATGCACTTAGGATGCTGCAGTTTAGCTTTTTAGAAAGCTAATAAAGTCTACTTTCTGGTCATGTAATTTATTTCAAGCCATGTCAAGTCGCAGTATTCAAAATAAGGCATGGAAGCTAAAGTGCCAGTGCTGCCAGAATGTCCAGTTTATTTGCTCAGTTTTGTGGTAATTATTTCCCTAGCCTGGATGCTTCATTTTGGGTGTATGAGTAGTCATATGAGAGCTTAGGAAGTCTATTTTATGGTCATATAAATAAATTCAGCACAAGTCAAGAGTTGGTAAGAGGAAAAGACCATTGTTCTCATGCTGCCAGTTTCAGCACCAGAAAAGCGTACCTCAATTCAAGCAGCTAGTTCTCTCTCCTCACAATGGCTTTGACTTGATTCCAATTGGAGGATAAAACAGACATCCCAAAATTTAATAGGAATTTTAAATAATCCATTTGAGCAAGTAAACAGAAAGTTATAGCTTTTAGAAGTTCAAGGTCCTGTAAGTCAGCCCAACTGAACACCTTGTTCAATTTTAATGGCTGACAGCAAGATGAAGGGAAAGTAAGGGTTGCTAGAAATTGACCCCAACACAAAGCTCAAGGTGTCCTCTTCTCAAGCAATCAATAATCACTCAAATTGGACATCATTTGGTCCCTCAAAGGCATAAAGAAATCTTTGAAGGTCAAAACTATCAGTACATCCTTGCACAAACCCGGTTTTGTACGCCTGATTACTCAAGCTTAAATTGGTTTGAAGAAGCTGCAAATATACTTTTTGGAACAATTAGTATGTCAGACTTAAGGAAATATAAAGATTTCTAGGTTAGGTCACTAGGAAATAAGTCAATTGGAGCCATTTTCCAGATGCTGTAGAAACAATCCCAAGCTATACATGTTGTACCTTTTGGCCTATATCTCCCAAACGGTAGCTCCAACATGCTTCCAACTTAAGCAACGTGAAATCTGACTTCCTAAGATTTCCAGCAAGGTCTGTTTCACTCAATTTGAGTGAGAAACGAAGGAGATATAGCTATTTGAAGTTGACAGTTGTAAACCGAAAATTTGCTCACAAAAGCAAAAACCACTTTTCAGCTTTTTTCATTGCTTTTTGGTGTCCTCTTGCTTTATAGACGTGTAAGGCCCCTTGTTCCCCCTTTCTTTCAGCTTGTTAAAGGCTGTCGTTATATAAGGAAGGCCTTAGGTTGTAAAGAAAAAAACACTTGAATGAATGCAAAAGCTTGAGTTGTGAAAACTCTCTCTATCGTCTGTCCAAATCCTAGTGTTGTATCTTGAGTGTGGCAGCCTCAAGTGGGTCTTTAGGTCTTTTTCATTCAACTAAGAAGGCTATTAAGTTATGGAACTTAGTTGAAGAAAGATGATTGCCCAAGTGCGTGAACCAAGGTGGCTGTTCAAATCACCCTTTCTAATTCACTTGCATTCTATCCTTGTTCAAGTGCGTGAACCAACGTGGGTATTAAATCACCGTTGCTAATTCACTTGCATTCTATCCTTGTTCGAAGGGTGCAAACCAACGTGGGTATTCAAATCATCCTTGCTAGTCCACTTGTCTAGCTTTTATCTCTCCATCTGTGGATTCATTTGGGTGAGTTAAGTTCATATCCTTTACATCTTGATTTCTACCTCTTCATTCTCTTCTCTTTTGATCTTTTGTAAGCTCAAAAAGATACAAAAATTTTGTCCAAGTTTTCTCCTTCAAGTGCAAAACAAAGTGAGGCTGTTTCGCCCTCATTTGGATGTGTTTGAGGTTCAGACACATACATCATTTAGTATCAGAGCTTAGGCTATTCTCCTTGGCGTTGCTCCCAACCTTTCAAACACAAACCTTGCCCCAAAACACAAAACGTAGCCCACAAAGACCTAGAATACCATGTTCCTTAGGAAGTGACTCAAGTTAAAACGCAAACCTTGTCCCAAAACACAAAACCTTGAGTTACGCTTCCAACAATGGGGTCTCAAACTTCAATCTCTCATCCCTGATAAGGAAGGGGAACTAGGGGAACCCTTGATCTTTAACGAAGAATGTCATGAAAACGATGAGGTGAATTGTGACCTACCTCCACAATTTGATGAGCTTGAAATTGAAGAACAGCAATGTGGGGTTGTTAAAGAAATTGAGGAACTCTTGAGTCAAGAAGAGGGCCCTTATTTACAACAAGAATTGAGGACAATTCTTTTCGAAGAAAGAGGGTTTGATGTATATTTTCAAGGGTATCATTTTCATTCATTCAAGTCAACTTCATGGGAGGTAAGCTCCATTCAAATTCATGCATGGCAAGGCTTTTCATTGGTCCCACTCTTTGAATTTCATTACAAAAGATACTTTTTGGAGTTTTATTTTAATTTCAAAGTGCCTTATCCAAAGGGGTTTTGAAAATAGGGATCAAGAGTACCATCTATTTCAAAACATAAGAATAGCTCAAGCTAGTTGTATTTTCTGTTTGGTTTTGTGCATTCTAAGATTTTCATGCACTTAGGATGCTGTAATTTTGCTTTTTAGAAATCTAATAAAGTCCACTTTTTGTTCTTGTAATTTATTTCAAGCCAAGTCAAGTCGTAGTTGTCAAAATAAGGCATAGAAGACAATGTACCAGTACTACTAGAACGTCTTATTTATTTTCTTAGTTTTGTGGTAATTATTTCCTTAGCTTGGATGCTTCATTTTGGGTGTATGAGTACTCATATGAAAGCTTAGGAAGTATATTTTATGGTCATACAATTAAATTCAACACAAGTCTAGAGGTGGTAGGAGGAAAAGACTATTGTTCCCATACTGCCAGTTTTAGCGCCAGAAAAGCGCACCTCAATTCAAGCAGCTGGTTCTCTCTCCTTACAATGGCTTTTGACTTGATTAAAGTTAGAGTATAAAATAGACATCCCAAAATTTAACGAAAATTTCGAATAATCCATTTTGAGCTGGTAAAGAAAAAGTTATAGCTTTTAGAATTTTAAGTTTCTGCAAGTCAGCCCAACTGCACACCATGTTCAACTTTAATGGCTTACAGCAAGATGAAGAGAATGTGTGGGTCGATGTAAATTGACCCCAACACAAAGCTCATGGTGTCCTCTTTTCAAGGAATAAGGAATCACTCAAATTGGACATCATTTGGTCCCTCAAAGGCATAAAGAAATCTCTGAAGGTCAAAACTCTCAGTACATCCTTACACATGCCCGGTTTTGTACGCTTGATTACTTAAGCTTAAGTTAGATTTAAGAAGCTCTAAATTTACTTTTTGGAACCCTTAGTATGTTAGATTTCAGGACATATAAAGAGTTCTAGGTTAGGTCACTCGGTAATAAGTCAATTCGAGCCATTTTGCATATGATGCAGAAACTATCCTAGCTTGCACATGCCATACCTTTTGGCCTATATCTCTGAAACGATAGCTCCAGCATGCTTCCAACATGAGCCCCGTGAAAGATGACTTTCTAGTATTTCCAGCAAGGTCTGTTTCACTCAATTTGAGTTAGAAACGTAGGAGATATAACTGTTTGAAGTTGACAATTGTAAACTGAAAAGTTGCCTACAAAAGCAAAAAGCACTTTTCAGCTTTTATCATTGCCTTTTGGTCTCCTCTTGCTTTATGGACATGTAAGGCCGCTTGTTCCCCCTTTCTTTCAGCTTGTTAAAGGCTCTCATTATAAAATGGAGGCCTTAGGTTGTAAAGAAAAAAACACTTGAATGAATGCAAAAGCTTGAGTTGTGAAAACTCTCTCTGTCGTCTTTCAAAATGCTAGTGTTGTATCTTGAGTGTCGCAACCGCAAGTGGGTCTCTAGGTCTTCTTCATTCAACTAAGAAGGTGATTAGGATCTGTAACTTAGTTGAAGAAAGAAGATTGCCTAAGTGCGTGAACCAAGGTGGTGACTCAAATCACCCTTGCTAACTCACTTGCATTCTATCCTTGTTCAAGTGAGTGAACCAATGTGGGTATTAAATCACGCTAATTCGGTTGCATTCTATCCTTGTGCGAAGTGCGCAAACCAAGGTGGGTATTCAAATTACCCTTGCTAGTCCACTTGTCTAGTTCTTATCTCTCCATGTGTGGATTCATTTGGGTGAGCTAAGTTCATATCCTTTACATCTTGATTTCTAACCCTTCATTCTCTTCTCCTTTGATCTTGTGTATGCTCAAAAAGATGCAAAAATTCTGTCCAAGTTCTCTCCTTCAACTGCAAAACAAACTGAGGCTGTTTCGCCCTCATTTGGATGTGTTTGATGTTTGGACGCGTACATCATTTGGTATCAGATCTTAGGCTACTCTCTTTGGCCTTGCCCCTAACCTTTCAAACGCAAACCTTGTCCCAAAACACAAACCCCATCCCACAGAGACCCAGAATGCCATGTCCCCGAGGAAGTGACTCAAGTTGAAACATGTACTTGATAGCCTTGAGTTACGTATCCAACAATAGGGTCTCAAACTTCAATCTCTCAACCCTGATAAGGAAGGCGAACAAGGGGAACCCATTATCTTTAACGAACAATGTCGTGAAAGCGATGCGGTGAATTGTGACTTACCTCCAAAATTTGATGAGCTTGAAATTGAAGAACTCCAAGTGCCTGATTTGGAGCAATGTCGGGTTGTTGAAGGAATTGAGGAACTCTTGAGTCAAGAAGAATGCCCTCATTTACAACAAGATTTGAGGACAATTCTTTTTGAAGAAAGAGGGTTTGATGTATATTTTGAAGGGTATCATTTTTATTCTTTCAACTCAACTTCATGGGAGGTAAGCTCCATTCAAATACATGCACGGCAAGGCTTTTCTTTGCTCCCACTATTTGAATTTCATGACAAAAGACACTTTTTGGAGTTTTATTTGAATTTGAAAGTGCCTTATCCAAAGGGGTTTTCCAAATGGGGATTAAGAGTACCATCCATTTCAAAGCTTAGGAATAGCTCAAGCTAGTTCTATTTTCTGTACGGTTTTATATAGCACGTATTCTAAGATTTTCACGCAGTTCGGATGCTGCAGTTTAGCTTTTTAGAAAGCTAATTAAGTCTACTTTCTGGTCATGTAATTTATTTAAAGCCAAGTCAAGTTGTAGTTGTCAAAATAAGGCATAGAAGCCAAAGTGCCAGTGCTGCGAGAACCTCCAGTTTATTTGCTCATTTTTGTGCTAATTATTTCCTTAGCCTGGATGCTTCATTTTGGTTGTATGAGTGGTCATATGAAAGCTTAGGAAGTCTATTTTATGGTCATATAATTGAATTCAGCACAAGTCAAGAGTTGGTAAGAGGAAGAGACCATTGTTCCCATGCTGCCAGTTTCAGCACCAGAAAAGCGTACCTCAATTAAAGCAGCTGGTTCTCTATCCTCACAATGGCTTTGGACTTGATTCAAATTTGAGGATAAAATAGACATCCCAAAATTTAAGGGGAGTTTGTAATAATCCACTTTGACATAGTAAACAGAAAGTTATAGCTTTCAGAAGTTAAAGGTTCTGCAGGTCAACCCAATTGCACACCATGTTCAATTTTAATAGCTTACAGCAAGACGAAGTGAAAGCGTGGGTTTCTGTAAATTGACCCCAACACAAAGCTCAAGGTGTCCTGTTTTCAGGGAATCAAGAATCACTCAAATTGGACATCATTTGGTCTCTCAAAGGCATAAAGACATCTGTGAATGTCAAAACTATCAGTACATCCTTACACTAACTCGGTTTTGCCTGCTTGATTACTCAAGCTTAAATTGGATTTGAGAAGCTCCAAATATACTTTCTGGAACACTTAGTATGCCATATTTGAGGACATATAAAGAGTTCTAGGTTAGGTCACTAGGTAATTAGTCAATTGGAGCCATTTCCAGATGCTGTAGAAACTATCCCAGCCTGCCCATGCTGTACCTTTTGGAGTATATCTCCCAAACGGTAGCTCCAACATCCTTCCAACTTAATCCACGTGAAAGACGAGTTCCTAATATTTCCAGCAAGGTCCATTTCACTCAATTTGAGTGAGAAATGTAGGAGATATAGCCGTTTGAAGTTGACAATTGTAAACTGAAAAGTTGCTGACAAAAGCAAAACGCACTTTTCAGCTTTTGTCATTGATTTTTGGTCTCCTCATGCTTTATGGACGTGTAAGGCCCCTTGTTCTTCCTTTCTTTCAGCTTGTTAAAGGCTCTCATTATATAAGGGAGGCCTTAGGTTGTAGAGAAAAAAAACACTTGAATGAATGCAAAAGCTGGACTTGTGAAAACTCTCTCTATCCTCTATCAAAATCCTAGGGTAGTATCTTGAGTGTGGCAACCTCAAGTGGGTCTCTAGGTCTTCTTCATTCAACTAAGAAGGTGATTGAGTTCTGTAACTTAGTTGAACAAAGAAGATTGCCAAAGTGCGTGAACCAAGGTGGGTATTTAAATCACCCTTGCTAATTCACTTGCATTCTATCCTTGTTCAAGTTCGTGAACCAAGGTGGGTATTAAATCACCCTTGGTAATTCACTTGCATTGTACCCTTGTTCGAAGTGTGCAAACCAAGGTGGATATTCAAATCACCCTTGCTAGTCCATGTGTCTAGTTCTTATCTCTCCATGTGTGGATTCATTTCGGTGAGTTATGTTCATATCCTTTACATCTTGATTTGTACGTCTTCATTCTTTTTTCTTTTGATCTTTTGTAAGCTAAAAAAGTTACAAAAATTCATTCAATGTTCTGTCCTTCAAGTGCAAAACAAAGTGAGGTTGTTTCGCCCTCATTTGGAAGTGTTTGAGGCTCAGACGCGCACATCATTGGGTATCAGAGCTTAGGCTACTTTCCTTGGGCTTGCTCTCAACCTTTCAACACACAAACCTTGTTCCAAAATACAAAACCCAGCCCACAAGGAGCCGGAATGCCATGTGCCTTAAGAAGTGGCTCAAGTTGAAACATGAACTTGATAGCCTTGTTAAGCTCCATTCATGCGTGGCAAGGCTTTTCTGTTGTCCCACTCTTTGAATTTCACGATAACAAAACACTTGTTGGAGTTTTATTTGAACTTCAAAGTGCCTTATCTAAAGGGGTTTTCCAAACGGGGATCAACAGTACCACCCATTTCAAAGCTTAAGAATAGCTCAAGCTAGTTCTATTTTCTATTCGGCTTTGTGTCGCATGTACTCTAAGATTTTCATGCAGTTAGGGTGCTAGAATTTATTTCAAGCCAAGTCAAGTCGTAGTTCTCAAACGAAGGCGTAGAGGCCAAAGTGCCAGTGCTGCCAGAACGTCTAGTTTATTTGCTCAGTTTTGTGGTAATTATTTCCTTAGCCTGGATGATTCATTTTGGGTGTATGAGTAGTCATATGAAAGCTGATAAGTCTATTTTATGGTCATATAATTAAATTCAGCACAAGCATTATTCCCATGCTGCCAGTTTCAGCGCCAAAAAAGCGCACCCGAATTCAAGCAGCTAGTTCTCTCTCCTCACAATGGTTTTGACTTGATTCCAATTGGAGGATAAAATAGACATCCCAAAATTTAACAGGAATTTTGAATAATCCAGTTTGAGCAAGTAAACAGAAAGTTATAGCTTTTAGAAGCTCAAGGTTCTGCAGGTCAGCCCAGTTGCAAACCATATTCAATTTTGTTGGCTGACAGCAAGATGAAGGGAAAGTAAGGGTTACTGCAAATTGACCCCAACACAAAGCTCAAGGTGTCCTTTTGTCAGGGAATCAAGAATCACTCAAATTGGACATCATTTGGTCCCTCAAAGGCGTAAAGAAATCTCTGAAGGTCAAAACTCTCAGTACTTCCTTACACAAGCCCGGTTGTGTACGCTTGATTACTCAAGGTTAAATTAGATTTAAGAAGCTCAAAATATAATTTTTGGAACCCTTAGTTTGTCATATTTAAGGGCATATAAAGAGTTCTAGGTTAGGTCACTCGATAATAAGTCAATTGGAGCCATTTCCAAGATGTTGCAGAAACTATCCTAGCTTGCACATGCCATACCTTTTGGCCTATATCTTCAAAACGGTAGCTCCAACATCCTTCGAACCTGAGCCACGTGAAAGCTGACTTCCTAGGATTTCCAGCAAGATCTATTTCACTCAATTTCAGGCAGAAACATAGGTGATATAGCTGTTTGAAATTGACAATTGTAAACTGAAAAGTTGCGGACAAAAGCAAAAAGCACTTTTCAGGTTTTGTCATTGCCTTTTGGCCTCCTCTTGCTTTGTGGACGTGTAAGGCCCCTTGTTCCCCCTTTCTTTCATCTTGTTAAAGGTTCTCAGTATATAAAGGAGGCCTTATGTTCTAAAGAAAAAAACAATTGAATGAATGCAAAAGTTTGAGTTATGAAAACTCTCTCTATCCTCTGTCAAAATCCTAGTGTTGTATCCTGAGTGTGGCAACCTCAAGTGGGTCTCTAGGTCTGCTTTATTCAACTAAGAAGGTGATTAAGTTCTGTAACTTAGTTAAGGAAAGAAGATTGCCCAAGTGCGTGAACCAAGGTGGGTATTCAAATCACCCTTGCTAATTCACTTGCATTTTATCCTTGTTCAAGTGCGTGAACCAATGTGGGTATTAAATCACCCTTTCCAATTCACTTGCACTCTATCCTTGTGCGAAGTGTGCAAACCAAGGTGGGTATCCAAATCACCCTTGCTAGTTCACTTATCTAGTTCTTATCTGTCCATGTGTGGATTCATTTGGGTGAGTTAAGTTCATATCTTTTACATCTTGATTTCTAACTGTTCATTCTCTTCTCTTTTGATCTTTTGTAAGCTCAAAAAGATACAAAAATTCTATCCAAGTTCTCTCATTCAAGTGCAAAACAAACTGAGGTTGTTTCGGCCTCATTTGGATGTGTTTGATGTTTGGACGCGAACATCATTTGGTATCAGAGCTTAGGCTACTCTCTTTGGGCTTGCCCCCAACCTTTCAAAGACAAACCTTGTCCTAAGACACAAACCGCATCCCACAAAGACCCGGAATGCCATGTCCCATAGGAAGTGACTCAAGTTATAGCTTTCAGAAGTTCAAGGTTTTGCAGGTCAACCGAACCGCATACCATGTTTAATTTTAATAGCTTACAGCAAGATGAAGGGAAAGTGTGGGATGCTGAAAATTAACCCCAACACAAAGCTTAAGGCGTCCACTTTTCAGGGAATAAAGAATCACTCAAATTGGACATCATTTGGCCCCTCTAAGGCATAAAGAAATTTGTGAAGGTCACAACCTTCACAACCTTCACTACATCCCTACACATACTGGATTTAAGAAGCTGCAAATATACTTTTTGGAACCCTTAGTACGTCAGATTTAAGGACATATAAATAGTTCCAGGTTAGGTCACGAGGTAATTAGTCAATTGGAGCCATTTTTCAGATGCTGCAGAAACTATCCCAGCCTGCACATGATGTACCTTTTAGCCTATATATCCAAAACGGTAGCTCCAACATCCTTCCAACTTAAGCCACGTAAAATATGACTTCCTAAGATTTCCAGCAAGGTCAATTTCACTCAATTTGAGTGAGAACCGTAGGAGATATAGCCGTTTGAAGTTGACAATTGTAAACTGAAAAGTTGCTGACAAAAGCAAAAACCACTTTTCAGCTTTTGTCATTGCTTTTTGGTCTCCTCTTGCTTTATGGACGTGTAAGGCCCCTTGTTCCGCCTTTCTTTCAGCTTGTTAAAGGCTCTCATTATACAAGGGAGACCTTAGGTTGTAAAGAAAAAAACACTTGAATGAATGCAAAAGCTTGAGTTATGAAAACTCTCTCTATCCTCCCTCAAAATCCTAGTGTAGTATCTTGAGTGTGGCAACCTCAGGTTGGTCTCTAGGTCTTCTCCATTCAACTAAGAAGGTGATTAAGTTCTGTAACTTAGTCGGAAAAAGAAGATTGCCCAAGTGCGTGGGCCAAGGTGTGTATTCAAATCACCCTTACTAGTTCACTTGCATTCTATCCTTGTTCAAGTGCGTGAACCTAAGTGGGTATGAAATCACCCTTGCTAATTACCTTGCGTTGTATCCTTGTTCGAAGTGTGCAAACCAAGGTGGGTATTCAAATCACCCTTGCTAGTCCACTTGTCTAGTTCTTATCTCTCCATGTGTGGATTCATTTGGGTGAGTTAAAGTTCATATCCTTTACAACTTGATTTCTACGTCCTCATTTTCTTCTCTTTGATCTTTTGTAAGCTAAAAAAGATACAAAAATTTTGTCCAAGCTCTCTCCTTCAAGTGCAAGACAAACTGAGGCTATTTTGCCCTCATTTGGATGTGTTTAGGGTTCAGACACACACATCATTTGGTATCAGAGCTTAGGCTACTCTTCTTGGCCTTGCTCCCAACCTTTCAAACACAAACCTTGTCCCAAAACACAAAACCCAGCCCCCAAAGACCCGGAATGCCATGTCCCTTAGGAAGTGACCCGGAATGCGTGGCAAAGATTTTCTTTGGTCCCACTCTTTGAATTTAATGACAAAAAACACTTTTTGGAGTTTTATTTGAACTTCAAAGTGCCTTGTCCAAAGGGTTTTTCCAAACGGGGATCAAGAGTACCATCCATTTTAAAGCTTAAGAATAGTTGAAGCTTGTTCTGTTTTCTATCCGGCTTTGTGCAGCATGTTTTCGAAAATTTTCATGCAATTAGGGTGCTGCAATTTATTTCATGCCAAGTCAAGTCGTAGTTGTCAAAATATGGCATAGAAGCCAAAGTGCAAGTGCTGCCAGAACGTCCAGTTTATTTGCTCAGTTTTGTGGTAATTATTTCCTTAGCTTGGATGCTTCATTTTGGGTGTATGAGTAGTCATATGAAAGCTTAGGAAGTCTATTTTATGGTCATATAATTGAGTTCAGCACAAGTCAAGAGTTGGTAGGAGGAAAAGACCATTGTTCCCATGCTGCCAGTTTCAGCGCCAGAAAACCGTACCTCAATTAATGCAGCTGGTTCTCTCTCCTCACAATGGCTTTGGACTTGATTAAAATTGGAGGGTAAAATAGACATCCCAAAATATAAGGGGAGTTTGGAATAATCCATTTTGACTAAGTAAACAGAAGGTTACTGCTTTCAGAAGTTCAAGGTTCTGCAAGTCAACCCAACTGCACACCATGTTTAATTTTAATAGCTTACAGCAAGATGAAGGGAAAGTGTGGGTTGCTGCAAATTCACCCCAAAAAAAATTTCAAGGTGTCCTCTTTTTAGGGAATCAAAAATACTCAAATTGGTCATCATTTGGTCTCTCAAAGGCATAAAGAAATCTCTAAAGGTCAAAACTCTCAGCACATCCTTACACATGCTCGGTTTTGTATGCCTGATTACTCAAGCTTAAATTAGATTTAAGAAGCTCCAAATATACTTTTTGGAACCCTTAGTATGTCAGATTTAAGGGCATGTAAAGAGTTCTAGGTTAGCTCACTAGGTAAAAAGTCAATTGGATCCATTTTCTAGATGCTGTAGAAATGATCCTAGGCTGCACATGCGATTCCTTTTGGCATATATCTCATAAACGGTAGCTCCAACATCCTTACAACTTGAGCCACATGAAAGCTAACTTCCTAAGATTTCCAGCAAGGTCTATTTCACTCAATTTGAATGAGAAACGAAGGAGATATAGCTGTTTGAAGTTGACAATTGTAAACTGAAAATTTGCTAACAAAAGCAAAAAGCACTTTTCCGCATTTATCATTGCTTTTTGGTCTCCTCTTGCTTTATGGACATGTAAGGATCCTTGTTCCCCCTTTCTTTCAGCTTGTTAAAGGCTCTTGTTATATAACGGAGGCCTTAAGTTGTAAAGAAAAAAACACTTGAATGAATGCAAAAGCTTGAGTTGTGAAAACTCTCTCTATCCTTTGTCAAAATCCTAGTGTTGTGTCTTGAGTGTGGCAACCTTAGGTGGGTCTCTAGGTCTTCTTCATTCAACTAAGAAGGTGATTAAGTTCTGTAACTTAGTTGAAAAAAGAAGATTGCCCAAGTGTGTGAACCAAGGTGGGTATTCAAATCACCCTTCCTAATTCACTTGCGTTCTATCCTTGTTCAAGTGCATGAACCAAGGTGGGTATTAAATCCACCTTGCTAATTCAGTTGCATTCTATCCCTGTTTGAAGTGTGCAAACCAAGGTGGGTACTCAATTCACCCCTCCTAGTCCACTTGTCTAGTTGTTATCTCTCTATGTGTGGGTTCATTTGGGTGAGTTAAGTTCATATCCTTTACATCTTGATTTCTACCTCTTCATTCTCTTCTCTTTTGATCTTTTGTAAGCTTAAAAAGATGCAAAAATTTTGTCCAAGTTCTCTCCTTCAAGTGCGAAACAAAGTAAGGCTGCTTCGCCCTCATTTGGATGTGTTTGAGGTTCGGACGCGTACATGATTTGGTATCAGAGCTTAGGCTCTGCTTGGCCTTGCTACCAACCATTCGAACACAAACCTTTTCCCAAAACACAAAACCCAACCCACAAAGACCTGGAATGCCATGTCCCTTAGGAAGTGACTCAAGTTGAAACATGAACTTGATAGCCTTGAGTTACGCATCCAACAATGGGGTCTCAAACTTCAATCTCTCGTCCTTGATAGGGAAGGTGACCTAGGGGAACCCTTGATCTTTAACGAAGAATGTCGTGAAAGCGCTGAGGTGAATTGTGACCTACCTCCAAAATTTGATGAGCTTGAAATTGAAGAACTGCAAGTGCCTGATTTGGAGCAATGTATGGTTGGTTAAGAAATTGAGGAACTCTTGAGTCAAGAAGAATGCCCTCATTTACAACAAGAATTGAGGACAATTCTTTTCGAAGAAAGAGGGTTTGATGTATATTTTCAGGGGTATCATTTTTATTCTTTCAACTCAACTTCATGGGAGGTAAGCACCATTTAAATACATGCATGGCAAGGCTTTTCTTTGGTCACACTCTTTGAATTTCATGACAAAAGACTCTTTTTGGATTTTTATTTGAATTTGAAAGTGGCTTGTCCAAAGGGGTTTTCCGAATGGGGATCAAGAGTACCATCCATTTCAAAGCTTAGGAATAGCTCAAGCTAGTTCTATTTTCTGTACGGTTTTATGCAGCACGTATTCTAAGATTTTCACGTAGTTCGGATGCTACAGTTTAGCTTTTTAGAAAGCTAATTAAGTCTACTTTTTGGTCATATAATTTATTTCAAGCCAAGTCAAGTCGTAGTTGTCAAAATAAGGCATAGAAGCCAAAGTGCCAGTGCTGCCAGAGCTTCCAGTTTATTTGCTCAGTTTTGTGATAATTATTTCCTTAGCCTGGATGCTTCATTTTAGGTGTATGAGTGGTCATATGAAAGCTTAGGAAGTCTGTTTTATGGTCATATAATTGAATTCAGCACAAGTCAAGAGTTGGTAAGCGGAAGAAACCATTGTTCCCATGCTGCAAGTTTCAGCACCAGAAAAGCGTACCTCAATTAAAGCAGCTGGTTCTCTCTCCTCACAATGGCTTTGGACTTGATTCAAATTGGAGGACAAAATAGACATCCCAAAATTTAAGGGGAGTTTGGAATAATCCATTTTGACCAAGTAAACAGAAAGTTATAGCTTTCAGAAGATAAAGGTTCTGCAGGTCAAACCAACTGCACACCATGTTCAATTTCAATAGCTCACAGCAAGATGAAGGGAAAGTAAGGGTTGCTCCAAATTGACCCCAACACAAAGCTCAAGGTGTCCTCTTTTCAGGGAATCAAGAATCACTCAAATTGTACGTCATTTGGTCCCTCAAAGGCATAAAAAAATCTGCGAAGGTCAAAACTATCAGTACATCCTTACACTTACTCGGTTTTGCACTCTTGATTCCTCAGGCTTAAATTGGATTTAACAAGCTCCAAATATACTTTTTGGAACTGTTGGCATGTCTGATTTAGGGACATATAAAGAGTTTTAGGTTAGGTCACTAGGTAATTAGTCAATTGGAGCCATTTTGCATATGCTGCAGAAACTATCCCAGCCTGCAAATGCTGTACCTTTTGGCCTATATCTCCCAAACGGTAGATCCAACATGCTTCCAACTTGAGCCACGTGAAAGCTGACTTCTTATGATTTCTAGCAAGGTCTACTTCACTCAGTTTGAATGAGAAACGCAGGAGAGATAGCTATTTGAAGTTCAAATTGGACATCATTTGGTACCTCAAAGGCATAAAGAAATCTCTAAAGGTCAAAACTGTGCGTACATCCTAGGACATACCCGGTTTTGTACGCTTGATTACTCAAGCTTAAATTGGATTTAACAAGCTTAAAATATAATTTTTGGAACCCTTAATATGTCAGATTAAAGGACATATAACGAGTTCTAGGTTAGTTCTCTAGGTAAAAAGTCAATTGGAGCCATTTTCCAGTTGCTGCAGAAATTATCCCAGCCTGCACATGCTGTGCCTTTTGGCCTATATCTCCCAAATGATAGCTCCAGCATGCTTCCAACTTGATCCACGTGAAATCTGACTTCCGAAGATTTCCGGCAAGGTCTGTTTCACTCAATGTAAGCGAAAAAAGTAGGAGATATATCCGTTTGAAATTGACAATTGTAAACTGAAAAGTTGTTGACAAAAGCATAAAGCACTTTTTAGCTTTGTTCATTGCTTTTTGGTCTCCTCTTGCTTTATGGATGTGTAAGCCCCCTTGTTCTTTCAGCTTGTCAAAGGCTCTCATTATATGAGGGAGGCCTTAGGTTGTAAAGAAAAAAACACTTGAATGAATGCAAAAACTAGAGCTGTGAAAACTCTCCCTATTCCCTCTCAAAATCCTATTGTTGTATCTTCAGTGTGGCAACCTCAAGTGGGTCTCTGGGTCTTCTTCCTTCAACTAAGAAGTTGATTAAGTTCTATAACTTAGTTAAAGAAAGAAGATTGCCCAAGTGCGTGAGCGAAGGTGGGTATTCAAATCACCCTTGCTGATTCGATTGCATTTTATCCTTGTTCAAGTGCGTGAACCATGGTGGGTATTTAATCACCCTTGCTAATTCACTTACATTCTATCCTCGTTGGAACTGTGCAAGCCGATGTGGGTATTCAAATCACCCTTCCTAGTCCACTTGTCTAGTTCTTATCTCTCTATGTGTGGATTCATTTGGGTGAGTTAAGTTCATATCCTTTTCATCTTGATTTCTACCTCTTCATTCTGTTCTCTTTTGATCTTTCGTAAGCTCAAAAAGATACAAAATTCTTTTGAAGTTCTCCCCTTCAAGTGCAAAACAAACTGAGGCTTTTTCGCCCTCATTGGATGTGTTTGAGGTTCGGATGCGTACTTCATTTGGTATCAGAGCTTAGGCTACACTCCTTGGCCTTGTTCCCAACCTTTCAAACACAAACCTTGTCCCAAAACACAAAACCCAGCCCACAAAGACCTGGAACGCCATGTCCCTTAGGAAGTGACTCAAGTTCAAACATGAACTTGATAGCCTTGAGTTTCGCATCCAAAAATGGGGTCTCAAACTTCAATCTCTCATCCCTGATAAGGAAGGCGAACTACGGGAACCCTTGATCTTTAAAGAAGAATGTCGTGAAAGCCACGAGGTGAATTGTGACATTCCTCCAAAATTTGATGAGCTTGAAACTGAAGAGCTCCAAGTGCCCGATTTAGAGCAATGTGGGGTTGTTGAAGAAATTGAGGAACTCTTGAGTCAAGAAGAATGCCCTCATTTACAACAACAATTGAGGACAATTCCTTTCGAAGAAAGAGGGTTTGATGTATATTTTCAAGGGTATCAATTTTATTCTTTCAACTCAACTTCATGGGAGGTAAGCTCCATTCAAATACATGCATGGCAAGGCTTTTCTTTGGTCACACTCTTTGAATTTCATGACAAAAGACTCTTTTTGGAGTTTTATTTGAATTTGAAAGTGGCTTGTCCAAAGGGGTTTTCCGAATGGGGATCAAGAGTACCATCCATTTCAAAGCTTAGGAATAGCTCAAGCTAGTTCTATTTTCTTTACGATTTTATGCAGCACGTATTCCAAGCTTTCACGCAGTTCGGATGCTGCAGTTTAGCTTTTTAGAAAGCTAATTAAGTCTAAATTTTGGTCATATAATTTATTTCAAGCCAAGTCAAGTCGTAGTTGTCAAAATAAGGCATAGAAGCCAAAGTGCCAGTGTTGCCAGAGCTTCCAGTTTATTTGCTCAGTTTTGTGGTAATTATTTCCTTAGCGTGGATGATTCATTTTAGGTGTATGAGTGGTCATATGAAAGCTTAGGAAGTGTATTTTATGGTCATATAATTGAATTCAGCACAAGTCAAGAGTTGGTAAGCGGAAGAAACCATTGTTCCCATGCTGCCACTTTCCGCACCAGAAAAGCGTACCTCAATTAAAGCAGCTGGTTCTCTCTCCTCACAATGGCTTTGGACTTGATTCAAATTGGAGGATAAAATAGACATCCCAAAATTTATGGGGAGTTTGGAATAATCCATTTTGACCAAGTAAACAGAAAGTTATAGCTTTCAGAAGATAAAGGTTCTGCAGGTCAAACCAACTGCACACCATGTTCAATTTTAATAGCTTACACTAAGATGAAGGGAAAGTGAGGGTTGCTCCAAATTGACCCCAACATAAAGCTCAAGGTGTCCTCTTTTCAGGGAATCAAGAATCACTCAAATTGTACATCATTTGGTGCCTCAAAGGCATAAAGAAATCTGCGAAGGTTAAAACTATCAGTACATCCTTACACTTACTCGGTTTTGCACTTTTGATTACTCAGGCTTAATTTGGATTTAACAAGCTCCAAATATACTTTTTGGAACTGTTGGCATGTCTGATTTAGGGACATATAAAGAGTTTTAGGTTAGGTCGCTAGGTAATTAGTCAATTCGAGCCATTTTGCATATGCTGCAGAAACTATCCCAGCCTGCAAATGCTGTACCTTTTGGCCTATATCTCCCAAACGGCAGATCCAACATGCTTCCAACTTGAGCCACGTGAAAGCTGACTTCCCATGATTTCTAGCAATGTCTAATTCACTCAATTTGAGTGAGAAACGCAGGAGAGATAGCTATTTGAAGTTCAAATTGGACATCATTTGGTGCCTCAAAGGCATAAAGAAATCTCTGAAGGTCAAAACTGTCCGTACATCCTACGACATACTCGGTTTTGTACGCTTGATTACTCAAGCTTAAATTGGATTTAACAAGCTTAAAATATAATTCTTGAAACCCTTAATATGTCAGATTAAAGGACATATAAAGAGTTCTAGGTTAGGTCTCTAGGTAAAAAGTCAATTGGAGCCATTTTCCAGTTGCTGCAGAAATTATCCCAGCCTGCACATGTTGTGCCTTTTGGCCTATATCTCCCAAATGATAGCTCCAGCATGCTTTTAACTTGATCCACGTGAAATCTGACTTCCTAAGATTTTCGGCAAGGTTTGTTTCACTCAATGTAAGCGAGAAAAGTAGGAGATATATCCGTTTGAAATTGACAATTGTAAACTGAAAAGTTGTTAACAAAAGCATAAAGAACTTTTCAGCTTTGTTCATTGCTTTTTGGTCTCCTCTTGCCTTATGGATGTGTAAGCCCCCTTGTTCTTTCAGCTTGTCAAAGGCTCTCATTATATGAGGGAGGCCTTAGGTTGTAAAGGAAAAAACACTTGAATGAATACAAAAACTAGAGTTGTGAAACCTCTCCCTATTCTCTCTGAAAATCCTATTGTTGTATCTTGAGTGTGGCAATCTCAAGTGGGTCTCTAGGTCTTCTTCATTCAACTCAGAAGTTGATTAAGTTCTATAACTTAGTTAAAGAAAGAAGATTGCCCAAGTGCGTGAGCGAAGGTGGGTATTCAAATCACCCTTGCTGATTCGATTGCATTTTATCATTGTTCAAGTGCGTGAACCATGGTGGGTATTTAATCACCCTTGCTAATTCACTTACATTCTATCCTCGTTGGAACTATGCAAACCAATGTGGGTATTCAAATCACCCTTCCTAGTCCACTTGTCTAGTTCTTATCTCTCTATGTGTGGATTCATTTGGGTGAGTTAAGTTCATATCCTTTTCATCTTGATTTCTACCTCTTCATTCTCTTCTCTTTTGATCTTTCGTAAGCTCAAAAAGATACAAAATTCTTTTAAAGTTCTCCCCTTCAAGTGCAAAAGAAACTAAGGCTTTTTCGCCCTCATTGGATGTGTTTGAGGTTCGGATGCGTACTTCATTTGGTATCAGAGCTTAGGCTACACTCCTTGGCCTTGTTCCCAACCTTTCAAACACAAACCTTGTCCCAAAACACAAAAACCAGCCCACAAAGACCTGGAATGCCATGTCCCTTAGGAAGTGACTCAAGTTGAAACATGAACTTGATAGCCTTGAGTTTCGCATCCAAAAATGGGGTCTCAAACTTCAATCTCTCATCCCTGATAAGGAAGGCGAACTACAGGAACCCTTGTTCTTTAAAGAAGAATGTCGTGAAAGCCACGAGGTGAATTGTGACATTCCTCCAAAATTTGATGAGCTTGAAACTGAAGAGCTCCAAGTGCCCGATTTAGAGCAATGTGGGATTGTTGAAGAAATTGAGGAACTCTTGAGTCAAGAAGAATGCCCTCATTTACAACAAGAATTGAGGAAAATTCTTTTCGAAGAAAGAGGGTTTGATGTATATTTTCAAGGGTATCATTTTCATTCTTTCAACTCAAGTTCATGGGAGGTAAGCTCCATTCAAATTCATGTATGGCAAGGTTTTTCTTTGTTCCCACTCTTTTAATTTTGTGACAAAAGACACTTTTTGGAGTTTTATTTGAACTTCAAAGTACCTTATCCAAAGGGGTTTCCAAATGGGGATCCAGAGTACCATTTTTTTCAAAGCTTAAGAATAGCTTAAGCTAGTTTTATTTTCTGTTCGTTTTTCTGCAGCATGTATTCCAAGATTTTCAGGTAGTTAGGATGCTGCAATTTACCTTTTTAGAAAGCTAATAAAGTATAATTTCTGGTCATGTTATTTATTTCAAGCCAAGTCAAGTCGTAGTTGTCAAAATATGGCATAGAAGCCAAAGTGCCAGTGTTGCCAGAACGTCCAATTTATTTGCTCAGTTTTGTGGTAATTGTTTCCTTAGCTTGGATGCTTCATTTTGGGTCTATGAGTAGTCATATGAAAGCTCAGGAAGTTTATTTTATGTTCATACAATTAAATTTAGCACAACTCAAGATTTGGTAGGAGGCAAAGGCCATTGTTCCCATGCTGCCAGTTTCAGCACCAGAAAAGCGCACCTCAATTCAAGTAGCTAGTTCTCTCTCCTTACAATGGCTTTTGACTTGATTAAAAATAGACACCCCAAAGTTAATTGGGTATTTTTAATCACCCATTTTGAGCAAGTAAACAGACAATTATAGGTTTTTGAAGTTCAAGGTTCTACAGCTCAGCCCAGCAGCGCATCATGTTCAATTTCAATGGCTTGTAGCAGGATGAAGGAAAAGTGGGGGTTGCTGCAAATTGCCCCAAAAACAAAGATCAAGGTGTCCTCTTTTCAAGGAATCAAGAATAACACAAATTGGACATCATTTGGTCCCTCAAAGGCATAAAGAAATCTCTGAAGGTCAAAACTGTCTGTACATCCTCGCACATACCTCCTTTTGTCCGCTTGATTACTCAAGCTTGAATCGGATATAAGAAGTTGAAAATGTAATTTTTGGGACCCTTAATGTGTCATACTTAAGGACATATAAAGAGTTCTATGTTAGGTCATTAGGTAATAAGTCAGTTGGAGCCATTTTCCATATGTTGTAGAAACTATCCCAGCCTGCTCATGCTGTACCGTTTGGCCTATATCTCCCGAACGGTAGATACTACGTGCTTCCAACCTGAGCCACGTGAAATTTGACTTCCTAAGATTTCCATCAAGGTCTAATTCACTCAATTTGAGTGAGAAACGCAGTAGACAAAGCAGTTTTGAGTTGACAATTGTAAACCGAAAACTTGCTGACAAAAGCAAAAACCACTTTTTAGCCTTTGTCATTGCTTTTTGGTCTGCTCTTGCTTGATGGACGTGTAAGGCCCCTTGTTTCCCCTTTCTTTCAGCTTGTTAAAGGCTCTCATTATATAAGGGAGGCCTTAGGTTGTAAAAAAAAAAAAACACTTGGTTGAATGCAAAAGCTAGAGCTGAGAAAACTCTCTCTATTATCTCTCGAAATCCTAGTGTTGTATCGTAAGTGTGGCAACCTCAAGTGGGTTTCTTGGTGTTCTTCATTAAACTAAGAAGGTGATAAAGTTCTGTAACTTAGTTGAAGAAAGAAGATTGCCCAAGTGCGTGAACCAAGGTGGGTATTCAAATCACCCTTGCTAATTATATTGCATTTTATCCTTGTTCAAGTGCGTGAACCAAGGTGGGTATTCAATCACCCTTGCTAATTCACTTGCATTCTATCCTTGTTCGAACTGTGCAAACCAAGGTGGGTATTCGAATCACCGTTGCTAGTCCACTTGTCTAGTTCTTATCTCTACATGTGTCGATTCATTTGGGTGAGTTAAGTTCATATCCTTTACATCTTGATTTCTACCTCTTCATTTTCTTCTCTTTTGATCTCTTGTAAGCTCAAAAAGATAAAATTTTTTTTTCCAAGTTCTCTCCTTCAAGTGCAAAACAAATTGAGGCTGTTTCGCCCTCATTTGGATTGTTTTAGGTTCGGATGCGTAGAACATTTCGTATCAGAGCTTACGCTACTATCCTTGGCCTTGCTTCCAACCTTTCAAACACAAACCTTGTCCCAAAACACAAAACCCATCCCACAAAGACCTTGAATCCCATGTCCCTTAAGAAGCGACTCAAGTTGAAACATGAACTGGACAACCTTGAGTTTCGCATCGAACAATGGGGTCTCAAACTTCAATCTCTTATCCCCGATAAGGAAGGCGAACTAAGGGAACCCTTGATCTTTAAAGAACAATGTCGTGAAAGCCATGAGGTGAATTGTGACATACCTCCAAAATTTGATGAGCTTGAAACTGAAGAAGTCCAAGTGGCCGATTTGGAGCAATGTGGGCTTGTTGAAGAAATTGAGGAACTCTTCAGTCAAGAAGAATGCCCTCATTTACAACAAGAATTTACGACAATTCTTTTCGAAGAAAGAAGGTTTGATATATGTTGAGTTATTTTGATTAAGTTTTGATAATAACAAATCCAAGTGTAAAAATTTGTCCAAGTAATGTTGCTCCAAACACGATCTCCAAACAAGCCTAACTGGTGTTTTCTTTTGTGTATTAACTGGTTTGCTACATGTGAGAACAAGTCTTTAAAACAGGTTCTACTTGGTGGTTCTATATTAAGAACAACTCGATTGCAAAAGCATGTTGTTCCTGGACTCTAGCAAGATCAGCTCGATGTAAAGCATGTGGTTCCGAAACTCTAGCAATGCAAAGAACAACCCCAGCAAACGAGGTGGTCTTGGTGTTCACAGCAGCTCTACAAATCTTGGACAAGATG
>JACYFF010031955.1:66332456-66353290 GCA_017589665.1 Selenicereus undatus
AATAATAATAATAATAATAATAATAATAATAATAATAATAATAATAAAACCAAGGACTCTAAGTGAGAAAATGGCAATATTAGAAATACTGAATATACAAAAGGGTACCCAAGAAAGGAGAAATTCTACAGACAAAAGAAATAAAATATTTAAAGTAGTGCTACTATTAACACTATTGGAATCAACCTGACAAAGATAATGTTGGTAACACAGATAACAATAACAATAGAATTGAAAAGTCAATGGAAGAGACAGCCAAAATAACTAGTATGGGCTGTTGGTAACTAGTGTGTGTTGAACAACAACCTCAGTCGTCCCTTGTGGACATAAGAAACACTAGTTGATAGGAAGTGTGATCAATGGGGAGGGGTATGGCGTCGCGACTAAGATGCGGATGGGAAATATTCTTATATCTGTTTATTTAATATTAAAGGATAGTCAACAAACAAGAACAAAACTCATATTTGACCTCAAATTAATAGCGTGTTATGTGATGGCTCATTAGCTCCCCTGTAATTGTTCACTTCTTCTCAATAATTTGTTCATAGTGTCATATTTACTCCTTTTGATCTATTAAGTTCAACATTTGCATTTGGCGTATTTGTTCTTCTCTTAATCTATAAATTACTTTTGATAATTATTTTGTTCCCTAAATACTTATGAGAGGATAATAAAAAAACCTGACGTTCAGTTGTTTACATGCAATCATTAGTCATGATTTTCTTAGTCAATTGAATTTATTCATTACAAGCATACCATTATAGTGGTAGGTTCATTAGATGTGATTATTTATTTTTATTGTGACTAACGAAGCATGTCTTTATCAATAACCAATTCAAGAATCAGATATAATAATATGTGACGCCAACAACATTTCAAATATCGTTGAAGATTCAGGTGAGGAACAAACTATAGGGGCCCGAAATTTGCAAAAGGAAGCATCTGAACCTCTCAATTCATAAACTAACTCAAGTTGAAGAGCATGTTTGTTTTGACTTGATTCATGATCAACCTCCATCTAAGCAGTAAATAGAACCTCAAATGAATAATCTCAGCTATGGAATGTGTAATAACCCGACCCTAACCCATGTTTATTTATTTAAATCATATTTATTTATTTAATTAATCATGTTTATTCATTTAATTTATCATGTTTATGGATTTAATCACTCATGGTTATTTGTTTAACCAAATCATGCTTATTAATTCAATTACACTCAATTTGTATATTTACCAAATTACCTTATGCCATTTAAATTTTTCGCATTCATCCATCGTATTTAATCATCCCGGTTTGAGGATATTTCATTTGGGTCCCATTTTGCAACTCAAGTTTCATTGATTATTAATTCAAGTTTCGTTAATTGATTAAATTTCAAGTGAATCGATATTTGGCCTCGATGATTACGATTGGGCATTAAATTATTTTTCATAATGTCACAAAAATTTAATGTTTAACCATGCAAAAACAATTGGGCTCATATTCATTAAGTTCGACCCAATTCATTTTGACTCGATTTGCGTGCCCAATTCATTTTCGGTTAAAATTTTTACCCGAAAATTTTGTTGCGATCAAATTAAGTTAATGACTATCATTTGTGCCTAATTTTAATTAGCAAAAAAAGATATTTTGGAAGGATAAAATTCAGCCAAGTATTTTTGGGGTCATTCTAGCCAAGCAAACATAACAACACATACACATGCTCTCTCTCATTTCTACCTCTTCATGGCAGTAGCTGCTAGCAGCCCTTCATGGGTGTTTTCTGGCCAGCCCTAGTGGTTTTCGACCCTCCCAACATCCTAGTACCTCAAGCTATCATCCTCTATCATCAAAACCCCTAAACCTCATCTCCATCTCAACTTATTTGCAATCAAAGTGAGTAATCTTGAAGTTTGATCTTGTTGGTTTTGATTTTTATTTTAGTTTTTATTCTTGTTTTACTGTTTATGATCATTGATCATAATGTTTTGATAAAAATAAGAGTTATTTTGGTGTTGATCATGGTGAAGTTGAGCTTGAATCATGCTAGGGTTTAGGGATGATCATGTTCATGCAAGCTTAAGTTAAAATCATGTTTATGGATTTATTATGATGATTATGATGATTATTTTGTATTTGATTTTATAATATTTAGTTTTATTGATGATTATGATGATGTTTTTGGTGATTTGGAATGATTTCAAGTGAGGATTTATGTGAAACGGGAAGAGAAAACTAAACCAGTGAGGGATGGAAATTTCAACAAAACAGGGCAGACGTTGGCAATAAACTGGTAATGCACGACCCAACCAAAAATTATGATTTTTTGTGGGTAGATAGTTCAGTATGTTAGCTTTTAAAGGGATCTTGAATCGCCTTAGTCTGAGGTATGTGGAAAAAGGTATGGTCGTTTTACCAAAACTGTGCAGATTGGACCAAAAACTAACACACTTGTGTTTTAGCCCCATTTTTGGGAACCCTATTGTGGGAATCACATTTTTTTTTTGTACATGAAAGTTTTTTGGGACTTCTTAATATTTTCATATTGGGGTTTAAGGTCTCCATTTGAGGTCTATGGTGAAAGTTATGAATTTTTGAAGTGAACTGATCTACTTTGGTGTAAATTGGGCTGTTATTGCAATTTTTGTGCAACATATACTTGGGGAAAAATTTAGAAAATTTTATTGTATATTGTCCATATTATTTTCAAATTTCCTATAAGATTTCATGAATTTTGGCTGAGTATTTTGAGTTGGGTGATATTTCAAAGCATTTTGAGTAATTGTGTAAAGAGCAATAATAAAGATTGAGTGAGATTAATAATACATTCATTTTGTGTATTTGGGCCAAGTAAGGTCATTTAAGGAGGAAATGAATATTCATGCAGCTTTTAGCTTGATCAAGAAGAAAGAAGAAGACAAGTACTACAATTTGGGTGCTTGTTTATGAGTTTTGAATTATTTATGGATTTTACAAAGAAAATACCAAGCTTAGTGAGCTTAATAGATTCTTTGGAGTTCAATGATTCATTTGGGGTGGAATTCTATATCTGATGGATTTATGAATGAAATATGAGAAGTGGGGAGAGTTGTGACTCAGGAATCATATTTATCAGACCAAGTTATTGCAGTTTATGCTATTTTGAACCAAGATATATCTCTCTTGACCTCAAACCTTTATTACTTACTCACTTCAGAATGTATCAAATATATTTATCAATCAAGCCAATCTAGTGTACTCGCTGTTATCTTGAACCAAGCTATACATCAGCGAGCCTTAAACCCGTATCAATAACCTATCTTAGAAAAGGCCACAACCACTCCCTTATTTGTCACCATCAAGGCCTTTTCCTTTGTAATCTCATTTATCTTACTGTTGTCTATTTTACTTTCATTTACTTTATATCAAATTTAATTACTTTCACCAATTCAGTTTTGAATTTATATTGAAATACCAAAGTTATGTATAGATCATATCATTGCAAGGGGTTCACATCTAGATAATAATGAGCAATTCAGTTTCGTATTACTTTCATTTTCATTGTTATTGCCAATTAAATGAATTGCAAAAGTGGGTACCCATCAACAGTTTTTCTATGCTCATTTTACAATACAGGAATGTATGTACTGAGTTTTGCTCACATTTTCGAATTGTTTTCATGTTTTCCATTTCAGGTGATGAAGTATCACATGTTTCTCCTTTTAGCAAGCCCTTTTCGAAGCTATCAGATGCTCATAGTGGATTCAGCATATCATGAATGTTGGGATTGACCTTAGGGTCAACTTAGGTCTATACTCAATATAATTGTGTACTGTGAGTGGAGTTAGCAAATGATATGATTCAGTAGATTGTATTGAAGTTGAACTATTATGGAGTTCGACCTTGGAGTGTTTCAATTTAATAGACATTGTGATTTGAACATGAGTTGCAAGATCAAACGGATTCAGTGAGCCTTGTCCTTATCAGGACGGCGGTATCGCCTTCTATTATTAAGTCTTTCGCTGCAGTTTTTTGTGAATCATGTCATTAGCATTTTGGAGGCGTTACAGAATGCTATAAAAAAGCATTCTAATTAAACAGGAAACAAAATAAACAAAGATTAGGATGGTAATCTAAAACATAGAATGGCTTGTAACATGCTTTTATTCCTAATAAAGAGGCTTGATTATCCATGATTGATAGCTGCAATGGAAACTACATTTGAAGAATTTCTATTTGTTAGAAAGTTAACCATCCCCAAAGATCTATCAACGTGGTTTCTTGAAAATTTTGATCTGACAAGTAACATCTGAGAAAAGAATGATGGAGATAACCGAGGAAGATATGCATGCAACACAAGCAGTTCCTATGGGCCGATTAGAAGTCTAATTAGCCACAACATAAGAATTGAAAAATGAATAGATGAGGCTCTTAAATCAATGGAGGACAATGTGGAATCTTGGAAGATCAAGGAAACCCAAAGTTGAGAATGTGGTTGAACAAATTCTAGAGAATGGAGATCATGGAGAAGAATTCAAAAGGGACCTAGTCCTGTATATAATTTCAGCATGCATTCTCGGGAATATGAATGGCCAATATTTCTTCAGAATATTGAAGTCATTAGTGGATGCTAGCAAAATACCTACTTATAATTATTGTGTATTTCCTACAATGTCTTAATGAAATAGTGGTGGTATGGATCAAAACTGAACTAGATATTTCAGAGGGACAACTCTTGTTTCTTATGGTAAGCAAATTGTTTACCAAATGTATTTCTCAATTTAATACATAGATGTTCATTGCCCTAGACCTCGTGAAACAGGGACCACATTGGGAGTTGTTATTGTTGTTTATTATTCATTGATTTATTAACTTATCTAAACAATATTTTTCATTAATTTAGATGTATTTCTTCATTATGCCACATTTCTTTGTACACTAATGTCAACCATGTCATTCATTCTATGATATACAAACAAATAATATATTCCTCCTCTGAATTACAATTCTTTTATTTAGATAGAGTTGAATTTAGAGAAAAAAGATGTAAAGACCGATGGTTTCCAACATTAGCCCATTAGACAACTGAAGTGTTTGAAGAAAGAAATAAAGATGACAAGGGGTTCCCTAAAGAATATGAAAGAGGAAAAATGATTGACAGTATAGATTACCATACAATTATTTCCTAGAAGAAACTGACTTGCAAGAGGAATTAACGAGCATGGAATGAGAAAACTATGAGCATGCCGAATCTTCTCCATTAACTCATGCCTCTCTACTAACCTCTCAGCCATCGTGTCCAGAATGTGGTAGAGAAAGAGAACCTGCAATGGCAAGACCCAATGATCTAATTGAGGTATAATGCATAGATTTACTTTGAAATATATATATTATCCAATTGAGGGAGTTTGTTTTTATAAGAAATTATAATGTAATTATTTTGCATGTTGTAAAATAAATATTTTTACAATACATTATATTTTTTTGTTCATTATATTTTTTGTTCATTATCATATGTCAATTTGTTCAATACACCATCATGGTTTGCCCATAGATTTTACATTGACTTGTTCACTTGTTATGTCTATACTATTTATTAATCATATAGCTACATGCTGATCGGATATACCATTACCCGTCAAAATTATTTGCAGCCAGAGTAGCTTCATAACAAAGATTTGTTATACAACAAGTGACATCATACATCTTACACGAAAACACACATTTTTAAAAATGTCTTAATCAAGTTGAAGTTCATGGCTTGATACAAGATAAGCAACTTTTCAATAATCTTGATTTTTTGTTGCATATTTGAAAATGGATGTTATAGCATTGGAGTGTTACCGAGGTCAAACACCGATAGGCTACACTCCACCGACTTTTAATCTTGACATCGCACTTTCACATGAGAGGAGAGCTCTTTGTGCAATAAGCTCCAATGTCCAAAAGAACCCATACTGTAATCAGTTCGTGCAATAGTTGAAAAATTCTAAGTCAATGCAACTATTTAGATTAATAATTTTATCAACTATATTTTATTAAATTAGCTTTATTAGACTAAATTTTGCAAGTTAATTGATGGAGATCAAGGCTCCAATGAGCTTCGAGAAAGTGACAAGGTACGTTGAAGATGCGAGGAAGTCAAGGAGGTCATGGCATTAATCAGAAATGGCCAACAACACACAGCTAGTTTCACCCTCATTTCATACAGTCCCTGGCCAGCATTTGTGAGCATGATCAAGTTTGATCATGTTGAGGAAGATATCTGCTACTCCATCTTCCATTTATTTGGGCATGTTTATGATCTGATGAAATAGGTTGTAGCATTTTGTGGGCTCACTAGGCTAGTCAATTAAGTCTAAAATTCTAGCTATGCAATATGGACTACAATCTAGGATAGTCTAGGCTTAGAGGAAAATTTGAAAGCTTTATACCATGCTTTGTTCAGATGCTTCCAACCTTTAAAAGGGCACCAAAATATTTATCAATTAAGCCCTTAAAGAAGGAAACTAACTCCCTGCTGTCCTATTATTATCCAGTTGAAGTTTGAAGAAACTGCCTTTTATCCAGTCTGTGCTACCGATGATCCAGGATGATGATTACATGATTTAAATCAGCTACAAGTTGCTTATTTTGCCATTTAAGAAGATTACTAGTGTATTATACTTATCCTTTTATGTTTAGCTCATTGACACCGCATTAAGTCACTTATACAATTAGGTTAGGTGTTATATTGCTACTTGTGCTAAGCTAATCCCAATGTGTTCTTACAAGGTCAAGTTACTTAGACTTAAAGAGTTTGATATGGCTTATGGCTGTTGGATTATGTAAGAGAGGAAGGCGTATAAGCCCTCTCTCCATTTCTAAGCAACTCAGATTATAGGATTTTGATTCAAAGATCCTAAGCTTGCATTAAGTTTTCTCCCAAGCTCCCAGTGGTTGTATCATGAGTTGGTAGCTCAAATAGTGATACACTAGGTCAGTTTAGATCATCTAGGTGGTGTTTATTTATCTTAGATGATCATAGGTGACTGCCTAAGTGAAAGCAAGTGTGGTTTTCTCTGTATCACTTACTAGAATCACTTGATTATCCAACTTTGTCTCGACTGTTTGTAGTGTTTTTGTATGTGCTTGTGATTCTAAGCTATGCAAGAGTAAAGATAGGTAGATCCTTGGATACTGTCCTAAGCATCTTCTTTAGCCTTAACACAACCCTACATCAAAAACATAGTTCTAGTCAACAAAGAACCCTACGAGTATGTCATCTAGCCTCACTCCAGAAGAGGTTGTTGGGTAGGCTCTTAGGGAGAAGGTTGAGCTTGAAGGAAGAGTTAAGTACCTTCAAGAATAGCTTGGAATGATCATGAGAGAAAGTAATAGGAGCCTAAGATGATCAAGCAGCAACAACAGGTAAGATAACTCCTGCTTAGAGCCATCAGATAGGGAAGAAGGAAATCACTTTCATACTCGAGTGATGCTTCTTCTAGGGTGGTGAAAGGAGGCATCACAGAAGACATAAAGGAGGAAGGGTTGATTTTATAGTTGACATCCCTGAGTTTGAAGGACAACTTGACCTTAATATGTACTTAAGCTAGCTCCAAAAAGTGGAGAGAGCCTTTAAGTACAGGCAAGTACCACATGAAAAGAAGGTCAAGTCGGTTGCCTTGAAGCTAAGAGAGTGTGCATCTATATGTTGGACCAATGTAGTTGTTAAAAGACTCAGAAAGTAAAAAGGGAACATTAAATCTTGGAGGAAAATAAAGGAGAAACTCAAGGCTAAGTTTCTGTCGAATGACTGCCTTCAAGACAACTACCTAAGACTTCACAACTAGAAGCAAGGATCTAAGAATATGGAGGAGTGTATAAGGGAGTTTGAGCAGCTATTGCTCAAATGTGGTGTAACGCCCCAAATTAAACATGTTTCATTGTTCATATTCTCCTTAATAAATCACTCAATCGTAATATGATGAATCCAATGATAAGGGCATTACTGCCATCCAAAAGGACAAGGCTTGAAACATGAGTGCTATATATAACATAGTTAAGCATAATCTCAACCATACACATTCACACATGATCATCCATTCACAATCAAGTGTTAACCAATGTAATGTTTATAAACCATAGTAAGATAATTCACCATGTAATCTATATCTTCATCCACAAAAGAATTCAAAATACAACGTTAAAGTATGCATATATGACATTACTTTTGATCCATTTGGATTTTCCTGGTTCACTTATTCTCTTCAGCTGATTTGCTGGCATGAGGTAATGTATATTTTCGGAGGGGAAACTCACAAAAACATAAACAATTGACTATCAAAGAAATGAAGATGATGAAACTAAAATGCAAGGATGAAACACATGAAATACTTACTTCCACAAGCTTCAAACTCACAAGGATGATGATGAAAAATCGAAAGCAAGAAAGAAAACAAAAACTTGGATAATCAAGTGAACTTTCAAGGGATAATTCGAGGAGCCACCCTTGGAGAACACTTGGGCAATCCTCTTTAGATCAACTAGTGACTGAATTTAATCACTATCTAGTTGAAATAAAAAGAACCTAGAGACCCACTTGAGTTGCCAAACTCAAGATACAACACCAGGAATTTCAAGGGAGAGAGTTTTCTAACTCACAAAATTTCGTATATCTCGAAAGTTGATTGAATGCAAATGATTCTAAACTATGGCCTTTATACAGTAGAGGCCTTACACAATGAAAAGACATAGAAAACAAATGAAAAGATGTGAATTAAAACAAGTGAACTTTCAGCATACTACATTCGGATGAACAAGCCGAAGAGGGGTGTCTTTTGGTGTTGTTGGTGTGAAGTGAGTGTGGCAGCAAACAGGATTCATGCACCCCATAATTCCACACGTCTAGGCCTTACTAGAAGAGGGAGGACACGCTTTATGAGGAGGCATAAGAAGCAAGAGCCGAAATCAAAAGCTTTCACACACCTTCACGCGTTTTGCATTAAATGCATTCACATCAGCAGCAACCCCAACTTCAAACAGGCATAACTCTCTAGTTTTGGATCCAAATTTGATGATTCTTGATTCATTGGAAATATTATGGTGTCTAGTTTCTAGGGAATGTGGTTTCATCACATTTGGATCATCCGTTCAAAAGTTATGGGCCAAAGAGTGGAGACTATCCAAAACTGGCCTGCATTTTGATATCCGATTTTGTGGGCTGAACTTGACCTAGCAAATGACCTCCAAATGACTTGCAAAAGGTCTTGTTCGAAAGCTAAGATCTCAAGCTTTAATGGGGTGGTGCGTGTAGGAAATTCACCCTTTATTAGCTGGTCCAAAAGGAGTGACAAAATCGGGCCAGTTTCTGGTCGAATCTGCCCACATTGTGTCCGAATGCTCCATGGTGTTTCTGACCCAAGTATGCATGTTCTTGACTTCCTTGGAGCTTAAATACGTGTGTAGGCTATCTGGTTGCTCATCCAAGGCTTGATCTTTGATGGTCCCCATCACCTTTGAATAAGGCACTTTGAAGTTTGAATAAAACTCCATAAAGTGTCTTTTGTCATGAAATTCAAACAATGGAACCGAATAAGGGCCTTGCCATGCATGAATTTTTTTGGAGCTTTCCCCTAATAAAGTTGAGTTGAAAGAATGAAAATGATACCCTTGGAAATATAAATCATGAGGGCAATACTCTGAGCATTTGCCTAAAATAAAACATAAAAAACATTTCGAACTGTGAGCCGAAGCTCAGTACATGCGTTCCTGAATTGTTAAATGATCATTGAACACTGATTGGGCCTGCTTTGCAATTCATTTTAAGTTAAAACAGTGAATGAAATAAATGTAAAACTGTATTGCTAGTTATTATCTGATAGTGAACCCCTTGATACTGTTACGATCTATGGATAGGTGTACTCCTGCCAAGTCGATCGAGGACCTGGCCTAAAGCCGCGCAGGTAACTGAAGGGCGAATGCCCTATAGATGATAACTGACGGGGTCACTAATTAACTGATAAATCACTGTGTAAATTGATTGATTGATGTACTTACCAAAACATGATAACGCTGATAAATGCACTCTAATTTCTAAAGATACAGGCAATGGACGTACCTGAAGTCTTTAAAATGATATTTCACTTGATAATACTTATGCACAATGGAAATGATAACTAGACCTCAACTCTGTTTCATAAATGTCATTGTAAGTATGTGTAGTCAGTAAATGATCCTTACTCGCCTAATTGAGTAAGTAAAAGTATATGTAACAGAAATTGAGTAATAAAATGGGATACATAACTTGTGCATTTCAAATAATAAATTAAATTAGTTAGAGTTATTGAACTTGAAATACAACAAATTGAAGTAAAATAGACCAAATGAAAATGATTGAGTAATAAAGAAAAGATTTTAATTGATATAAATGACACATGGTTTGCTGATATTTCTGAAATGGATAAAGGAAAGTGTGAAGCTTCTGAAAGGGATAATAGAATGGTTAATGCCTCTGAAATGGATAATAGAAGGTTTAATACTTCTGAAATGGGTGACAAATGGTTTATGCCATAAGGGGTGTTGCGAGGTTCATAAAAGCTCATATAACACCCTAACTTGGTCCAAAGGACACTGATTTTGAGTTATTAATCTGCTCACTTCCCAAATTTCATTTTCATACTCATGTAACTCAGTTTTCAACCCAAGTAAGCTTCTGTACATAATCAAAATGAACTCACTACACTTTGTAATTTCCTTGCAATACCCATAATTACATAGAAACTTACAAAAAAAAATAAAATTCAAATGTCACGGTTTCTGTATTCACTCATATTATAGTTTGATGGTCTGCATTAGAAAATCCATATCTTTCACTCCCAACCTCCAAATGAGATATAAAACCCCAATATGAAAAGGTAACAATGTCCTCTAAAACTCTTATATAGGACACAAAGCATGATTCACATAATAAGGTCCCTAAAAGTAGGGTAGAACACAAATGTGCATAATTTCTTATCAATCTACACAGTCGTAGTAAAGCGACCATAACTTTTTCCACAGAACTCAGATTAAGGCGATTAAAGAGGAATTTTAAATAAAAATCATTGATCTATCCACATACCAAAAATCACAATTTTTCAGTGGCCCAATCAATGCCAGTTTTTCCGTGAAGTTACTGTTCCAGTTCAGTTCCTAGTTTCGATGCATTCTGCACAGTCTTGCGTAAATTCGTCATAAATTTGTCCACACAACTCACAATTGAGTAATTCCAAAGCCTATTGAAAGCTAACGCATCAAGATATCACTGCACCAAAAATCATGAATTTTTGATGTGCCAAACAATACCAGTGAATTCCCAAAGTAGCCCCTGTTTTAGGTCTGTTTCCCAGCTTTAACTCACATATTTTCAATCTTTTCTTCACATAAACACCCACTAAAATCACTCTTTAACTTATATAAATAAGCATAAACATCTTGATATTCATTACCAATGCTAAAGATCACAAAATCTCATTTAAAACAATCAAAGTTTAACACTTGAACATGAAGCTTGCATGATTAACATAAAACCCTAACCCTAGCTTCAACTCCAACATGATGCATCACCAAGATGATTCTTCATTCAATAAAAACAACATGATCCATCATCAAAATAAACAAAACAAGAAGCAAAAACCAAAAATTCAAAGAACAAGACTGAAGTCACTTACTTTGGGCTTGAAATAAGTGGAGGTGGAGGTGGAGATGGTATTTGGTGATTTTGAGAGTGAAAGATGATAGCCGGTGGAGGGAGGTGGTTGGGGATTGAAATCCTTGCCGGAGAGTGGTTGGAAAGTGGCCAGAAAACACCATAAAAGCTGGTGGGGGCTACTGCTGTGGGTAGACAGAAGGAGGAGAGAAGAAAAGAGAGAAAGTGCTTTGAAAATTACTTGGTGCAAAATGAACCTTAGGCAAATAAATTACTTGGCTGAAAATTAAGCACAAAAAATAAGCTTTTGCTAATGATAATTAAGGCTTAATGATGGTAATTAGATACGCAAATGGGTTAGGAACTTGTTAGGCCGAAATTGGGCTTAAATGAGCTCGGGTTCGAAAAAAAATGTCAAACCGGGTGTGATAATTAAATTTTTTTTTTTTTAATATGATGCCATGAAAAATAATTTAATCATTTAAATCATAATTATTGAGGCCTAATGTCAATTTCTTCGAAAAATTATTTTCGGTAAATCAAACTCGAATTGCAAAGTGGAGCCCGAAATGATTTTTTTTTTCCAACTGGGATGATTCAATGAGACAAATAAATGTGAAAAATAAATAACATCGCTTAATTAAATAAATAAATATGATTTAGCGTCGGGCTATTACATGTGGTCTCAGGAAAGATGAGACTTAACCTCTCGTCAGGTATTTTGCCGGCCTAGATAAGAGAATATCTCATGTGGTGGAGTTGCACCCATACACGACCCTAGATGAAATTAGCTCTATGGCCTATAAGGTGGAGCTGTAGAGGAAAGCCAAGGGTAAAGGGGAGGTTCAAAGGCCACGAAACAGGGCCTACTCATTCTAAAAACCCCCATCAAATCCTCTACAGTCCAGCTACGCACCTCAAAATAGAACTAATCTTCCTACTGCCCCCAAAACTCCCATAAAACCAGTTGGTAAGGCAACTGATACCAATATGTGTTTTAGGTGCTAAGGGTTAGGACACATTACTTCTGAGTGTCCAAACAAAGCAGTGGTGACCTTGGCTGAGTACCAAGTAGCTTGTAAGGTCATGGAGGAAACAGAAGAGGAAGGAAGCAAGGAGGCATTTTTGACTGAAGAAATTGAGGAAAGTGAGGAGGATCTTGACGAGGAAGAGATGCTTGTAGTGAGGAGAGCTTCAAGTGGCCTGGTAGCACTAGAGAATAAAGAACAAAGGGAGGCCATTTTTCATACAGATGCACCATATAAGGGAAGGTCTGATCACTAATCATAGATGGAGGTAGCTATACAAATCTGGCTTCTAAGACTTTGGTGCATAAACTGAAGCTCCCCACTATTTCCAACCCATCACCTTGCACCATTTAGTGGTTGAACCAAGCTAAACGCATCCAAATCTCTTCTAAATCCCTAATTTCATTGTTTATTAGTAAAGGCTATAGAGTGAGATATGGTGTGACGTAATATCCATAGATGCCTACTATGTCCTTCTACGCAGACCTTGGCTCTTTGATGGGGGAGTGATTCATGATGGTAGGTTAAACACCTATTCTTTCACTACGGACCATAAAAGATCACCCACACTCGCATTAAGCCTTCTCAGATCCAAAGACCTAAAGACACCCCCCGGTTGGATGGTTTTCTTATAACCTTGCTTAGTTCTCAACAACATGAGTTTGAGTAAATCCAAGAGATGATTCTCTTGAACCTGGAACCTTAGACCACCCTACACATGATCCACCCCTTATTATAACCCATACTATTTGAGTTCAAATCAGGCTTCCCAACTAAAATTTGCCGTTGATTGCTACCCAAGAGGTCTATCCAGCATAACATTGATCTTGTCCCAGGATCTGTCCTTCTAAATAAGCCAGTTCACAAGATGAACTCTTAAGAAACTAATGAGATTCAAAGGTAGCTAGATGACTTGCTAACCAAGGGAATGATTAGAGAAAGTTTAAGTCCATGTGCTATCCTAGCTTTGTTAGTACCTAAGAAGGATGGGAGAGTGCGAATGTACGTAGATAGTAGAGCTACAAACAAGATCAAAATCAAGTATAGATATCTAATTCAAGGGCTAGAAAACTTGCTTAATGAACTACACAGGGCAATAACCTTTTCAAAAAGATTGATTTAAGGGGTGGATACTATCAAATCAGAATCTATGAGGGGGATAACTGGAAGACAACCTTCAAAACCAAGGGATGTTATATGAAAGCCTAGTCTTGTGGCTTGACCAATGTACTTAGCACTTTTATGAGATTAATGAATTTGGTGCTCAAGCCCTTGATAGGAAGTCTGTGACTGTTTACTTTGATGATATTCTGGTTTGTAGCTGGAATGAAGAAGGTCATGCCTATCATTTGTATCAAGTGCTCTCATTTCTGTCCTAAGAGAATCTGTATGGTAATTTAGAGAAATGCCACTTATTTACTTCTCATCTTATGTTTCTAGGTTGCGTTGAGTCTTCATAGGGTATCTAGGTTGATGAAAACAAGGTGAAGGCCATCAGAGAGTGGTATGCTCCTACCTCAATTCAACAAGTCAAGAGCTTCCATGACATGACTTCTTTCTGTAGAAGATTCGTAAGGAATTTTAGCTCACTTATGGCATTTGTGATTAGAGTTGTCAAAAACAAGAAGTTTAAGTGGACTAATCAAGCTCAAAAGGCCTTTGATATTGTCAAGGGGAAGCTCACTAGTGCCCCCATCCTAGCTCTACTAACTTTGCTAAGGTATTTAAGGTGGAGTGTGATGCATCAAGTGCATGCATTAGGAGTTTGGCTAACTCAAAAGGGTAGGCTCATTTCGATTTCAGTAAGAAGTTGAGTGATGTAGGGATAAAATTCTCCACCTATGATAAAGCATTCTAGGCTATAGTGATGGCAGTAGACAATTGGTGGCACTTCCTGATTGGAGGGAAGTTCATTTTGCATTCTAGCCATAAGGCTCTTAAGTTTATTCAAGTCTAGCACAAGCTCAACCCTAGGCATGCTAAATGGGTTGCGTACCTGCAAGCATTTCACTTCATAATCTACCACAAGTCAGGAAAGCTCAACAAAGGGGTAGAAGCTCTCTCTAGGAGATATATGCTGTTATCCATACTTGATTTTAGGATCCTTAGGTTCGAGCTGATTAAGGAGCAATACAAGACAGATGAAGACTTCTAAGAGCTATTTGAGAAGTGTTCTCAAAATCCATAAGGAGGATTTCATATGGACAAAGGGTTGTTCTTCAAGGGAATATGCTATGCATCCTAAAGAGTGGCTTAAGGAAGCTACTCATCTAAGAGGTTCATGGAGGAGCTCTAGCTGCGCACTTTGACAAGACTTACTCTATGCTGAAGGGCACTATTACTGGCCTAAGAAGGCCAAGGATGTTGATCATATTGTCAAAAGATGAACCACCTGTTCTTTGGCCAAAAGTCATGTTCTACCTCAAGGTTTGTATTCCCGACTGCCTCTTCTTTCATCTCCATGAGACGATATAAGTCCAGATTTTATTACAGGTTTACTAAGGACACTACAGAAAAGCGCGTATTTAGCGATGAAAAATATTCATCTCTAACTTTTATTTGTTTGCCGCTAAATTATTTAGCGATGAAACAGAGACGAAAAATCGTTCGTTTCAAAACCCACCGTCGCAGACGAAATTGGAGATGAATTTTACTTTTCGTCTCAGTCAGCGACGAAAATTGAGACCATAAATTTTTCATCGCTAATAGAGATGAATATATTGCTGGTAGTTGTTCCATGAAAATTCGTCTATGCTAGAGACGAAAATAGAGACCATAAATGTTTCATCGCTAATAGAGACAAATATATTTCTGGTAGCTGTTCCATGAAAATTCGTCTTTGTTAGAGCTGAAAATAAAGACGATGTATTTTTCATCTCTAATAGAGACGAATATAACGTGGTATCCGTTTCATATATGTTCGTCTCTGTTAGAGACGAAAGTTGCTACAACACCGTTTTCATCTCCATCCGAGACGAGTATATTTTGTTGCCTTATTAACTGTTTCGTCTCTATTAGAGACAAAACTTGCCACGAAAAGAGTTTTCATCTCTATCAAAGACGAAATCGTTGTTACCATTTCGCTATCGAAAGGTGTTTCATCTCTACCACAACGACAATGTTTTTGTATCGATTTTACTAATTTCCATCACGGATGCAGACAAGTTGTTCTGTAGCATGTTGAACGATATGTTTTGTAGCTATGTCGAATGATATTGCTATGCATCGTTGTTAACGATTTCATATAAACAAATATATAAATTGAAATAAGAATATATAATCAGCGACAACAACCATATGCAGGCACAAATCAAAGTACATGATCAAAAAGTGTCGAGTGTCGTCATCTAGCATATCTTCGATCACCCCTATTTCTAAGTTCGCAAAATATATAAAGTGTAAATGTACCAAACTACAACTAATTGTAGTTATTAGGTATGTTGATCCCCCTATTTCTAAGTCCCCCAAAATATATAAACATGCCAAACTACAACTAATTTTAGTTATTAGATACTAACTAAACCCATTGCTAATGAGTCTCAGTTCAAACATATAATTGAGTCCTCATCCAAAAAGGCAATCTGTAACCGACATTAGGCTATACAAACATACACTAAGAGCTAGCTAGGGGGTGGGAGCGAATGGGAAAGGATGCGCCCTCAAGCCGAGCAAGTAGGCTAGTAATCAACTCTCTTTGTTGTCTTTGTTCCTCCCTAGTGGCTCTAAGTTCTTCCCTCGTAGTTTGAAGTTCCTCGTCGAATTTTTTCAAGCGAGTCTCCAATTGAGAAACAACTGAGGGTGTGTGTGATGATGAAGGGTCGGAGCGATGACCGGACCTTTGGTAGTAGTAAGCTTCTGACTCCGTTCCAAGTCCGTAAACTGTTCATTTCTTGTTCTTGCCTCCAACAGCTTGTAGAAAAAGCTCATCATCATCTACTTCTGTTCCTGCTTGAGAAGCCTGTGCCTTTAGATGCTCAAACTCCTCCAACAATAGGATAGTTGCAAAAAAAAGTGAGGGATAAATGAACATAAAAAGACTGCAATTCTGGGGCGAAGCGGACAGAGTTCTGCCTAAAATTGAGCAAAATCCAGGCGTAAAGCCTTACAATAATGAGGTTCCTACATTCAACAGTCGTACATTGTATATTCATCACTCGACGGATACACGCCGGAGACTACAACTCTACGGGCCATATGCCCGGAGTTCAACAATAATAAAACACAATAATATGGGAGAAAAAGAGTTGAAAAAGAGGTGATATCGAATGCTCCTTGCTAAGGTTCTTGCATTTAATAGTATGTAGAACTCAACGCAGATCAAAGTACAATAATATGGGAGAAAAAGAGTTGATCAGGTGAGCAGCAAACAAAATTTGTTGAGAAAAGGCAAAATAAAGTAGATGCAGTCCCAACCTAACCATGAGTAATAACCCCCAAATAAAATCCCAACCTAGCACTGAAAACAACCCTCTAAGCAATAATGTAGGGATGTTATGATTTTATATCATGCCACAGTAATCAGTTTATTGATGATAAAAAAGAAGGGAAAAAATTAGACGAATAAATATATATACTTAGTTTTCAAGTGAAGTAGAAATCTGCTTTAATAAAAGACCAGCAATAAGGGCGAACTTTTTAATATTATCAATAGTATATGCTGGGACAGGGACTGTGGAACTAATATCTTCGAATTTCATATCAGCAGCTATAGTATCAATGAATAAGTTCGTGCAGTAAAGTTCTGAAGAGAAGCCAGTTTTGACTTCCTACATCTTATCATCTCATCTATTGTTTCATTAATTAATAATGAATTCAGAATCATTGCTTATTCAAATCACCCATTTAGAAGTAATCAAAAAAAAAAGCAAGGGATAAATGATCATAAAAAGGCTACAATTCTAGAGCAAAACAGACAGAGTTCCGCCTAAAATTGAGTAAAATCTAAGCGTAAAGCCTTACAATAATGAGGTTCCTACATTCAACAATCGCACAATGTATATTCATCACTCTACGGCTACACGCCGGAGACTACAACTCTACGGGCCACACGCCCGGAGTTCAATAACAATAAAACACAATAATATGGGAGAAAAAGAGTTGAAAAAGAAGTGATATCGAATGCTCCTTGCTAAGGCTCCTGAATTCAATAGTACATAGAACTCAATGCAGATCAAAGTACAACTCATCACTATAGCGCTTAAGAGTCAACTCCTTGGGGACGGGGTTGAATTAAGGCGCTAAAAAGGACTAGGAAAGTTGCATTATTCTCTAAACCTAATAAAATGAAATCTAACTAACACAGCTAAATTACCTCTGGGATTTCAAAGGTCATGTCTAAACTTGAATTGTTTGCCTAACACTAATCACACAAAAAAAAAATGAAAATAAAAGTGACTAAGTCAGAAAACAAAAAGTTGCATAATACTAGGCCGCATGAATCATCAATCTTCTAGCAAAAATAACACTTGTCTCACTTTGTCAACTATAGTAAACAAACAAGGGAAGATAGAATATAAAATAAAAACAAGGGAAAAGGGACAAATTAAAATTAAAACCAAGAAGAAGTTATGGGATTGAAAGGGATTAAGAGAGAGAGAGAGATACACAGCATCCTTGCTAATGAGCTCAATCGAGGCTCACAACTCGAGACTAACATTCACTCAAGCACACAGAATGAGACAAGGAGCATGGGGAGAACAGAAAAATCATTACACTTAGGCATCCTAGCACTTAATAACTTAACCCAACATGTAACTCGACCTCCATTGATGAAGCATGTATTTAGGAATCAACCTAAAGCAATAAGAGAATATCCAAGAAAGCCTAGAATACGGAAAATTAAATCGATATTCAAAAACAGAATGGACATCGAAATAGGGAGTGATAGTGAGGGGAAAGAATGCCTAAGAAACAGAGAACAAAGTGACAAAATAGGGGAGACAAAATCAACTATAATCAAGCAAACTTCTCTAAAACCTAGAAATTCGAAGACTTAACATATGACAATCGACATGGAGAAAGGAAAACAGAGAAAGAAAGTAAGAATGAAAATAGGGGATGGGGAAGAGATGGAATTCAACATCAATCAATGCAATTCTTGAATAATAAACCGTATGCAAAACAGATATATTGTTTGCATAATTTATTTTGTTACTAATTTTAGATGACTAATAAAAAAGTCTTATCGATGAGAAACTAGGATGGCGGGGGGGGGGGATCGCAACACCCAAATCAACATGACTAGCTGAAAATAGGAAGACATTTCACAGACCCACAACACTTAGACATTTAAACATAACAACCACAATCAATTCATAAGTACCTCAAATTTCAGTTCATGGGGATGTCAGATTTCAGTTCATCGGGACCTCACATTTCAGTTAACAAAAGCAGAAACTAACAGATCAACCAATTTGCAGCACTTGAAAGCATTAAAGGGAGCAGGCAAGAAAGCATTGAATGGAGCATAATACAAGGGGGAGAAGGGTAGATTAAATTTGCTACACTTGAATAAGAAGAGAAAGAAGAAAGAGTAGCTCTTACCCACACAGCCTTAGAATGGTTGTCACAGAAAACCTTCTCGGCTCCATCTTTCGTAGTTTGCGGTTGCTTGAAGATCTGAGATACAGTTGGTCTTTTCCCTTGATTTGTTTTTGTCTAATGAAAACAATATGGGAAGAAACTAATAAAAGATGAAATGTCAATTACCTATATATAAGACGTGCGGTATTCATAGAAAATTATTTTGTATAAACGAAAAATTAAATGATACTACCAGTCGCCTTGCCCATTGAGAAGCTGAGATTGACTCGGATGTGTGGAGAGTCCCAGCTTTAGGCCTAGTGGTCTTGTTTTTTCTGTTTTGTTCAGACGTCTTCTCGAAAGCATCGGTTTCCCTTAAGGCTTGCACTCGTTTTTTCAGTTCAGTTGGCATCCATTCAGTTATCTCTTCATCCATTGCCTTCTAAACCATGTCCCTAAGGCGCTTAGCTGCTGTGGACTTCCACTCCTTATATACTCTATGGTTTAGATGCTCAGCCCAAGTGTAGCTAGACTGTAAACAACAGATAAAATATAGAAAAGCACATAATCAGTAGCTACCTTTAAAGCACACAATTAGTAGCATAAACAGTAATAAAAATAGCTAATCAGATGCTGCCGGTTATGTTCAGACAGTGCAATCAGCAGTGAGCAGCAAGCAAGCAACAAAAAGCAACAAAATATAAATGATTTATAACTTGAAATAAAAGAAACCCATTACCTTGAAAGCTCTCCACAAAAATTCTTTGTGTTCAGCAGGTGCATTCCTCTAACATGTGTAGGGTTCCAAGTAATGGCTTCTGAGATCTTTGGCAATACTTTGGACCACATCAACATCGTCAAACCTTCATCATTTGAAAAAAAAAAACATAAGTATTGTATGAATATAACATATGAAATCAACACATATAGGATGATTAAGTTAATACCACAACCCTTCTGGAGTAAGAGGCACCATGGATAGCAACTGACTGTTTGCAGATTCGATCGCAGTTGAGTCCCTTTCTTGACTCCCATCAGCGCACTCACGTGTACGGGTAGCAGGCATCTAAATATTAAATGCATGACATTCAAGTAAGCACTAAACAGAATTAGCACACACACACACACACACACACACACACACATATATATGTATGTATATATATATACATACATATATGTGTACATATATATACATACATACATACAAACATATATATATATATATATATATATATATATATATATATATATATGTATGTATGTATGTATGTGTGTGTGTGTGTGTGTGTGTGTGTATATATATATTGTTAGATCATAGAGTATACTTCCACAAGAGGGGGGGTGAATTGTGGTGTCTGATTTTCGCGTTATGAGTATATATTGTCCAAGATCCGTAGAGCTGCTGTGAACATCAAGGCTACCTTGTTTGCTGGGGTTGTTCTTTGCATCACTAGAGAAGCTGCTGGGAACATCAAGGCTACCTTGTTTGTTGGAGTTGTTCTTTGCATTGCTAGAAGAGCTGCTGGGAACATGCCTTACATCCAACTGTGAGATGGCGTTCTGGACTAAATAAAGAATCACCCAAAGAACCTGTTTTAGAGGCTTGTTCTCACATGTAGCAAACGGTTAATACAGAAAAGATTACAAACACTAG
>JACYFF010031955.1:66358290-66382072 GCA_017589665.1 Selenicereus undatus
TATATATATATATATGTATATATGTATATATGTGTATATATATATATATATATATATATATATATATATATATATATATGTATATATATGTTGTATGTAATTAAGTAATTAATTCACAAGCTGCATATAATTCAAGTACAACATAATTAAACATTTAAATACTGCTTCACGAATACATAATTAAGCAAAATTGACAAATACATATATAAGTAATTCACAACCTACATATAATTCAAGTACATAGATATATTTAAAGGTAGCAATACTACTTGATACAAATAAACACTGTTGCACTGCTATTCTTCTTCATCAGCGAGCAATTCTTCAAGCATGTCTTCGTCAATACTTATCTCATTTGCAGCTTCTTCACCAACTTCACTTTCATCATCCACATCAACTTTTTCTTCTTCTTCCTGGTGGATATCATCCACTAATTCATCATTCGTGGCAGCTTCTTCATCCATGTCATGCTCTGCCAAAGCTGATGGATTGTCATTGTTGTCTTTTTGAAAAGGTGTTTCATCCACCTGGGCATCAATGGTGGCTCTTGGTTTTATCTTAAACACTGCCCACCAGTGATTTCTGTCATTCTTCATACTAGGATAAAGGGCGAAACATACTTGGGTCGCTTGGTGGGCTAGCACAAAAGGGTCATATTTGGGGTATTTTCTAGTATGATTGACATCTACAAGTTTGTAATGTTGATGAACATTCAAACCAATTATAGAGTCAAACCAATCATATGTGAATAGGATCGTCTTGTACAAACACCATTGCCTAAGTAAGTTAACTCAATCACTAAGTATTCCATAGTATTCGACCCCATCAACCCCTTTGATAGAAACACCATAATTCATTGTGGATTTGTTCTTACCATAGGAATAGGTTTGGAAATTGTAGTTGTTTATATAGTAGTGGTCCCATTTACAGACATCTTTCTTAGGTCCCATGGCAAGAGATCTTACTATGTCATCAGTGATATGCTTGGACGATATCACCTAAAATGTAAACATATTAGGACATTAATTATGCCTACATTATCAAGTAATGTTGTTTTAAATAATTATATAATACTTACATAGTCTTTAAACCACATAGGAAACCGATCTTCGAACTTTGCCTAAACATCTTAGATCCTCACTCTAGGATTCAATTTTACCATCTCTTTTTCAAAAATCCTATTTTAAGATATTCAAAAGACATGTTATTTACAATTCAAGTCCATAATGAGTAATACTTTCCAAAATTGAATGTACCATTCATAAGGCTTCAATATCTCACAATTTGACAAGACATAAGCATGTGATTGGGCAAATTCCCGTTCATCGAGATAACGAATAATGCCCTCACTTGGTGCGTGTCCAACATTGTGAAAGAATAAGTTCGGGATGTTTGGGTTGGATTAAATATGTTCACTTCTGGTCACATTTCGTCCCCAATCTCTTGCTTTTGTGCTAAAACTTTCATCAAAGTAGTTGGCACAAAAGTCTGAGATTTCCTCCATGAGGTATGCATTACAAATGGAGCTTTCTACACGAACTTTGTTTCCAACTTTTTCCTTCAAGTCACCCATACGCCTAAAAAAGTACAAGAACAACCTACACATTTGAGGGGTATGGTTAAATGAAGATTAAGCACGACATTCACAGGACAAGTATTACCTTTCGCCAGAAGACATCCACCTAAACTGCATAGGCCCACCAACTTTAAGTTCATATGGAAGATGGACAACAAGATGTTTCATTGCATTGAAGAATGAAGGTGAGAATATTCTTTCAGCTTTACATAGTATTTCTGCAACATTGTTTTGTAACCTAACCACATCATTCATATGCACCTTTTTCAAACACATGTCCCGAAAAAATTGACTTAGCTCAGTCAACACTTCCCACACATTGCCCGGCAGTAGTTCTCTAGTTGCAATTGGTAATAGTCGTTCCATGAAAACAGCTTTTCAAGTTGTGTAACCACCAATTGGTCCGGTCAACACACCTACTCAAGTTGGATGCATATCCATCTGGGAATTTCAACTCACAAATCCACTCACATAATACTTTCCTTTGCTCTTTGCTTAAGACATATGGAGTTGTAGGCATTACCTCCCTTTGTCCTCTATCAGCAATGCTAGAAATTTGTATATTAAGCTTTTGCCACTTGTTGTGCATAGCTAGGTCCTTCTTTGAATTGATGTCATCTTTTGATTTGCCTTTGACATTCATTACTGTGTTTATCACTTGTTCAAACACATTCTTCTCAATATGCACCATATCCAAGTTGTGGCAAATCAATAACTTGCTCTAATATAGAAGATCCCAAAATATGCTTTTTCTCGACCAATTATGAGATTCCCCATAGCCGGGGACCTTGCCCTGATGATCAGAAGCCTTTGGCAAGGTTCGTACACGCTCCCATATTTCATCTCCAGTAAGTCTGTGTGGAGGCGGAGAATTTTCCTCCCTATTCTTAAAAAACACTCTTATTTTTACGAAATAGATGATCTATACATAGGAATTGTCGATGACAATCGAACCAAGAATGTTTCTTCCCTTGTTTAAGGCGGAAGGATTTAGTTTTCTCCATACAATAAGGGCATGATAATCTACTAGCCGTCATCTACCCGGACAACATGCCATATGCGGGTAAGTCACTGATAGCCCAAATAACAGCAACCTTCATATTGAAATTTTACTTTCGAACTACATCGTACGTCAGAATTCCCTCCTCCCACAACTGAAGTAGCTCCTTAATTAAGGGTTGCATATATATATATCAAAGTTTCCTTTTGGGTTTCTTGGGCCAGGTATGAGAAGACTAATGAACATGAATTGTCTTTTCATACACATCCACGGAGGTAGATTGTAAGGTGTAACAATGACTGGCCAACAAGAATAACTTTGGCCATAGCGCGAAAATGGAGCAAAGCCATCTGTACACAATCCTAACCTCACACTTCGAGGCTCGGAAGAAAACTCACGGAACGTAGTGTCGAAGTGCTTCCATGCCTCCCCATCACTTGGATGTTCCACGAAGTCATCAGTACGTTGGTGTTCATGATGCCATGTTATATGTTCCGCTACATTTTTCGTTGCATATAGTCTTTGTAATCTTGGGCCAATTGGAAAGTAGATGAATACTTTCTTCGGAATCTTCTTACCTCTCACAGTCTTCCTCATAAACCACCTCTCTGAACAACATATTGAACATTTCTCCAATTCTACAGTATCCTTCCAAAACAACATGCACCCATTGGGGTATACATGGATTCTATGATGTGGAAGTTCAAGCCCAGACAGCAACCTCTTCGTTTTGTAGAAGTTGGTCGTCATTTCATTGTCATTTGGGCACATAGCCTTCATCAATGACACAACTCCATCAATAGCTCGATGGGGGAGATTAAACTCACATTTAAGGTTTGTTAGCCTTACAACAACCTTCAAAAGGGATATGTCTGATCCCTCATATAAAGGCTTCTCGGCAGTTTTTACCAACTTGACGAATTTTTTAACCTCTGGAGTGGGTTCCTCTTCCTCGTTCTCCATCCCTAGTTCAATCACATTAGTTGGAGCATATGCATCCAACACCATGTCCCTCATGGGGTTTACTTTAACCTCCAAATTGATTGAGGTACGAGGATGTGATACCCCGTCAAATGTTTCTCCATGACAAACCCACTTGTAATAATTGGTCCTAAACCCTTGCTTATAAAAATGGAGCTTCACTGTGTCCACATCCAAGTAAGGCCCATTCCAACACTTAATACACGGGCACTTGATCTTGTTTATGTTCCGAAACAACTCTTGCTCAGTAGCAAACTCAATGAATTCCTTTACTTTTTCGATGAAGGTCTTACTAAGGTACTCGTTTGAATCAAGCCTTTGGTACATCCACACTCGACTTGGTTCGATCTATTTGTTACTTACCAAATAATAGTTGTTTCAGTATATGTATTTTGTCAACAGTAATTACATGTAATGAGTTATAGTTAACGTATTTATATACAATTCATGATTCACATTCCCTAATTAACATGATATGACCTAACCTCCTAAACGGTAAGTGGTCCTAAACCCATTCAAGAATCCAAAACACATGATTGTGTACATTACACTCTTGCATATCTGTGGAAAAAATTCGACAGCATTTCCCCATAGTTCTCCAAGCACGAATTTTCCAAATGAAGCCAAGTTGTTTAGTCTCACATGAAAAATCATACCCAAAGAACAATATATGAGGAAACACCGCCGAACCTTTCAAGTGCATATGCAAGAACTATTGTAACCATACATTCATACACTTAAGGATTCCCAAACTGTCCAACTTGGACAATTCAAAATCTTATTTATATCAACTTCTCATATTAGCAAGTTATTGAAAGAAAGATAATAAGTAACTTGCCACTATAAGTTTGATATATATAACATTTTGAACGGGATCTAAGTTATAAATGAACTAATGATACATAAATGTCAATCAACCTATACGTAATTGTATTTTATATCTTTTTATATAGCTTTGTTGAAAAGGTATAATGCTAGTAAACATATAAAATATGGTTCTACAGTGAAGGAAAAATTAATACAAAGCGTAAGCTCTATAATTCACATAATCAATACACAAGACAGAAGTTAAATGAAATACAAACTCTATCAATTTGAACTGATAACTACAACATAATTAAGACAATTATTGGACAAAAAAAAAATGAAGGCCATGATGTTCGAGGTTTTAGAAAAATCTATATCTAAAATCAATCACATGAATGCATCAAGTATTACTCATGCAAGCTTTGACACTCTATCATTCTAGATGTGAACAACAGCAAGTTATATAATATACTCCTATGTTATACATATCAATCATGTCCAATGGCTACATATATATATATATATATATATATATATATATATATATATATATATATGTACACATATGCCAAAGGAATAGATAAATATTAGTGGCTAATTTACATATAAAACAGTCTAAGAGGAAGTCCACACATAGTGAGAGGCGAGGCACAACAGGAACCCAAAAGTCAAATGACTACAACTAAAAATAAGATAGAGCTAAAAAATGTCAGAACAAGCAACAAAACTAGAAAGAAAGATAAAGCTAAAAAGGAGAAGTCAAAACAAGTGATAGAGTCCTATCAAGGTCCATCCCCTGGAAAAGGAGCAATTATGCCATGTTGTTATAATGCCATGAATTTGTTTTCTTTAGCCCCCTTTTGCAGACCTAGCAAGAGGGACACAGGGAGAATGAAAAAGCATCCAACTTCTAAATTACACAAAACACAATTATCTTCTCTTGTCCTTCTACATTTGCTCAACCCATGCTATATTGATCCTGAGCTCCACATTCACACAGCTACTCAAATGAAGTGTTTATCAACTAAGGCATTTTTACAAACACATGGAGTGCATACTCGGGAAACAGTTCAACCGCTAGCAGTTCCCACACCAACGAAGCCATACACAGTTGTAATGCGTATATATGCCAACATCCGAAAAGCCCATATCAGATTAGTCCCCATCAAACCCAGACATAAGCAAGAGAAATTTATCAGATTAGCAATATAGGCCAACATTCACACCCATTATCCAAATTCGTAGAATTACCTTGCTGATTTCGCCAAAGAGCGATGAGGAAAGGAAGAAAGAAGCCTGAGGGTTTCGTTGATGACCAAGATGTCCACAACTGCTACAAATCAACTAGAACACAGAAGGGTTACTATTAGACATAAAAAGAGGAAGAAAGAGAGAACCAGACAGAGAAGCTCCATAAATTCGTTCACTTACCTCCCGAATTGTCGACGTAAGCCCTATAAATCTTAGCCAACAATGGCGCCAGATTTTCGCCAGAGACAGACGAGGGAAGGAGAATAGGCTAAGCGCGAAAGGAAAACCACTGCGGAAGTGATTTTGGCATCAGTTTGTGACGAATCTGATACGATTAAAACGAATCGTCTCTATTTGAAATGAAATTTAATTTCGTCTCTGGTAGAGACAAAAATATTTATTCGTCTATGATTTCATCTCTATCAGAGACGAAAAGTGATATTCGTCTCAGATTTCATTTCTGATAGAGACGATTAAGTCTTTTGTATCTATGAATAATACTTCCTCGCAGATTTTGTTTTGAGACGAAAATTTTTTTTCATCGCTAAGATTTCATTGTAGAATGACCGCCTTAGATGATCATAGCTGACTGCCTAAGTGAAAGCAAGTGTGGTTTTCTTTGTATCACTTACTAGAATCACTTGATTATCCAACTTTGTCTTGACTATTTGTAGTGTGTTTGTGATTCTAAGTTGTGCAAGAGTAAAGATAGGTAGATCCTTGGATACTGTCCTAAGCGTCTTCTTTAGCCTTAACACAACCCTACATCAAAAACATAGTTCTAGTCAATAAAGAACCCTATGAGTATGTCATATAGCCTCACTCCAGAATAGGTTGATGAGTGGGCTCTTACGGAGAAGGTTAAGCTTGAACGAAGAGTTAAGTACCTTCAAGAATAGCTTGGAACGATCATGAGAGAAAGTAATAGGAGCCTAAGATGATCAAGCAGCAACAACAGGTAAGATAACTCCTGCTTAGAGTCATCAGATAGGGAAGAAGAGGGAAATCACTTTCATACTCTAGTGATGCTTCTTCTAGGGTGGTGAAAGGAAGCATCACAGAAGACGCAAAGGAGGAAGGGCTGATTTTATAGTTGACATCCCTGAGTTTGAAGGACAACTTGACCCTAATATGTACTTAAACTAGCTCCAAACAGTGGAGAGAGACTTTAAGTACAGGCAAGTACCACATGAAAAAAAGGTGAAGTTGGTTGCCTTAAAGCCAAGAGAGTGTGCATCTGTATGTTGGACTAATGTAGTTGCTAAAAGAGTCAGAAAGTGAAAAGGGAACATTAAATCTTAGAGGAAAATAAAGGAGAAAGTCAAGGCTAAGTTTCTGCCGGATGACTATCTTCAAGACAACTACCTAAGACTTCACAACTAGAAGCAAGTATCTAAGAATATGGAGGAGTGTATAAGGGATTTTAAGCAACTATTGCTCAAATGTGATCTCAGGAAAGATGAGACTCAAACTCTCGTCAGGTATTTTGCCGGCCTAGATGAGACAATATCTCATGTGGTAGAGTTGCACCCATACACAACCCTAGATGAAATTAGCTCTATGGCATATATGGTAGAGCTGTAGAGGAAAGCCAAGGGTAAAGGGGAGGTTAAAAGGCCACCAAACAGGGCCTACTCATTCTAAAAACCCCCGTCAAATCCTCTACAACCCAGCTATACACCTCAAAATAGAACTAATCTTCCTACTGCCCCCAAAACTCCCATAAAACCAGCTGCTAAGGCTATTGATACCAATACGTGTTTTAGGTGCTAAGCGTTAGGACACATTACTTCTGAGTGTCCAAACAAAGCGGTGGTGACCTTGGCTAAGTACCAAGCAGCTTGTGAGGTCATGGAGGAAAGAGAAGAGGAAGGAAGTAAGGAGGCGTTTTTGACTGAAGAAATTGCAGAAAGTGAGGAGGATCTTGATGAGGAAGAGATGCTTGTAGTGTGGAGAGCTTCAAGAGGCCTGGTAGCACTAGAGAATAAAGAACAAAGGGAGGCCATTTTTCATACAGATGCACCATATAAGGGAAGGTCTAATCACTAATCATAGATGGAGGTAGCTATACAAATCTGGCTTCTAAGACTTTGGTGCATAAACTGAAGCTCCCCACTATTTCCAACCCATCACCTTGCACCATTTAGTGGTTGAACCAAGCTAAACGCATCCAAATCTCTTCTAAATCCCTAATTTCATTATTTATTAGTAAAGGCTATAGAGTGAGATATGGTGTGACGTAATATCCATAGATGCCTACTATGTCCTTCTAGGTAGACCATGGCTCTTTGACGGGGGAGTGATTCATGATGGTAGGTTAAACACCTATTCTTTCACTACGGACCACAAAACCAAGGTCATGATGGTAGATCACCCACACTCGCATTAAGCCTTCTCAGATCCAAAGACCTAAAGACACCCTCCGGTTGGATGGTTTTCTTATAACCTTGCTTAGCTCTCAACAACATGAGTTTGAGTAAATCCAGGAGATGATTCTCTTGAACCTGGAACCTAAGACCACCTTACTCATGATCCACCACTTATTATAACCCCTACTGTTTGAGTTCCAATCAGGCTTCCCAACTAAAATTGGCCGTTGATTGCTACCCAAGAGGTCTATCCAGCATAACATTGATCTTGTCCCAGGATCTGTCATTCTAAATAAGCCAGCTTACAAGATGAACTCTTAACAAACTAATGAGATTCAAACGTAGCTAGATGACTTGCTAACCAAGGGAATGATTAGAGAAAGTTTAAGTCCATGTGCTATCCTAGCTTTGCTCGTACCTAAGAAGGATGGGAGAGTGAGAGTGTACGTAGATAGTAGAGCTACAAACAAGATCAAAATCAAGTATAGATATCTAATTCTAGGGCTAGAAAACTTGCTTAATGAACTACACGGGGCAACAACCTTTTCAAAAAGATTGATTTAAGGGGTGGATGCTATCAATTCAGAATCTATGCGAGGGATAACTGGAAGACAACCTTTAAAACTAAGGGACGTTGTATGAACGCCTAGTCCTGTGGCTTGACTAATGTACTTAGCACTTTTATGAGATTAATGAATTTGGTGCTCAAGCCCTTGATAGGAAGTCGGTGACTGTTTACTTTGATGGTATTCTGGTTTATAGCTAGAATGAAGAAGGTCATGCCTATCATTTGTATCAAGTGCTGACTTCTGTCCTAAGAGAAGTTGTATGGTAATTTAGAGAAATGCCACTTCTTTACTTCTCATGTCATGTTTCTAGGTTGCGTTGAGTCTTCATAGGGTATCTAGGTTGATGAAAGCAAGGTTAAGGACATCAGAGAGTGGCATGCTCTTACCTCAATTCAACAAGTCAGGAGCTTCCATGACATGCCTTCTTTCTGTAGAAGATTCGTAAGGAATTTTAGCTCACTTATGGCATTTGTGATTAAAGTTGTCAAAAGCAAGAAGTTTAAGTGGACTGATCAAGCTCAAAAGGCCTTTGATATTGTCAAGGGGAAGCTCACTAGTGCCCCCATCCTAGCTCTACTAACTTTGCTAAGGTATTTAAGGTGGAGTGTGATGCATCTAGTGTATGCATTAGGAGTTTGGCTAACTCAAATGGGTAGGCTCATTTCGATTTCAGTAAGAAGTTGAGTGATGTAGCGATAAAATTCTCCACCTATGATAAAGCATTCTAGGCTACAGAAAGGGCATTAGACAATTGGTGGCACTTCCTGATTGGAGGGAAGTTCATTTTGCATTCTAGCCATAAGGCTCTTAAGTTTATTCAAGTCCAACACAAGCTCAACCCTAGGCATGCTAAATGGGTTGAGTACCTGTAAGCATTTCACTTCATAATCTACCACAAGTCAAGAAAGCTCAACAAAGGGGTAGAAGCTCTCTCTAGGAGATATTTGCTGTTATCCACACTTGATTTTAGGATCCTTAGGTTCGAGCTGATTAAGGAGCAATACAAGATAGATGAAGACTTCTAAGAGCTATTTGAGAAGTGTTCTTAAAATCCATTAGGAGCATTTCATATGGACAAAGGGTTCTTCTTCAAGGGTCTAACGGCCCGAACCTAATCTTCTTTCTAATTACATTAATTATAAATTAATCAAGTTAAGCCTCGCTGTTCAATTCATTAAATTTTTTTGAATTCAGTAACTGTAGCCGAAAATACAATTCCATGGTATAATATATTCCATGATATAATATATTTATATATATGTAATATGGGGGTAAAGGATGGAAAAAAATAAATTTAAAGAAAGAAGCAGGAGAAGCAGCATCGGGAAGGAGGGGAAGCAGATGGGGCAAGAAAAGGGGGCGGGGGCGATTCACACATGAGAGAGGGAGGGGGGTGGGGCTGCCGGTGGCCGGTGACCGGGCCGACGCACGCCAGCCGTCCCCCACTCCGGTGGACGCCCAAACCCGAGCCAGAGGGAGAGGCAGACGGCGAAAGGGAGGTCGTGGGCTGGGGTCGTGGGACCTCGACCCCGCGCGACCGCCACTAGCACGGTCGCCGGCAACACGGCGGTGAACGGAGCAGGCGGAGGAAGAGAGAGAGGCAGCAGCAACGGGAGGAACCGAGTCCAGATCGAATCAACCCGAATCAAACCCTAAAACGGGTCCTTTAGTTTGGATTCGAGGTGGGTTTCCTCATCCTCCTATTTATGGTTAAATTTTTAATTGCAATAGAGTTTAATGATTATCAATTCTAGTTCGTTCAGGTTGAATTCGATTGATTATAATTCGTTCAGGTTGAATTCGATTGATTATAATTCGTTAAGGTTGAATTCGAATCAATTATCAGTAATATGAGGAAGTAGTAGCGTGAATTGAACGATACCGTGTATATATATATGTGTTAGTCATACTAAATTAAAGTTTATTTGGCAATTATATAAGGGCCATTTGAGACGTTCATTTATTGTTTCGAAATTACATTTCAAGCCTAATTAAACCATTTAAGCGTAATACGATTCTAAATGTTCGATTATTACTTCGAAGTCAGTAATCGAACCTACTTAAGCCATTTAAGCATATTACGGTTCTAGTCATTCGTTTATCATATTATCATATTCGAACCTAAACAGACATACGTTGATTCTAAGCATTTATAATTCACTTCGGAGTTAATAAACGATTACGAATTAACTAAACATACATTCGGCGCTTCTAATCACTTATAGTTCACTTCGAAGTTAGTCTTCAGGCATGATTTAACTGAATAGGTTCGAATCAAAGCTAAACATGCATAATATCATTTGTCAATTATACGAAATTTATTGCATATGTCAAGTTTATCGAGTATATACAGTTATCGATTATATATACAATTATCGATTACTGATTGAATATATAATGTTCATCGCCGGTTTATAACGTTAAGGTAATTGACTAAGCATTTTATCGATTATATAACGTTCGTTGTTAAGGTAATTGATTATGAAAATTCGATATAATGTATGAACATTATTGATTATATAGAGTTTATTGATTACGCATTTTATCGATTGATGTAATGTTCATCGTTATGGATTATATAACGTTCATTAACTATGCATTTTATCGATCATATATAATGTTCATCTCTTATTAAATATATAACGTTCATTGATTATGCATATTTATTGAATTATGTATATAGTGTTCATCGATTATGTAAGTTTATCGACTATATAATGCTCACTGATTATGTATGATTATCGATTGCATGAAAATCTCAATGATACATAGTTCTTGGTTACGTGAAGTCTATAGACATTTTAGGTTGATGATATGAAGTCCCCTAATTATATAATAGATCTTGATCCATAAGTTGAATTTATGGATTACATGATAGACATTTTAGGTAGAGAATAGTTCTACTTTAAATTGGAGTAGAAGTGAGGCCATCTCGGTACATACATTGCCTATGTTCTTCGAAAACTCAGTGTTCTTAAAAAACTCACAGTATTCTCAGCAATGAAAAATCAAAACAAGATTCATTTAATGAACCAGGTTCTCAATGTTTTGTCACATAAACAAGTGGCCCTGCCAATTATCATCAGGGCTTATGCCCATCAGTTACCAAGGCTTATGCTGACCAGTGCACCCGCGCGCGGCGTCAGGGCTTATGTCCTTCAGTTATCAAGGCTTATGCCGACCAATATACCCTCGCGCGGCGTCAACTCAGGCTTCTCGATCGGCCTGGGGGGTGTGAGCACCTAAAGTACGATCGTTTCAAGATGTACATCGACCAAGGGGTTCACTTCAGTAAGAATCAACAAATCAATTTTACTTATTCATTCTCTCTCTCCTGTTTGCAAAACAAAATATTTTGAAATATGGGCGCCCAACCATTTAACCTTCAAGTCTGTTTTACTGCATAGGGATGTACGTCTGAGTCTCGGCTCATATTTCGAAACATGTTAGGTAGAAAATAGTTTCATGTTTCGTCTATTGCCTAAGTTGTAACCAACCTAAAATGGTGTCATGTCTAGTCGACAAACATTAGTTTATCGATCGATCGACATTAAATAGACATTACTTTATTAATCGAAATTTATAAGTCTATTGCCTCTATATGTTTATCGATCGTGTACACCGTATCCATTATATAGTTTATCGACTGCATGGTTCATCGTATTGTATCCATGAATTATGTAAAGGGCATTGAGTCTATTCATATCGTATGGTGATTACATGACGTTTGTCAATTGTATATTATAGTCAAGGGCCATAAATGCTTTATTACATGATCGCTAAGTGCTCCTAATTGTTTATCAGTCGCCTATTTGTATCTTTAGCTTAACCAACCCAGTACCTTCTTAGAGGTTTGCATGTAACTTCAACTTATATGTTTCAAGACTCATTATTTGGTAGAAAATTCAAAAATCAATATTTCATTTCTCCGCTAGAGGGTAGAGACAAAGCTCAGTATTTCACTTCTCTGCCAGTAGGCAGAGCATGCAAAGCTCAATATTTCATTTCTCTGCTAGAAGGCAGAGACAAAGCTCAGTTTTTCTTTTCTCTGCCCCGTAAGGAGAGGATTCAAAGTTTATTATTTCATAATTTTCCAGTAGGCATAAGTTGAAGTTACATGTTTAATAGCTCAGTTAATATGCAGTAAAGTCACGAGAAATATGGTCAATTGAATAAACAAGCATGTAAAGTTCAAATGTCAATATATTCATTTTATTGCTCTTACTACTTGATACTGAGGAAGGTTATTGAATAATTGAATTGAAAACCTGAAAAGGTGATTAATTGTTTATATCTTATTTAGAATATGATGTTATAGATCCAAATATATGAGGAGATAATGGTATTCATAGATCATGTCCACTACTTACATTAACATATGATATTGTTTAATTAAGTTTACGAGTTCATACGAGTGGCTTTTGGTGCAAATGCTATTTCTCTTGCCTTGTGATTGGAACACACTATGCAAAAGGTGAATTCTTCAAAGAAAAGAATTTCGAACGACGGTTGTAAGTTATTATTGCATCGTATTTATTGTTTTAGGAGATGGGGTTATCTACTGAGCGATAATTGCTCACTCCCTTCTATTTTGTTCCCTTCCCAGGTTTTTTTTTTTGAAATAGCAGGAAAGGGTCAGCCCAAGTAAGCCGAAAGGGAGTCACTGCTGCCTATAAGTTAAATGATGGACTCGTACGTGAACTGCAATGTGTTTTGTGGTGTGTGATTGTAAATTGAGTTCTTGTGTGCTTAGTTGCATATCATTTAGAGTCGCTTTGTATGGTCATATGAGCTACCATCTAAGTTGTCAGGGCTGTATTTGTCGCTGTTTATTTGGTTAACATTAAAATGCATTGGTTATAGTGCTCCGGGCGGGTGGCCCGTAGAGCTGTGTACTCCGGCGGGTGGCCGTTGAGTTAGTTTTTATTGTTTTTCAGTGCAGGGAATTAATTGTAGGGCTGTAAGCCTGGGAAAATGGTCAAGTTTTAGGGGAAACTCTGTCCGTTTTGTCCCAGAATTTATGGGCAAAATAGTAAAACTCCTGACTTTAGGGTTGGGGGCCTTATCATTTGAGTCCCCATAAAGTTCACTAAATCAAGCAGCCGTGTTCCATCATGGAACGGTGGTAATGCCTCCAATCAAATTAGAAGTCTTCCGTTGCTAAATTATAATAATAAGTGGTTATGTTAGAATAATCAGATATTAGCAATTGGGGACGTTACAAAGGGAATATGCTATGCATCCTAAAGAGTGGCTTAAGGAAGCTACTCATCTAAGAGGTTCATGGAGGAGCTCTAGCTGGGCACTTTGACAAGACTTACTCTATGCTGAAGGGCACTATTACTGGCCTAAGAAGGCCAAGGATGTTGATCATATTATCAAAAGATGAACCACCTGTTCTTTGGTCAAAAGTCATGTTCTACCTCAAGTTTTATACTCTCGACTGCCTCTTCTTTCATCTCCATGAGACGATATAAGTCCAGATTTTATTATAGGTTTACTAAGGACCTAGAAGAGAAAGGATTCAAACATGGTGGTGGCTGATAGTTTCTTAAAATGGCTCATTTTATTCCTTGACACACTACTTATAATGCTTCAAATGTGGCCAATTTGTATTTTAGGGAGGTGGAAAGGCTTTATGGCATCCCTAGAAGCATGATCTCTGATAGAGAGACCAAGGTTCTAAGTTATTTCTGGCTCACACTTTGGAGAAAGATAGGGACTGTGGTTAAGTTCAGTATTGTATGCCATCCTTGGACTGATGGCTAAACTGAAGTAACTGACAGAACCCTAGGTACCTTACTTAGGGTGCTAGTGAAGAAAAGCCTCAATGGTTAGGATGAACTAGTTCTCGTTGCATAGTTTTCATGTAACATACTCTAAGCGAGGCCATAAGGATGTCACCATTTTAGGCTCTATATGGCCATGATCCCCTCACTCCTCTAGACTTAGTACCAATATCCACCCCTACTAAGTTTAGCTGGGAGGCTGAAAAGAGAGCAGCGAAGATCAAGGGCCTTCATGCAAAGTTAGAGAAAGGATTAAGAAAAGTAATGAGCAAGCAAGAGCTCCGGCTAACAAGCATAGAAAAGATGCTCACTTCCAACTTGGAGACTTAGCTTAGATCTACCTCAGGCAAGAGAGGTTTCCTGCCAAAAGGAAGTCCAAGCTCATGCTAAGATCTAATGGTCCATTTGAGGTCTTAGAGAGGATTGGTCCTAATGCCTGCAAGGTGGACCCCCTAGAGAGTATGGTGTCTTAGCCACCTTTAATGTGGTTGATCTTGGCCTATAGTATGTTGAAAATGAGGAGTTACCTAGTTTGAGGACAAACTCTTCTCAAGAAGGAGGGCTGATAGAGACCAAGGCTCTAATAAGCTTAGGGAGGTGACAATGTGAGTCCAATACTAAAGAAAGTTAAGGAGGTCATGACATTAATCAGAAATGGCCTGTAACATACACTAGTTTCACCCTCAGTTCATCCAGTCCTTGAGCAGCATTTGTGAGCATGAGTAGGCTAGTTCATGTTGAGGAGGATACCCGCTACTCTATCTCTCTCTTTTATTTTGACATTTTTATGATCTAATAAAGTAGTTAGAGCATTTTGTGAGCTCACTAGGCCATTCAAACAAGTCTAAGATTCCAACAACGCAATTTGGACTACAATCAAGCATAATCTAGGTTTGGTGGGAAATTTAAAAGCTTCAAGCCATGCTTTATTCATGTGTTTGAAGCCTTAAAAGGACACCAAAATATTGATCAGATGAGCCCTCAAAAGATGGTAGCTGGCTCCCTAACGACTTGCTATTATTTGGATAAAATTTGAAGAAAACAACCTTTTATGTAGTTTATGCTGCTAATGATGCAGAATGACGATTGCATGATTTAAATCAACTGTAAGTTGCTTATTTTTCCACTTAGGGGATTAAATAGTGTATTAGACTTAGAATTTTATGTTTGGCTCATTGATACCTCATTTAGTCACTCGTATAATTAGCTTAGGTGTCATCCTGCTACTTGTGCTAGCCTAATCTGAATGTGTTCTTCCAAAGCCAAGTTGCTTAGACTTAGACAGTTTGATATGCCTTATGGCCATTGGATTGTGTAAGAGAGGAGGGCATATAAACCCTCTCTTTATTTTTAAGCAACTCAGATTATTGCATCTTGAATCAAAGCACCTGAGCTTGCACTCAATTTTCTCTAAAACTGCTTGTAGTAATATCTTGAGTTGGCAGCTCAAGTGGTTATATATTAGACTAGTTTAGCTCATCTAGGTGGCGTTTCTATATCTTAACTGATCTAAGGTGACTGCCCAAGTGGATGCAAGTGTGATGTGTTAATATCACTTGTTTGAATCACTTGATTATCCAACTCTGTCTTGACTGTTTATAGTTACTTTGTATTTGCTTGTGATTCTGAGCTATGTGAGAGTAAGGATAGGTACATCATTAATTAAGTGTATTAATTTATATGATTTTGTCTTTTAAATTGTCTTAATTTATTTCGCGAAATTAGTAATTTAGTGAAAATAGGCCAAGGAGAGATTATGCGAGATTAACAAAGTAGATTGGGTCATCCGTTGTGGAGTCAATTGGGCTTGAATTATTTAGGTCCAATTTCATTTACGGGTTTACTAAGTTTAACGAGACAAAGAAAATGCATAAATAAAGAAAAGAAGCCAATCACCTTCTTCTTGCTGAAACCATGACATGTGCTTGCTCAAACACTCCAAAAACTCCTCACTAAAAAAACCCAACCTCCCATGTTTCAAGCAAATTCCATACCATTCCCATACCCACTATTTAGAAAGAGAGAAGATAAAACAAGTAGAGAGAGAAAGTGAGGGTGAAAGAGAGAAGAGGGAGGAGAACAATAGCGTTAGCGGGAAGAACAGCAGGAAACGGGTAACAGAGCAGTACTGGGTATGGGGAAGAACACAAACCAACAGCCATGAGGAGGAGGACTCAAACCTAGCCCAAAAATGCTCTATTAACCCATAAATAAGACCCTTAAGCTTGTAGTAAGGTGGGTGATTCTTAATCCCTTAAATTACTAATTAATTTTAGAATTTTCTGGTTTGCACATGGAAGAGATTTTGTGGAATTATGAAGGGGATTGTTGTGAATTGTGAAATTTTGGAATAGGAAGGATTGAATGAATGATCAAGACTTTTGGGTTGTTGTTGATGTGAATTTGAGATTGTAATTTGGGTCGTGTTGTGATGGAGGGAGATAGGGACCGTGCTGAGTGAGCCTTTGATGAATGCTTGTTGTTTTTACTCTTTTGTTGGTGTGTGTGTTGTGCTTTGATGCTATAATATCCCATTGAGTCTTATATGAAGGATTGTGTATGTGTGTTCATGATGGCAGGATAGGAAGCCGTTGTTGGTCGGTTCAACAGCCAGGTCTAATTTTGGATCGGGAGGGTGAATTGTGCAACAATTTGATCCAGTTCAATCATATTTATCTTATGCTATCTTGAAATGGCATATCTATATTGTATTTACTTTGCTAACTCATGAGATTAAAAGCCGGTTGCTAACTCATGAGATTAAAAGCCACTTGTGAACCTTCATACGTCGTAAATGTTGTTGCTTCAACAGAAGATAGCACTTATCATGCCAAGACTATTTTCAAAACTAGAGCTATTTTACCAATTAAGAGCTACTTTATGGCCTCTATATAGCCAAAGTGCGGCGAATTCCTCTTGCCTTTAAAGTTCTAATTGCTGAGACTATTTTGGTAAAGCTTATTTACTTGATTGGATGCATTGTAAAAACGAATTGCACTTGAAATATTTTGGGCTCGTAGGGTACTGCTAATTATAAAGGAGTCAGTTGAGGAAGTAGACCCAAATAAAGTGGGAGCCCTAGTTTCTGGGGAGCTAACCCAATTAAAGTGAGAACCCTAGTTGAAAGTAGCTTGAAAATAGTTTGATATAGTCTAACCTTCCGCAACACAAAATGTAGCAAGAGCAAGAGAAACGCAAATAACTTCGAGAATCAAGATGCACCTCAAAGAGAGAAAAAGGGTCATAAAATAACCGCCACATGTATGTCAATAACCATATCTTAGAGATTATAGGGATATTATTAAAGATAAGCTAACAAAAGATGAAAGCTTATGGTTGAATATGCATTCCACGCATTTGATGTAGACTATCCTAAAACATAAGTAGTTATTTGTAACACCCCCAGCCTCTAGGGCCAAAAGTGTTACGTTTTCTTAGCTTTTTACTTAAATTCTGGGACGAAACGGACAGAGTTTCCCCTAAAAACTGACCGTTTCCAAGCTAAAAGCCTTATAATAAATCCCTGCAAATCAACGAAAGCGTAAAACATTTAAAAGAAGCTCAACGGCTACACGTCGGAGTTCATAACTCAACGAGCCACTTGCTCGGAGTACACCAAACAGAATAGTTCATGAATGAAGAAGAAACGAAGGATACAACTCAATGGTTCACACAACCGGAGTATGGGGTTTACATCCCAAAACATAACTAACTTTGACCAAGAAGACATTTAACTAGTTAGATGGTTGGCTCATATGGCCATATAGAGAGACTCATAAACAATATGCATTACATGAACTAGAATATTTGTTTACAAACATTTACAAACTAAGAACACATAACATGACTTCCTTAAACACGTAAGATCCTTTCAAATGGGCACAAACGACACCTTGCAGTCAAGAACAGGTTCCATCTTGACATAGCTGATTCAACTTCTTCTCGTTATAAAGAAAACCTAGGGAAAAGGGGAAAGAGTAATGGGATGAGCAACCACACGCTCAGTGAGTGTTCCCCATCCCCCTTAAAACCAAAACCGTTGCAGGCAATAATATCTTTACTAGTCAGATATCATGTATCCATACTTTAATATCATAGTAGGCATTCATAAAATTCCTATGGAAATATCACTAACCATAAACTTGACTTTTAGCACTCAAACACATTTTTAGGTCTTTAAATCACCAAACTTCTTTACTAACAGGCAGTCAAACACTTAAACAAGTGATGAGGCTAAGCACAGAGACTTTCTTTTTCATAAACATAACTTCTTAGTAGTCTGTTCGAACTATGCATGAAACCCTATTCACATGATGTGCACATAAGGTTATCTCTTTTTATAATAATACTTTTCTTGGTATTTCATTCATTATGAGGTGCATAAGATATACACATTTCAAGTCTCAATCAAATCTCATTCATAGGGTATGCATGAATATGCTTATAAGACTTTCTTTTCATATTCTTATCTTACTTAATATCTCATTCATAAGCTATAGTTAGAACATGCACATGTCATACACAGAAAGCTTTCTTTCTTTTTACTGAAAACACTTCTTTTATCCTCTTGAGGCTCATAAAAACTCTACTCTTAGCCTCTTGAGACTCATAAAAACTCTACTCTTAGCCTCTTGAGACTCATATTCTTTGAAAGAATCTCTTTCATCTTGGTCTCATAATGACCGTTAAAAACTTTCTTTCTGAAATACTTAAAAAGGCGAAACGCCAACTGCTTTTCTCATTTGATAAGAAACAACTTCTGGGCATAAGATCATCATAAAGTGCTGGTTTGGAGAGATCTACACTCAATCCCAGTGAGATTAACTCACACTAAGCTCTTACTCCCGGGATGGCAACTAACTTTTAGACCTTAACCCTCGTTAGGGTCTCTAGGGATTACTCTCTAGGCTAGGGATTCCCCCGTTCAAGCAGGTTCACTCCCATCTATTGTCCCTAAGCACTTATCTTAGTTATTTAAACTGGTCATAACGACTAATAAGTTTGTTGTCTCTCATAGCGAAATCTTTATCGTGCAACTCAGGCCTTTGTAAAACTCTTTAGGGATTCCCCCATTCAAGTGAGTTCACTCCCAAGACTGTATTCATTTAATTAAAACAGGCCATCATGCACTAATACTTATGGCTACTATCATTTCAAAACATGAAATCCTTCTTTGAAAAAACTCACCCTTATGCACATAATGCAATTCGAAGACATCGAAGGGAAGGGGGGTCCACATGTAGCACATAGACACGCATAATGCATCTTATTGACCAAATTGATAGTCACATATATTTTTTAAGATATACTACTATTAAAGATGTAAAAAAATAATTCACCAAAAAATATCAACATGCACCAACTAATTAACATGCAACGACTATATAGGTACTTCATAAACTATTCACCGAACATCTAAATCATGATCTATTCTAGGAAAAACTTTATTACTTCCACCTTATGACCAATTTTTATCAACAAATCACATATCATTATTGCAAGACTAATCACATGTTTTGTTTGGTGGCGTTTGGCCAATAAATGATTGAAATATCAACTACGCAAAGCTTATAGCAGTTCTTGGATCAAAATAGAACGGGAAAAAAATATCTAACTACGGGTATTGTACTTTGCAACATAAAAGAAATTTTAAAAGGTAAAAATGTTATCTACAGAAGAGTAACAACTAAATCCAAATATTACCATATAATTACCTCGATCCACCTAACAAACACTATGGTCATTTGGGATTGGAATTGACAACAAGTTTAATGCAAGCATAACATTGCCCTGAGAACTTGTTCTAGCATAAGTTACATTGATGCACAAAGGAGCAACGTTCTGTAGTGAAGTCCCAAAAGCCACAATGACGTATCAATGTGTAACATTGTTAATAGGTAAGATAATTATTGCTCAAAACTAATTATAGAATCATTCATTACAAACTTGAGGGAATAGAACACTACTTGCATCCTATGGACTCTCTAGATCCATGAAAGATATACTCATGAGGAATGGAGCAAAATTCTGCATTGAACTCCAAATAGCAAACAATATAGATAACTTCATAACATAGATCAAATTAAGGGCAAATACAATTATTTAGAATCGTTCATTACCAACTTTAGGCAAAATAACACCACTTGGATCCTTAGCTAAGGACACTCCTACTCGCTTAGATCACTATTGAAAAATCAACTTTTTCCGACGGAAAATGAGTTTTTCAGCGAAAATTCCGCCCGACTGTGTCTTTCGGAATAAGGAGGGTCGGGAGACGTTCCGATAGAAATAGTAAGTTCATCAGACCGCTTCTCTGACGGAATTGGGGGGTCGACGGACTCATTCGTCGAATGCAAACGAAAATTCGCGAAATTTTTTTTTTCCCGAATTCCGTCGGCAATTCTGTTGGAACAGCCGGATTCCGTCGGAATTTTTTAAATTTATTTAAAAAATAAAAAATATAATACCAAACTATAAAAATATTTTTAAATGTATCTAATAGACAATAAATTTTCATCATTGGCGTTAAATTGATATTATTATTAAATTACGCTTGATTAATTAAAAATTATATTCTTTAACAACAAAGTACAAAATTGAGAGTAAATTATCATCCCAACAAATTAACATCAACGTAACAAACTAACTATATAAACTATTAAATTTGCATAGTTACATGCAAACAAATTATACAAATTATTAAATTCAATGTATATACTTAATTAACAATAAATTTATACAAATTACTCAGGAGAAAACCTTATCAAGAAGTCGACGACGAATGACGACGAGAGGAGGTCATAGCGGCAACCGGCGGTGGGGCGATGGCTAGTGGTGGTGCTCGCTCTCTCTCTCTCTCTCTCTATTTTACGAAATGAGCAACGGAAAAATGAAACGAATGACGAGTTTTATAAGAGAATGTCCGACGAAATATGCCATCCAATTTCTATCGAAATTCAGACGGATTTTTCCGTCGGAATATTTAATTTTTTTTTTTGCAGAGAACTGGTCAACATTGACCACTGTTCTGACGGATATTCCGTAGGACTTCCGTTGGGATTCCGATGGAGTGGTCGGAATCTGTCGGAGATTCCGACAGAATAAGAGTTCGTCGGAACACCCGCCGCCTTGTTTTACTTTTTCCATCTTTCTGTCGTCGTGTCTGCCGGCCTCTCCGGCGATCTCTTTTTCGGTCGGCATTTTCCATCGAAAAAAACAGAATTTTTAGTAGTGACGATAATCAATGCTTCCCAACATATTAGAAAAATCAAATGCTTCCATAACTTTCAATAGACGAACAACATCGGTTGTCAAGACTCTTCCCCCAATACTGCAATGACACCTTTGGAAAACGTTTTCAAGAACTTTATTGTTATGCTTGTACCAATCTTTAAATATTGTTCTATATAATTAGCGGCTATGTCATAGCCCCATATGCCACCATCTGCATGGCCATAGTACACTTAGTTGAATCAACCCATGCTTCCTAATTGCATCATACCTCAACTAAAAGTACTTAGAATCAAGGGGCCCCAAAATGCAGATGAATAAGGGCTTCTACATTTTGAATTATATGACAAAATGTTGTTCATCGTATGTTCTACATTGTAGTCTTTGCATAAGCAGCCATGGGCTCATGTTGGTCCTAAGCAAGCTAGGTCACCTTAGAGGGGTCCTAAATAGGTGACTCTGAACAACAACAAATAAAAACTTTAAGCACAATTTATAGCAGAATATAGTGAACTTAAAGACATTTAGCAAATAAACCAAGGACGTTGAACAGACAAATCAAGGACATTGTGAATATTAGAATGTAAAGCATGTGTTATTTGTTAATGAGGTTTACCCGTTCAATTGGGATACATCCTCACTTTAGGACCTTTCCTTAGGATTCAACTGACTTGTATATATGGCTCCAAGATTATACAACCAAATGTCCACCAGCCTAAACCCCTACTTAAGAAGGATCATGTAACAACCCTTAGTTAATACGCTACTTAACTACTCTAGTTAGGGAATTAAGCAAGGTTTTGCAATGAAACACTAAGGGATTAATAGGTACTATCGTCACATGCTCAAATGAACAACTAAGGTTGAAAATGTGAATTCTTTTGAGAACTATGACTAAGACATAGAGCATAGAATCCTTATTTTTTAAACTTAACTCATAGTTTGATCACAACTTCAAGTCACACATCATGCTCATAAATTAGAGGGAAATAGTTTAGTCGTGTTCCTAAGCCGGGACAATTTTCTTTTGAGAGCCAACTTGAGTTGTGTCGGTAGGACCTAACATGCATAGTTTTAAATTAGAGATGCATTATTAACCTTCCTTTCTTTTCCCCTTTTCATGATTCCCTTTAAATGATTACAGAAAATAAAAAGGAAATAACCATAAAATCAAAGTGAACTTGTACCTTAACCAAATATATGTAAAAACTAAATAACCAATATGATTTTTAGTTGGTGTATAAAGCATACTTGCGCAAGTGAAATTTCAGGTTACAAAACCAAAACTACCAATTTTTGTTAGCCAAATGGATGCAAATAACAACATGCACGTATGCAGATAATTGAGCTCGAACATATAGCATCCACAATGCCCAAGACGTGCACCATTTAAACATAGCAATTATATAAAGTCATGGCTATCTAGTAAGTGACAAAAATAATCACCTTTCTGGTCCATATACTTATACATCTAATCCTTGTGGTAATTGGACCCTTGGCAATAAAATGATTAGAAACATACCTTGAAAAACTTTTTTTTTAGCATGCACAAGCTAGTCACAATAATGCACGTTGATTGGTTTTCTTTGAGGTAGATGCTAGATTTCAACACTTAAAGTCAGAGTTAGTTTTCTTTAATCCTAGATCCCCATCTCTTTGGACATTCTAATTTAGAATTTTTAAAATGTTTTCGGTGGACATAGATCATTACCTAAAAATCACTGGGAGGTTATGTAAAATTTTCGTGTTAGAAGCTACGTTGTAAGAAATATGACAGAAAACATACGACTAATCCCAAAGTCTACGTATATTTTCAAAATCCTTAGCACTTAGAAGCACCTTATGGTTCCCTAGCCACTACCTTTTACCCTTTTTCTATAAATACGTGAGCTATAATAGATTAAATTCTATGTGTGTGTGTATATATATACCTGTGTATGTGTGTGCATATGTATGCACAAACCCACACACACACAAACAAACATTGCAATTTTTTTGACATATCAGTCTCACAAAAATGTTAAAATAATCAATGGTTTCATTCAACAAAATGCAAGTTAATCTCTAAAATTAATGTCAGTCCCACAATAGAAAAAAAAATGTTGTCCATCGTAAATAAAAGGCTATTAAGTTTGGAAGATTTTCCTTCTATAAAAAGGATATTCTTTACTAAAATATTTCATGTTAAGTATCGAAGAGTATATGTGTGT
>JACYFF010031955.1:66456462-66469864 GCA_017589665.1 Selenicereus undatus
ATCCCACCCTCACCAGGCACCCCACTGATGCTTGGGAGCCCTGGGGAGGCCTACGTGGTGATAGACATCCCTGACACCCCAGACTTAGTGGTGATTAGTTCTAGTTCTGGGGATGAGGACCACCAGGGGGAGGAGGACGATCCAGAGGAGGATCATCCCGAGGGGGATCAAGACAGTGATGAGATGGGGATAGAGCAGCAAGCGGAACAAGGGGCGGACGAGCTGATGGTGGACTTAGAGGAGGAACATGAGCCACAAGTTCAACATGAGGTTGATAATGCCGAGTCAGAGGCATCCACAAGCAGTTTCGACTCAGGTGCAGAACCTGACAATGAGTCTGACCCAGATTACGATCCATCTAGAGATCATTAGGTAGTTCTAAGGGTCGGTGTAGTGGTTTTCATTTTGAACCCTGTATGTAGATATGGTATGGTTGGATTGGATGGTTATATTTTGTGTGGCATCTGACATTGTATATAGTTAGTCCAATCCTCTCTGACCATGACGACATGATCTGTAACTCTTTTTGGTCATGTGACGGATCTAGTGTTTAGGGGCTATTTAGTGCTTAGTGTTTAGGAGTTAGAACTAGGCTTGTTTATTCAACTAGGTGTTGTATGCCTTTGTTGTTCATGTATATAAATAAGCAACTATGTATGTAAGTAAGCAGTTATGAAATCAAATGATGGCGCCTTGAGTTATGAAATATTCTTTGAGCCATCTCCTATGTATTTATTGGGCACGTTTATCTTATATGTCTAGGGTCCCAGTGTCTGAATTGTTTTATTTAATGTCTGATCAGAATGTCTCAGTTAGTGCAAAACGACATTGGGGTCCATGTGGAGGACAATTCGGAGCAAGGCTAGGGATCGGGTGATCAAGCCTCATGTCGGGGACCACCACATGGTGACATGCCATCGTCGCTCTCTGAATTAGCTAGCAACTTAGGAAACTCGAGTTACTGGCCAACCTTAGTTGCTGAATTGATGAAGCAGATTCCCCAGGCACCTACTGAAACTCCTCCCAAGGAGGATAAATTGGCAGATAGGGTAGCACGGTGCAACCCTAAAGTTTACAATGGATCTTATGATCCAGTAGTACTGGAAGAATGGATAAGGGGAATGGAGAAAATTTTTACGGTAGTTGAGGTACCAGAGGAAAAGAAAATGAACATTGGGACATATTATTTGTCAGGTGAAGCTGACATTTGGTGGAATACTGTGAAGAATAAGCTCAAAGGGCTTGAATTCACCTGGAATAATTTTTTAACGGAGTTGAGGGCAAAATTTTACCCAGCTGTGGTGCAAAGGCAAAAGGAGAAAGAACTTATGGAGTTAAAAATGAGCGGTACCATGTCAGTGATGCAGTATGCTAGTAAGTTCACCGAACTATCTAGGTTTGTTCCTAAATTTGTGTCATCTGAAAGGTTAAAGATGAGAAGGTTTGAGGAAGGTTTGGCCTTCTATATTCGAAATCAGTTAGCTGGACAATCAATTCTGACTTATCAAGAATTAAATGAGCGAGCAGCCAAAGTGGAAAGAGTGAAGATGGAGTTGAGGGCACTGAATCCAATCAACCACAAGTGAAAGGGGTTTGAGCGGGGGACTCCAAGTGAGAGTGTGAACAAGAACCAGCAGAACCAGAAGAAACCTACTCCTGTTCCCTCTAAGAGCCGTCCTGCAGGCTCGACAGCACCTTGTGCGAAATGTGGAAGAACAAACCACACCACTCCCGAATGCCGCGTTGGCACCAACAAATGCATGTGGTGTGAAAGTCCTGAACATTTCATCGTTGTATGCCCCCGAAGACTAAAAGTTGTAGACAAGGGCGCAGTGAAACCCTTGGCCCCGCTCCGCCAGGGACCTCCACTTTCAAGGCCTGCAGTTGCAGGAAGGGCATTTGTGATGAACAAAAAGGAAGCTGCTACCTCTGGTACGGTAGTCATTGGAACTCTCTTTTTAAATTCAAAGCCATTTTGCGTATTATTTGATTCGGGCGCCACTCATTCGTTTATATCTACCCGATCTGCTATACAATTGAGCCTTGACAATAGGAGGATGAAAACCAATTATAGAATCAAGGTACCCAACAATTCTGTGATTAAGTGCCCCCTCTCTTATGAACTTGTCCCCATCACCATTGGTGAAACCATTTTCCCTGTGGATTTAATTCAATTTGATTTGTCTGACTTTGATATCATTTTGGGGATGAATTGGTTGCATACTTATGGAGCCCAAATCGATTGTGAAGATCTTAAGGTTATCTTAAAAGATAAAAAAGGGAGAAAAGTGTGTTTTTATGGGCAGAGAGAGACAAACTTTTGTCCTTTGATTTCCGCTATGAAAGTAAGCTGTTATGTCATAGGTGTATTGTATATTGGTGTTATGCTATCAACACTCAAACAAAGGAAGAGACAGCAGAAAATATACTTGTTGTCTGTGATTTTGAAGATGTTTTCCCTGAGGAGTTACCAGGGCTACCCCCGTAGAGGGAAATTGATTTTGGAATCGAATTACTTCATGGAGCCCAACCTACTTCTAAAGCCCCATATCGTATGGCCCTAACGGAGCTTAAGGAACTAAAGATTCAACTAGATGAGCTGTTACAAAATGGCTTTATTAGGCCAAGTGTGTCACCATGGGTTGCTCCAGTGTTATCTGTCAAGAAGAAGGACATAACCTTGAGGCTATGTATTGATTATAGGGAGTTAAACAAGATTACCATCAAGAACAAGTATCATCTGCCACGAATAGATGATTTGTTTGATCAATTACAAGGAGTAGAAGTGTTCTCTAAGATTGATTTGAGGTCAGGGTACCATCAACTTAGGATTAAACCTGATGACATTCCTAAGCTAGCATTTATAACCAGGTATGGTCACTATGAGTTCACAGTGATGCCTTTTGGTCTCGTTAATGCTCCTGCAGCCTTCATGGACCTTATGAACAGGGTTTTCAGACCCTATTTAGACAAATTTGTAGTGGTGTTCATAGATGACATCCTTATCTATTCTAAGGACAAGGAAGAGCATGCTGATCAGTTGCGGACAGTATTGCAGGCTCTGAGGGAGCATCAACTCTATGGCAAATTAAAAAAATGTGAATTTTGGTTGGAGGAAGTGGTATTTTTGGGGCATGTGGTTACAAAAGAAGGAATTAAAGTTGAACCCAGAAGGTGAAAGCAATCACAGAATGGCCAAGGCCTACCAATGTCACTGAGATTAAAAGCTTTTTGGGTTTAGCAGGTTACTACCGAAGGTTCGTCAAGGACTTTCGAAAATAGCTTCACCACTAACCAATCTACTAAAGAAGGTGAATAAGTTCGAGTGGACTGAAAGATTTGAGAAAGCTTTCCAAGAGCTAAGGCAGCGACTGACTACCGCCCCGATCCTAACGTTACCAATAGAAGGAAAGGAGTATACTGTTTACAATTATGCTTCGAAGAACAGTCTAGGGTGCGTGTTGATGCAGGATGACAAAGTAGTAGCTTATGCCTCTCAACAACTCAAGCCGTATGAGAAAAACTACCCTACCCATGACCTGGAGTTAGCAACCATGGTCTTTGCTTTGAAAATTTGGAGGCATTATTTATATGGGATACCATGCAAGATCTATACTGATCATCAAATTTTAAAGTATATCTTCACCCAAAAGGAGCTCAATTTGAGGCAACGGCGTTGGCTTGAGTTGCTTAAAGATTATGATTTGCAGATTCAATATCATCCGGGCAAAGCAAATGTGGTGGTGGATGCCTTGAGTAGGAAGTCGCAACATAGCTCAAAAACTATGGTGATTACTCAATTGAACCTCTTGAGATAACTGGAGGACTTTGGGATTCAATTAGTATCTCATAGGCAAACGAATGCTCAACTATCAGCACTTACTGTTTAGTCTTCCCTAGTGGAAGAAATCTGACTGAATCAAGAAAGTGATCCCGAACTCCAAAGCATAAAGCAAAATTTAGAAAAAGGGGAGTCTCCCGGTTTTGTAGTACACGAGGATGGGACTTTGCGGTTCCAGAATCGCCTATGTGTGCCCAAAAATGGGGAAGTAAGATAGCAAATCCTGGAAGAGGCTCACAATACTCATTATTCAGTGCATCCAAGAGGCACAAAGATGTATAGAGATTTGAGACAATATTTTTGGTGGAATAATATGAAGAAAGATGTTGCAGAATATGTGAACAAGTGTTTAATATGCCAGAAAGTTAAAGCAGAGCATCAGCGCCATGTGGGTGAACTACGACCCTTAGAAATTCCCACTTGGAAGTGGGATTCAATCTCAATGGACTTTGTTATGGGTTTACCCCTTTCTGGCTCGAAAAAGAATGTTATCTGGGTCACAGTTGATTGACTCACAAAGTCGGCTCATTTCCTACCAGTTAAGGATACTTGGGGAATTGAAAGACTAACCCAACTATATGTTAAGGAGATAGTTTGTCTACATGGGATCCCTTTAGACATAGCCTCGGATGGGGATCAAAGATTCCAAGCGCGCTTCTGGCAAGCGCTTCAAAAGGCCTTTGGAACCAAACTAAACTTCAGTAGCTCCTGTCATCTAGAAACAGATGGACAAACTGAAAGAGTGAATCAAATTGTGGAGGACATGCTGAGAGCTTGCGTATTGGAGTTCCAAGGGAAATGGGAAGATGATTTACCTTTGGTGGAATTCTCTTATAACAACAGCTATCAATCCACCATCAAAATGGCCCCATTTAAGGCTCTGTATGGGAGAAAATGTAGAACCCCGTTGTACTTGAGTGATTTGGATGAGACACTGATTATAGGTCCTGAAATGATTCAAAAGACCACTGAGACAATAAGAAAGATTCGGGAGCATATCAGGGTTGCCCAAAGTTGGCAGAAAAGTTATACAGACAAAAGAAGAAGGCCTCTTGAGTTTCAAGTAGGTGATAAAGTTTTTCTGAAAGTTTCACCAACTAGAGGCGTCAAGAGGTTCGGAGTATGGGGCAAATTGAGTCCAAGGTATATTGGACCATATGAAATCATTGAAAAGTTGAATCCTGTCACTTATCGTCTGGAGTTGCCTGCCGAACTTGAGCACGTGCATAACGTGTTTCATATCTCTCAGCTTCGAAAATACATACCAAATCCAGACCATATCATTGTAGCTGAACCTATTGATATCGCTAACGATCTAGTATATGAGGAGCGTCCTGTCCAAATACTAGATCGTAGGACCAAACAGTTGCGTTACAAGCACATACCATTGGTCAAACTACTCTGGACAAACCACACCTCCCAGGAGGCCACCTAGGAGACCGAAGAGGCTAAGAAAACTGCATATCCACATTTATGCGAGGTAATCTTGCATGATATGGTGAAATTCATTAGTTTCGAGGACGAAACTTTTTAAAGGGGGAAAACTGTAATAGTCCGACCCTAAATTCTGTTTATTAATTTCATTTCATTAATCCATGTGATTAATTTCATTTCAGTTACATCATTTCTTTTTATTATTCGCATCTTTTTATTATTGGGACATTTCTAACGAGACCTTTACTTTGCAATTCGGGGTTTTGTTCTAGTCAATTTTGAAAATCGATTTAGGCCTTGATATTTTACGAATTTAACGATTTAATGCTTTTCATGACACTACAATCATTTAACCTCAAACTTTGGAAAAAAAAAATCGTAAACGCACTTGGTTTCAGTTTTTTCTCTAAACCCGAGCTCGTTTAAGGCCGATTTTGAAGCAACAAGACTTGACCGTTATTTGTTCAGCTAAACCCTCTTAATTAAGCCTTAATCAAGCTTGATAATTTTGACTTTTCTACTTTTATTTGCAGCCAAGTAAATCTAGAATAAATTCTAAAATTTTCATTTTATTTTCATTTTACACCAAGCTTTCTAGAGACTTTCTCTCTCTTCCCTCTCCTCCTTCTCTCCCTACTCGGCACAGTAGCAGCAAAACCCCCCTCCTAGCCACCTTTCAACCACGAAAAACCCACAAAACATCCCCCACTCACCACCCCCAAACACCTCTTTCACTTCCATAAGCATCAAGAATCATATCTACCTCTTTTTCAAGCTCAAAGTGAGTGTTATTTCACCCCTATGCTGATTTTTGTTTTTGATTCTTGATCTTGCTGGTTTTTGTTTCTTATTTTGGTTGTTTTAGTGATGGATTATGCTATTTTTATGGTATTAAGAATCATCTTGTTGATGGATTATGGTCGAGTTGAAATTGGATGAGGCTAGGGTTAGGGTTTCATCTTGGTCATGCAAGCTTCTTGTTCAAGTGATGTTTATTGCTTGTTTTATCCTTGTTTTTGCTTATCTTTTAGTATATTGAAGTTTATTATGGTTTTTATGGTGTGTTGAAAAGATGATATTGAGTTCAATTTGACCCAAAGTTAGGGTTTTATCCATGAATGCATGGTTTGGACCAAACTTGTGTTAAACTTGAGGTATGTGTATATGTGCCTAGAAAATGGGCTTTGTTGGATATACATATGAAGTGAAATTGAGTGTGGTGTTTTTTATGATGTTGGGATGTACCATAGTGTGCTTACATGCTCTTAAGAAAGAGTTTAAGTTGAGGATTGGTGTGAAAAGTGAGAGAACAACCTCAATCAGTGAGGCTGGAATTTCCAGAAAAACAGGACAGCCGTTGAAATGACAATGGTAATGATCGGCCCATCCAAAAATTATGATTTTTGGTGATTATATATTTCAGTGCATTGGCTTTAAAATGACTCTTGAATCGCATCAATCCGAGGTCTGTGGAGAAAGGTATGGTCATTTTACCAAACCTGTGCAGGATGGGCTCAAAACTGATAGGTTGATGTTCTAGCCCCATTTTAGGAACCCTATCATGGGAATCATGTTTCGTGTCCTAAATGAAAATTTTAGGGGAATTCCTAATATGTTTATATTGGGGTCGTATGTCTCATTTTGAGGTCGGGAGTATAAGTTGTGGATTATTCATTCCATACCCTCGTCATAAGCCCTTACCCCCTAAACTCGCTACCGTGCCTTAACTCAGCATTTCTATACTTTATTTAACTTCAGCATTTTAGTTTAAGCTATTAACTGGTTTGGAAAAATTATTTATAAGCCTTTTCTTTTTATTTAAAGGTATCCATTATGCTAATTTTATTTAAAGGTATTCATTATAAAAATAAGTTCATTTCTAACCTCATATGCGTATAATGATTTTTGAACAGAATCAAGGCCTAAGCTCTCATTCTCTCCATTTTAGTGCATCTATTTACTCTGTGAACTAGCTTTTAAAAACCCCAGGTATGTTCATTGACTGTATCTTTAGAAATCAGCACGTATTTATCGAAATTGTAATGTTTTGGTAAGTACATCAATGAATCAATTGAATCAATGATTTATCACATAATTAGTGACCCCATCAGTTATCAGTTACAGGGCATTGCCCTCCAATTACCCGTGTGGCCTTAGGCCAGGTCTTCCGGTCGGCTTGTCAGGTGTACACCTATACATAGATCGTAATAGTTACTAAGGGGTGCACTAACAGATAATAATTGGCAATTTAGCTTTATATACATATCATTCCCTGTTTTTAAAATCAAAATGAATTGCAAAGCGGACCCTCATAATTTCTTTTTCAGTGAATCTTTATCAGTACAGGGATGCATGTACTGAGCTTTGGCTCACAGTTCGAAATGGTTTTATGTTTTGTTTTAGGAAAGTGTTTAGTAAACCGCTCTCAGCCAGGCAAGGAGGCTGAAGGTGATAAATAAGTCAGGATCGTTGGTGTGATTGGCGGATAGAAGTGCTAAGATGCTTTCATGCCTTATTGTGGTGCATTTTGGTGTTCCAGCTGTATATCTGAACTGCAACATGTATTTTGGTGTTACAACTGTATAATTAAACTGAGATACGTATGTTGATGTAACCTTGATGTAACCCTGGGAAGTTAGAATCATTCCTGTATGTAATTAAATGGTTTGAATGGACGTGATTGCCCTTTGAGGATAAACCTTGATTTTATGGCTAAATTTTCATATTCAAGCGAAGCCTTGTCCTTGCGGACGGAGGTAACGCCCATTCATTGATTTCTTGGTGTTAAGATTAGGTAGGTAAATGTAGCTATGATTTATGTATCATTGGGGCGTTATAGATTTGGTATCAGAGCCAGGTTGAGATTTTCTTGAGGAAAGTAGAGCTAGAAACTATAGGGTGAGAGTGGTTGTTAGGAGGGGCTATCGTATATTGCTAGAGTGATATTAGGAGAATGCAAGTTGCTTTTATTTGCATGTTCCTTATTTATGGATGGTTATGGTTATGTCTGCCTCTCTCATATGTGTTTTCTTTGTTAGATGGATCCCTATGGTGTTAACATGTTGCTGGGTGGATCAATGATAGCTGACATTGCGTTGCTCCATATTAGTATGGAGGCACACGTACAAGACCCTTACTCCTAGTTCCACAGTACTACGGTCTGTGCGCAGAGACTACTGGGGTCCTTACCCCCAGTTGGCCCGTGGGTGGAGTTCAGGCATCGTTATTACGACTTTATGATGACAGGGAACCCAGGCTTAGACGGGCCTAGGTTTCAAGCCCAGGGGGCTTGGATGACTCTCACTACAAAGTTGTTGTTGAGAGAGGAGTTTGAATTGAGGGGAATTACTATGGAAACTATTCAGCACGTCTTTCCCCTCCATCAGGTCCATCCCCCACCTGTAGCCCCAGCACCAGCACAGGGGCCACCCTCCCTGCCAGCACCAGCACAGGAGCCACCCATCCCACCCTCACCAGGCACCCCACTGATGCTTGGGAGCCCTGGGGAGGCCTACGTGGTGATAGACATCCCTGACACCCCAGACTTAGTGGTGATTAGTTCTAGTTCTGGGGATGAGGACCACCAGGGGGAGGAGGACGATCCAGAGGAGGATCATCCCGAGGGGGATCAAGACAGTGATGAGATGGGGATAGAGCAGCAAGCGGAACAAGGGGCGGACGAGCTGATGGTGGACTTAGAGGAGGAACATGAGCCACAAGTTCAACATGAGGTTGATAATGCCGAGTCAGAGGCATCCACAAGCAGTTTCGACTCAGGTGCAGAACCTGACAATGAGTCTGACCCAGATTACGATCCATCTAGAGATCATTAGGTAGTTCTAAGGGTCGGTGTAGTGGTTTTCATTTTGAACCCTGTATGTAGATATGGTATGGTTGGATTGGATGGTTATATTTTGTGTGGCATCTGACATTGTATATAGTTAGTCCAATCCTCTCTGACCATGACGACATGATCTGTAACTCTTTTTGGTCATGTGACGGATCTAGTGTTTAGGGGCTATTTAGTGCTTAGTGTTTAGGAGTTAGAACTAGGCTTGTTTATTCAACTAGGTGTTGTATGCCTTTGTTGTTCATGTATATAAATAAGCAACTATGTATGTAAGTAAGCAGTTATGAAATCAAATGATGGCGCCTTGAGTTATGAAATATTCTTTGAGCCATCTCCTATGTATTTATTGGGCACGTTTATCTTATATGTCTAGGGTCCCAGTGTCTGAATTGTTTTATTTAATGTCTGATCAGAATGTCTCAGTTAGTGCAAAACGACATTGGGGTCCATGTGGAGGACAATTCGGAGCAAGGCTAGGGATCGGGTGATCAAGCCTCATGTCGGGGACCACCACATGGTGACATGCCATCGTCGCTCTCTGAATTAGCTAGCAACTTAGGAAACTCGAGTTACTGGCCAACCTTAGTTGCTGAATTGATGAAGCAGATTCCCCAGGCACCTACTGAAACTCCTCCCAAGGAGGATAAATTGGCAGATAGGGTAGCACGGTGCAACCCTAAAGTTTACAATGGATCTTATGATCCAGTAGTACTGGAAGAATGGATAAGGGGAATGGAGAAAATTTTTACGGTAGTTGAGGTACCAGAGGAAAAGAAAATGAACATTGGGACATATTATTTGTCAGGTGAAGCTGACATTTGGTGGAATACTGTGAAGAATAAGCTCAAAGGGCTTGAATTCACCTGGAATAATTTTTTAACGGAGTTGAGGGCAAAATTTTACCCAGCTGTGGTGCAAAGGCAAAAGGAGAAAGAACTTATGGAGTTAAAAATGAGCGGTACCATGTCAGTGATGCAGTATGCTAGTAAGTTCACCGAACTATCTAGGTTTGTTCCTAAATTTGTGTCATCTGAAAGGTTAAAGATGAGAAGGTTTGAGGAAGGTTTGGCCTTCTATATTCGAAATCAGTTAGCTGGACAATCAATTCTGACTTATCAAGAATTAAATGAGCGAGCAGCCAAAGTGGAAAGAGTGAAGATGGAGTTGAGGGCACTGAATCCAATCAACCACAAGTGAAAGGGGTTTGAGCGGGGGACTCCAAGTGAGAGTGTGAACAAGAACCAGCAGAACCAGAAGAAACCTACTCCTGTTCCCTCTAAGAGCCGTCCTGCAGGCTCGACAGCACCTTGTGCGAAATGTGGAAGAACAAACCACACCACTCCCGAATGCCGCGTTGGCACCAACAAATGCATGTGGTGTGAAAGTCCTGAACATTTCATCGTTGTATGCCCCCGAAGACTAAAAGTTGTAGACAAGGGCGCAGTGAAACCCTTGGCCCCGCTCCGCCAGGGACCTCCACTTTCAAGGCCTGCAGTTGCAGGAAGGGCATTTGTGATGAACAAAAAGGAAGCTGCTACCTCTGGTACGGTAGTCATTGGAACTCTCTTTTTAAATTCAAAGCCATTTTGCGTATTATTTGATTCGGGCGCCACTCATTCGTTTATATCTACCCGATCTGCTATACAATTGAGCCTTGACAATAGGAGGATGAAAACCAATTATAGAATCAAGGTACCCAACAATTCTGTGATTAAGTGCCCCCTCTCTTATGAACTTGTCCCCATCACCATTGGTGAAACCATTTTCCCTGTGGATTTAATTCAATTTGATTTGTCTGACTTTGATATCATTTTGGGGATGAATTGGTTGCATACTTATGGAGCCCAAATCGATTGTGAAGATCTTAAGGTTATCTTAAAAGATAAAAAAGGGAGAAAAGTGTGTTTTTATGGGCAGAGAGAGACAAACTTTTGTCCTTTGATTTCCGCTATGAAAGTAAGCTGTTATGTCATAGGTGTATTGTATATTGGTGTTATGCTATCAACACTCAAACAAAGGAAGAGACAGCAGAAAATATACTTGTTGTCTGTGATTTTGAAGATGTTTTCCCTGAGGAGTTACCAGGGCTACCCCCGTAGAGGGAAATTGATTTTGGAATCGAATTACTTCATGGAGCCCAACCTACTTCTAAAGCCCCATATCGTATGGCCCTAACGGAGCTTAAGGAACTAAAGATTCAACTAGATGAGCTGTTACAAAATGGCTTTATTAGGCCAAGTGTGTCACCATGGGTTGCTCCAGTGTTATCTGTCAAGAAGAAGGACATAACCTTGAGGCTATGTATTGATTATAGGGAGTTAAACAAGATTACCATCAAGAACAAGTATCATCTGCCACGAATAGATGATTTGTTTGATCAATTACAAGGAGTAGAAGTGTTCTCTAAGATTGATTTGAGGTCAGGGTACCATCAACTTAGGATTAAACCTGATGACATTCCTAAGCTAGCATTTATAACCAGGTATGGTCACTATGAGTTCACAGTGATGCCTTTTGGTCTCGTTAATGCTCCTGCAGCCTTCATGGACCTTATGAACAGGGTTTTCAGACCCTATTTAGACAAATTTGTAGTGGTGTTCATAGATGACATCCTTATCTATTCTAAGGACAAGGAAGAGCATGCTGATCAGTTGCGGACAGTATTGCAGGCTCTGAGGGAGCATCAACTCTATGGCAAATTAAAAAAATGTGAATTTTGGTTGGAGGAAGTGGTATTTTTGGGGCATGTGGTTACAAAAGAAGGAATTAAAGTTGAACCCAGAAGGTGAAAGCAATCACAGAATGGCCAAGGCCTACCAATGTCACTGAGATTAAAAGCTTTTTGGGTTTAGCAGGTTACTACCGAAGGTTCGTCAAGGACTTTCGAAAATAGCTTCACCACTAACCAATCTACTAAAGAAGGTGAATAAGTTCGAGTGGACTGAAAGATTTGAGAAAGCTTTCCAAGAGCTAAGGCAGCGACTGACTACCGCCCCGATCCTAACGTTACCAATAGAAGGAAAGGAGTATACTGTTTACAATTATGCTTCGAAGAACAGTCTAGGGTGCGTGTTGATGCAGGATGACAAAGTAGTAGCTTATGCCTCTCAACAACTCAAGCCGTATGAGAAAAACTACCCTACCCATGACCTGGAGTTAGCAACCATGGTCTTTGCTTTGAAAATTTGGAGGCATTATTTATATGGGATACCATGCAAGATCTATACTGATCATCAAATTTTAAAGTATATCTTCACCCAAAAGGAGCTCAATTTGAGGCAACGGCGTTGGCTTGAGTTGCTTAAAGATTATGATTTGCAGATTCAATATCATCCGGGCAAAGCAAATGTGGTGGTGGATGCCTTGAGTAGGAAGTCGCAACATAGCTCAAAAACTATGGTGATTACTCAATTGAACCTCTTGAGATAACTGGAGGACTTTGGGATTCAATTAGTATCTCATAGGCAAACGAATGCTCAACTATCAGCACTTACTGTTTAGTCTTCCCTAGTGGAAGAAATCTGACTGAATCAAGAAAGTGATCCCGAACTCCAAAGCATAAAGCAAAATTTAGAAAAAGGGGAGTCTCCCGGTTTTGTAGTACACGAGGATGGGACTTTGCGGTTCCAGAATCGCCTATGTGTGCCCAAAAATGGGGAAGTAAGATAGCAAATCCTGGAAGAGGCTCACAATACTCATTATTCAGTGCATCCAAGAGGCACAAAGATGTATAGAGATTTGAGACAATATTTTTGGTGGAATAATATGAAGAAAGATGTTGCAGAATATGTGAACAAGTGTTTAATATGCCAGAAAGTTAAAGCAGAGCATCAGCGCCATGTGGGTGAACTACGACCCTTAGAAATTCCCACTTGGAAGTGGGATTCAATCTCAATGGACTTTGTTATGGGTTTACCCCTTTCTGGCTCGAAAAAGAATGTTATCTGGGTCACAGTTGATTGACTCACAAAGTCGGCTCATTTCCTACCAGTTAAGGATACTTGGGGAATTGAAAGACTAACCCAACTATATGTTAAGGAGATAGTTTGTCTACATGGGATCCCTTTAGACATAGCCTCGGATGGGGATCAAAGATTCCAAGCGCGCTTCTGGCAAGCGCTTCAAAAGGCCTTTGGAACCAAACTAAACTTCAGTAGCTCCTGTCATCTAGAAACAGATGGACAAACTGAAAGAGTGAATCAAATTGTGGAGGACATGCTGAGAGCTTGCGTATTGGAGTTCCAAGGGAAATGGGAAGATGATTTACCTTTGGTGGA
>JACYFF010031955.1:66469964-66494844 GCA_017589665.1 Selenicereus undatus
TAGGTCGTGGTTTTTACACCTCAATTGGGTCAGAAGTGGTTTTCCACATAAAAATATTGTGTCTTCTTTATTTTCGCATTCTGTTTTGTTTGTGCCTCGCAGCAAACACCTCTCCAACCAGTTCTAACGAGTGTTTTGAAACAAAACAAAAAAGTTGGAAAACACAATTCGCCCCCCTCTTGTGTCCTTGTGAGCCTTGAATTCTAACAAGTGGTATCAGAGCAGGTTCTCATAATTAGGTTAACACCTTGAGAGATCCTGAAAGAATGAGTGCACCACAAGGAATCTTTGAAGGTCAATCTGTGACCAGACCTCCATATGTCAATGGACAGCACTGCAACTGGTGGAAAAATCAAATGGAAAACTATATCCAAGCTAAGGATTATGAGTTGTGGATGCTCATTGTGAATGGTCCTTACATTCCAGTGAAAGTCACAATTGATGGGAAGACTATTCCTAAGGAACCGAAGGAATTCGACTCAGACGGCATCAGGATGATGGAGAAGAATGCCAAGGCCAAGAAACTGCTGTATTTTGGACTTGGACCTGACAAGTACACTCGCATCTCAAAGTGTGAATCCGTAAAGGAGATATGGAATGCTCTTCAGATAGCTCACGAAGGAACAAATCAAGTCAAGCAATCCAGAATCGAGCTATTGGTAAGGAAGTATGAGCTATTCGAGATGAGCAATAAAGAGACAGTTATGGACATGTATAATCGATTTACCCATATCACTAATGAGTTAAAATCGTTGGGAAAATCCTTTACCACTGAAGAGTTAGTAAGGAAGATCCTATGAGTTTTACCTCAATCATGGGAATCAAAAGTCACTACTATCCAAGAAGCCAGGAAGATGAATGAGATCTCCTTGGATGAGCTTATTGGGAATCTACAAACATATGAACTGCGAAGGAATTCCCAGATGAAGGAAGAAGTGAAGAAAGATCGAGGAATGGCACTAAAAGTTAGAGAAAGCAATAGCTCAGATTTTGATGAAGAAGGGATGGCCATGATCGCTCGAAAGTTCAAAAAAATCTTCAAAAAGGCCGAAAGCAAATACAAGAATGGCAATACCAGCAAGGCTAAGAACAGCGATCGAGATAAGTTCTCAGGATGCTTTAAGTGTGGAAGGCAAGATCATGTTGTGAAGAATTGCCCCTTGCTGAAGGAAGAACAGGGGTTAGAACAGGTCTGAACCAGAGGCAAAAGGACACAGTTAACTAATGCTGAAAAACGGTTCACCAAGGCAATGATGGCAGCCTGGGGTGATACCTCAGAAGAAGAAGAGGAATCTCAAGATGGAGAGGAAGTAGTAGCTCTTATGGCTAGAAGTGAATCTGATTCAGATTCAGATTCGATCAAGAGTTTGTCGCAACTCAAGGAAGAGGTACGTAATCTTAGCAAGAGGAAACTTGAAAAATTAGTTTTTACATTGATGGAAGAATGTTAGATAATAAATTCCGAAAATTGCATGCTTAAAAATACTTGCTCAGGATTAGAAAAGGATGTTAAAAGACTAGAAAGAAAGAAGTAAGAACTTGGGCATATGAATGAGGTTCTCACTTATGAAGAACTCAAAATTGATGAAAAAGTTCTTGTTTTATGTAATGAACTAGACACCCATAAGGATCTTATGAACAAGAGAGAGGAAGTGTTCAACACTAATATCTCAAGATTGGAAAGTTAGTCCTTAAATCTAAACCTGAGTCTAGAATCCCAGATGAGTGAAAATAAACAGCTTCTTGAACAAATGCAAAAAGCTGAAACTGACCTTAGTGAAAACAGGCGCTGGAACAGTTCTTCAGAAGCTTTGAAATGGCTAAATACTCACCATAACCGAAACAAAAAGGGTTTAGGTTTTGTGAATAGACGTGTTACTAAGCCAGTAGACAGGAAATATGTTGGTTTGCCAGAAAATATAATATGTTTTCATTGTGGAAAAACCGGTCATTATCGTTATGGTTGCTCCTTGAAAAGAAGGGCCATAGACAGAAACTCATTGTATGTTAAACAAATATGGATTAGAAAAGATGAGCTAAGTTCCATGTCAAAGAAAAGGATGGGACCCAAGTGGATCTAGGTTCCCAAGAATAACACTTAGTTGTTTTGCAAGCTAAAGTGAGAGAAGGCAACCGACTATGGTATTTGGATAGTGGTTGCTCAAGGCATATGACTGGAGATAAATCAAATTTCCTCTCACTTACAGCCTTTGATGGTGGAGAGTGGCATTTGGAAATGGCAAGTTCGGGACAATTGTTGGTGTAGGTAAGATAGGTAAATCACTCTTTCACTCAATTGATAATGTATACCTAGTAGATGGATTACAACATAATTTGCTAAGTGTGTCCCAATTGTGTGATAAAGGTAATCATGTTGGATTCACTTCAGATCAATGTTTTATTACCAACATCAAATCTGGAGAGGTTGTGTTGAGGGGGAAGCAACACAACAATGTTTATAAAGCATGTCTTCTTGCACTTCCCTAAAATCATTTGACTTGCTTCAGTGTTCTTGATGATGATGATGTTATGCTTTGGCACAAGAGGCTAGGTCACACTAGTATTTCTGTGCTAAACAAACTTATTTCTAAAGATCTAGTTGTTGGCTTACCTTCCATCAAGTACAATGATGACAAGGTATGCGATCCTTGTGTCAAAGGAAAGCAAACTAGAATTTCATTCAAGTTAAAGAAGTATGTTAGCACTTCTCGGCCCCTTGAGCTATTACATGTTAATTTGTGCGGACCCATGAGGATCACAAGTAGGGGCGGGAAGAGGTATGTGTTTGTCATAATGGATGATTGCTCTCGTTTCACTTGGACCTTATTTTGAGCTTCTAAAGATGAATCTTTTGAAAAGTTTGTTGTATTTCTTAAGAAAACTGAAAGAGAGTAGGACACTCAGTAATGAGTATCAGGTCTTATCATGGAAAGGAATTTAAAAATTCAAGCTTTATTGACTATTGCAATGAACATGGTATTGACCATAATTTTTCTGCCCCAAGAACACCCCAACAGAACGGCGTGCTAGAACCGAAAAAATCGTACTCTAGAAGACATGATTAGAACTATGCTTGTTGCTAGTGGTCCTCCTAGAAATCTTTGGGCAGAAGTATTGAACACAGCCTATTACATTATTAATAGATGCATGATCAGACCTCTTCTTAATAAGACTCCTTATGAACTTCTCAAAGGGCGAAAACCCACTATTATGCACCTAAGAGTATTTGGTTGCAAATGTTATGTGCACAATAATGGGAAGGAACCCTTGGGAAAGTTTGACCCTAAGAGTGATAAGGCAATCTTCTTAGGATACTCTTCACATAGTAAAGCTTACAAAGTATTCAACAAAAGGAATCTATGTGTTAAAGAGAGTGTACATGTATTATTTGATGAAACTAACTCCTTGGTTGAGAATAATGCACATGATGAAGATTTTAATCTTGGACTTGCAAGAAAAGACAATGGTAAGATACTTGAAAGTGAACCACTTCCTGAAGCTAATGGTAAGGAAAGTGGGTAGGAAGTAGACCAATTAGGGGGAAGCTTTGCTGATCCTTATATGGATCGAAACCAGCCCACTCAACCCCAGCTCTCTCAGATAGATCAGGGAACAGACTTCAGACTTGATCCCGAACCTAGTTCTACAAGCCATCATGAGAGAGTGAAAAGCGGATATGTGGATCCTTTCACTTTACGAACCTGGAAGCACCAAAGCTCGTACCCTCTTGATCAAATTATATATGATATTAATTCAGGGGTGCAAACCAGATCTAAGCTCAAAAGTTTTTACGCTTTCTATGCTTTTTTATCTAACATTGAGCCTAAGAATGTTCATGAAGCTCTTGCAGATTCTGATTGGGTTATAGCCATGTAAGAAGAGCTTCATCAGTTTGAGAGGAACAAGGTTTGGCATCTAGAACCACGACCTAAGGACAGATCAATAATTTGAACCAAGTGGGTGTTCAAAAACAAGCTTGATGGGTTCGGAACAGTCACTCGGAACAAGGCTAGGCTGGTGGTTCAAGGGTACAATCAAGAAGAAGGAATTGATTATGAGAATCAAGAAGAAGGAATTGATTATGAGGAAACATTTGCACCTGTAGCAAGGATAGAGGCTATTTGTATTTTGGTAGCCTTTACAACCCACATGGAGATCAAGTTCTACCAAATGGATGTCAAAAGTGCATTTCTCAATGGATATCTTAAGGAAGAGGTATATGTAAAGCAACCCCCTGGTTTTGAAAGTCATGATTTTTCAAACCATGTTTTCAAACTTGACAAAGCACTTTATGGTCTAAAACAAGCTCCTAGAGCTTGGTATGAACGATTGTCAAGTTTCTTAATTGATAATGACTTTCAAAGGGGCAAGGTAGATAATACCTTGTTTCTAAAATCTAAAGGGGAAAATTTGTTGATTGTACAAGTATATGTAGATGACATTATATTCGGTGCAACCAACAATGATTTATGTGATGAATTTTCAAAATTGATGAGGAGTGAGTTTGAGATGAGCATGATGGGCGAGCTTAATTTTTTCTTAGGCTTGTAAATTAAGCAAACCTCAAACGGAACTATGATACATCAACAAAAATATGTCAAGGAATTACTTAAGCGGCTTGGGATGGAATCGGCTAAGCCCATGGACACTCCCATCTCTTCTTCAACGAGGTTGGTTATGGATGTTGGAAGTCCTTCAGTTAATTATCATATAGGGGCATGATAGGGTCACTCTTATACCTAATCGCTAGTAGACCTGACATTGTTTTCAATGTTGGTTTGTGTGCCCGTTTTCAGTCAAATCCAAAAGAAACACACTTAAAAGTTGTAAAAAGAATTTTTAGACGTTTGAAACACACATCGGATCTGACGCTATGGTATCCACAAGGATACAACTTTGACGTCATTGGGTATGTTGATGCTGATTATGCTGGATTTCTAGTTGACAGAAAAAGCACGTCAAGTATGGCTACTTTTCTTAGACCCTGTTTGGTCTCTTGGTCTACAAAGAAACAGCACTCAGTTGCCATGTCTATAGCTGAAGCCGAGTATGTAGCGGCTGCTTCTTGTTGTGCTCAACTGCTGTGGATACGGTAACAACTCAAGGACTTTGGTGTTGGCACGGGATGCATTCCCATATTTTGTGATAACACAAGTGTAATTAACATTGCCAAAAATCCGTGTCAACATAAAAGGACTAAGCATATTGACGTTCGTCATCGCTTTTTAAGAGACAATGTTGAAAAGGGCTTGATTTCAATGAGTTTTTGTGCCACTAATAAACAAATTGTTGATATTCTTACCAAGGCACTGAGTAGAGAACACTTTAAAAGGAATAGGCTTGAATTGGGTTCGACTAAAAGAACTTGAGAGTACTTCATCGACCCCCAATGATTGACTAGTAAGGTTTTAGACCAATAAATTAATTCATTAAATGGATTCAACTCTCTGTGCTGTTATTAGCATATGTGTGGAATTTGACATGCTGACAGTTGTTGAAGTCTAATGATATTGCCCTTACTGTCCTTTGATACCTAATATATGGCAGTCAGAACAAGTGCTAAGAACAAGTCTAACCACTGGTTTTATCATATGCTAATCAAGTTACCATATTTTTACATATGTTGGGAATTTGATTTTTTCTTTTATTACACCTACTCTGAAAATCGGTAGCTTTTCCCAAGGTGTAATGATTCTTTGGCATGCAAATTTTTTTTTCTCACTCTCTCTAAAACCGGCGGCCGAAAAAGAGAAGGATATTTTGTTTTGTTATTTGTGGTCAACTCTTTTCAAACCACTTTCCATTTTCTCAACCACCTTCCCTCCTCTCCTCAAGAACCCTGATCTCCCTCCTCTTCCCAAAACCCTTAAAACCCTACCTCCTTCCTTCCTCAAACTCTTCAATGGCACGAATTTCGGGCAATGGCGCGTCCTTTAGTCGCAAATCACGACACCCTCGCTCACTTCAAGTCGTGCAATCAAGAAAACGAAAAGGGATGCTGCTCGATCTAATTATGGAGCCATCATTATCGCCAGCGGTAGCTACTCCGGTACCCACGTATGGTCTTTCTCCCTTTATCTTTTAATTTCTGAAAAGTGCTGGTTTGAGGCCCGTAGGAATTGAACTTGAGGCCATACCCCCTGTTAAGTCGGTTTTAGGATGGGATTTAGTGTTGTATGAAACCCATATGATAGAGTCGAAATTCCCTGAGAAAAGTGGAGAATTTGTGACTGTGGAGGATTGGGTTGACGAGCCCTATTTGTATGAAGACCCTGCTTGTGACCTTGAAGAACACGAACCTCCTATACGGTTCACACGATCCGTGAAACCAACCCCAAAAACCACCCCTCAAATGGAAGCCAAACCATCCACCAGACGCAGAGTCAAGACCATCACAACACCCACTGTGTATCACACCACTACCCTGCGTCGACCTCATACACGGAGTGTGGTCCTGCCATCCCACTGGACCTACCCAAAGACAGGGTTGCTAGGCCTTCCAAGAAGACTAAATCCACTATCGAAACACTATCCAAATCACTTGTGAAAACAGCCTCCAAAACGCCTTCCGCAACTGTGCCCTCGAAGAAAGTTTCCTTGAAACGGGGTTCTCCAGAACAGGGGTCTGACCTGGGTGAAAGAAGTGAGGAACCCTCAAAAAAGAAATCCAGGAAATCAATGACCCAGGGGGAAATGTATAGACATTTCTTGCAGAAAACCATTGTGCGAGGGAAGATAGTGAAGGTGTTATACTTGCAAGAATAGGGCTTAGAGGTGTTCTTGGACAAATTGAGAGCACAGGGTTGGCTGGATAGATTTACCAATACTAAGAGGGGCTGCTTAGTACCTGAATTGGCTGAATTCTATGCCAATTGTGTCCTTAATGGGATAGTGACTAGTTCTGTTCACGGTCAGGAACTTTGTTTTGATGCTGATAATTTGGGAGTTTGGCGGGGGTACCCTCTAAAGGGTTTGATGTGTATGTAAGGGAGGATAAAACTGTGCTGAGCAATGACCAACTGTTGGATCTCACCAGAAAGCTAGCCCAACAACCTGATCTAAGTGAACCCCGATCTGTGAGAAAGAGGGAAATGCAGCCTTTACATCAGTTGTTATTCTGGTTTGTCATTAAGAATGTGATTCCTCTAGGGTAGGGACGTAATCTTGCGGACCCAATGGATATGTGCCTTACTGACCTCCTCGATCGGGGAGAGCCAATTAATTTGCCTGCTATCATGATTAGTCACATTGGATAGATTGCCAACACTTTCAGAAGCCATGATCTGGGCTATGGCTTTCTTTTGACTTCGGTGTTTGAGACTCTAGGGATCCCCTTGCAAAAGAGAATGGGCTTTCAGGTCACCGATGAAATAGGGAGCAATACTCTACTTGGGTGTGGGTTCCAGATTAAGAAGAGTGATGGAACCGTGTTAGAACAAGGACCCAAAACACCCTTTGGCCCTAGTCCTAGTCCTGTTTCTAGTACGGTAGCGTCTTCCAGCACTACAATGGTTGCAGCTCTCATCCAGTACCGACTCCATCTGAAGGAGGAGATTGCTGAAGTAAAGTAAGCACTGACTGAAGAAAAGGCCATGAGGATATTCTCCGTGCCCTCTCTGCCCTCACGGCCAAACTTGCTCCATCCTCTTCTCCCTGATTCATCTCTGTTCTTTGCCCTGCTCCGACCAACACTGTTCACTTTTCTATTTGGTTTTACTCTTGATTCTGCATGTGATTGACAATGGTTATATCTGTTTTTAGTTTGGTTTGGTTATGCCATGCCATTGCTTGCCTTTGCTGTTGTGTGTTTGTGCGTAACTGGGATGGCCAATATCATTATGCACCATATACTTGACTGTATCGCTATTATTTTCCCTCCTTACCCGTGGTGGTGGGTGCATCCCCCCTGAATGCATGCATGTGGCCTTCTACACCTTTTCGATGATGTCAAAAGGGGGAAGATGAGTATGATAATGTTCTGATTAAAACTGCCTATTTTAAGCTAACTTGCTATTCTCATTATTCGCTCTTGTGTGTACTGGATCCCTTGAACTCTTCCGGCACTAATATTTTTGCCCTTTGCCTTGTCTCATTTTTAATGGTCAGTTGGTTTGTCATCATCAAAAAGGGGGAATTTGTTGAACCAATTATCAGTAAAGTTTTGATGATAACAACCCAAATGTACCGGTCTATATGCTAGTCTATATGCTATTATGCCATGCTTGAGTTAAAGTTGCAAACACCCTGGAGAACAGTTCGAAGGAGCTTAGAACATCAAAAGTGGAATATGTGCACAACATGAACAAAGTACAGGAGTCTTAGAGTCTTAGTTTAATCACTGATGGTATTCATCTAGATTCTTGTTAATGTGTCAATTAGAAGAACTTGACTTTACACTCACCTGGAAGGAATTTATTACGCCACTCAGAACACTGCTCAGAATAGGGTGAGCGATCAGGTCTGCGGCGTTCTGAGGGCAACATATACAACTCGTGTTTTACGATTTTCGAAGAGTTTTTCTAAATGACAAAATTCCTACAATATTTAGGATTGCTTTTCTGATAACGTTTTGTCTGGGAAAGATTTCTTTCCTAAATAAATTGGGTTTTCCTAAAAAGATATTTTCAAAAGATTCTATCTTATCTTTTAAGATATGATTTCCTAAAAGGATATTGTTGAGGAATTTAATTCCTATTAGGATGCTGAATATTTTTGGGAGTTATTACAAAAATCAAATACCTTTTTGTAGGTATAAAATCTCTTACCTCTCAACACTATGGTTCACGGTTTTTCAAGGCTAAAAATCAAGTTTTTCGTGAGCTTATTTTTCTGAGTGAAAAACCTTCAAGGAGTGTGCTGAATTGAGTTGTCTCTATTAGCACAATAGGGATTGTAATTGTACCTTACATTTAGCTTGGTTAGAAGCATTTAACGTAAGGTATTTTTTCTATTCTTTTATGTCATCAGTGAAGTTTAGAGTGTGTTCAAGTCTTGAGAGACTTTGGATGTGTTGGGTGACTAGCTCTCAGGTGGAGACTAGTTACGTGTGTATGTAACCAGGGTCTCGAGGGAGACTAAGTTACCTGGGTGACGTAGTCACGAGTGTTACCAAGTGTAATGAATTTGGCCCGTGTTAGTGAAAGTCTTTGCTAAAATCCTACTGAGGTAGGTCGTGGTTTTTACACCTCAATTGGGTCAGAAGTGGTTTTCCACGTAAAAATATTGTGTCTTCTTTATTTCCGTATTCTATTTTGTTTCTGCCTCACAGCAAACACCTCTCCAACCAATTCTCATGAGTGTTCTAAAACAAAACAAAAAAGTTGGAAAACACAATTCACCCCCCTCTTGTGTCCTTGTGAGCCTTGAATTCTAACATATATATATATATATATATATATATATATATATATATATACACACACACACACATATATTTATAGATATGTATATGTATATATATGTATATATATGTATATATATATATATATATATATATATATATATATATATATATATATATATATACACGCGTATGTATATGTATATCTTTGTTCTTTTTTTTCAAGAAATTCGTTCATTCCCGAAATTTCCCATATTCCTATAAAATACACTAAAGCATATTAAAATCCCAGTTAACTCTTTTTTTTTAGCAAATACTGAATAAGAAAGAGGTATAAAATAACATAATTTTCGGTTGAACAAATACCCCTACACCTAAGTTTCGCTCATCCTCGAGTAAACTTAAAAGTAAAAATCCTAGTAAAAGAAAATAAAATCCTAACTCACTTTTGTAGGAGTCACAATTGCATTTAGCATATGCAACAAGCACTTTAAACCCCTAAGTTACTCCTGTTGGATGAGTAAGGTCTCGTGAGGATTTGCAGAACTTATAACCACAAAATCTATGAAAAGAAAAACAAGAATGAAAATCTTTTTTAGGTTTCCAAAAACTCATATATAAAACACGAAAAATGTTGGTGGTTTTTGAGGGGTGGAAAATTAAAGACAAAAGGAAAAGAAAACCTCAAGCACCCGATTGTCAGTCGTAGTACTTTAAGGGTCGGTCCACAGGGAGAACGTTTAGATTATAGTCATTTAAACAAAATGATTAAACTAATTAACCTAATATTAGCTATGCTAAGCGCTATTAATCAAAGAATACTAATACCTCAAAATAACTAAGCTCATCTAAGCTACTAAACCAATTATTTCTACTAAATCAACTTAAACTTCAAAATCAGAATACTACTAGGAACTAAATCAAAATCAGAAACAAAGTTGCATTATCGAACTGAACTTGAAGCAAACAGAGTAGCAAAATTATGATAATCAACCTCCTACGAATCCAACAATCAAATAGCAAACCAAGCAATTGAACCCAGACTACTAGATTCTAGGACCACCTAAACAGAACAAGAAAAAGGGCAGCAACAACAGCTCAATTAAGCAGCATTAACTAGCATGATAAAGCAACAGAATTAGGTAAGCTTGAAACAACATCCATCAATCAACCAAGAACTATCCTAGCTACTGGCAAATTTGAACCAACCAGATAAAACGAATAAACTCTTCAAACACTACCTATACTATGAATTGAAATGCACGACATCATGATTAACCTAAAACCGAGATTAACATGTCTCAAATAGAACAAAACTGACCAGCAGGGGAGGGGGCAAAATCAGCAGAATCGAAACAGAGCTTTAACGATGCAACTGGGAATTGCAAGCAACCAGGGAGGGGAGGAAAAAACAGTATTGAAATCAAAACAACGAGACTTGTAAACTAAGACTAGCAGATCAAAACAGGGGAGGAAGAAAACTGGCTACTCTGAACTTCAACAAAATTGTAACCAAATAAACCCAAGAATTCTCACAATTACAACCGAAATTCGAAACCCTAAACCGAATCTAAAACCTAACCCTAATTCTGAAAATTGACATTAAACTTGAAATTCGAATATGAAATTGAAATTAAAAACAAAATTAAACTAAATCTAAACCCTAAAACTAGAATTTAAACCTAATCCTACTCCTAAAATCTACCTAAAATTACCTACTCTTCGAAGCCGTCAATGGCGTCGCCTCTTCTTATACCCGAACCACTTCGAAGCTTGACCGTCGATTTGTGGTGTCGTGGACGGTGGATGAAGTGGACAACAAGGGGTTTGTGCGGGTGTTTGGGGTGTGAATTACGGGTGGTGGGATGGGTTGGACGAAGGTGAAACCGTGGGCGGATTTCGGGGGTTTGAGGATTCTGGGGGCCGGAGTGGTTTCTGGATTTTGGGTTTGGGGATAAGAGAGAGAGAGATGACGAGGTAGAAAGAGAGGAGCGAGCGAGATGGGAGATGGAGGATGCAGGGTTCTGGGTTTCGAAGAAGACAGGGCACGCGAGGAAAGGGAAAAAGGGGGGTTTAAGCTGAACCGGCCGGTCCGATTTACGCTGGACCGGTCTGGTTTTTTTTTTCCTTCAAATTTGGACCGGTTATGTGGAATTTTGGACTGATTTTTGAATTCTCGACATTTTCTCTATTTTTTCTTGCATTTTCTGCCATTTTCGGCCCTTTTTCCACGTTTATTAAAAATCTGCAAAATAAAATAAAATCAGTTAAAAACCTAAAAAATATTATTAAAACGAGCATAAAACCTGTGTAAAAGTACCTTAAAAATAGCACATTTTTAGTTTAAACAGATACTCCCACACCAAGATTTTGCTCGTCCTCAAGTAAAATAAACTAAACTAACTAAAAGAAAATGAAAAATAAGAAAAAGAAAATCCTAACTCACTGTCGTAGGAATCACGATTGCATTTAGCATATGCAACAAGCCCTTTAAACCCCTTGGACTCCCAAGTGGACGAGTGAGGTCTCGTGAAGGTTTCAAAGTGAAATACCCACAAAGTTATTTCAAAAATAAAAGAAAATCTTTTTCGGTTTTCTCAAAACTGATATGTACAAAACGCGGAAAACATATGCACAACTCCTAATCAGCTAAATCACCCATGTACTCAATTATTGACCTATATATACATAAAATGTACATTAAAGCCCTCTACCTCTAAATGACATCAAAACACTAATTGTTCACCCCATTAAACATCAAGATTTTGAATCCATCCCGGTGCTCGTGTGCAAGTGTATCATCATCCCAAGGCTTAGGTTTACCAGAATTAGATTCAATCCCACTTGGTTGACATAACTACATTATTATTATACTGACTTTGGAAGCAAGCTTTCCCAGTAGCAATATTGCCTCAAAGGGTAACACCGAGTAGCACATGCCTCAAAGGGTAACGCCCAGTAGCGCATGCCTCAAAGGGATACTTGTTATTCCAAATTTTATTCTTTCTTTATTTATAATACATTTTTTTTTCAATTTTTTCCAAAGTAATCATGCCACAAGCTAGTGGGAGAATCATTCATGGAAATCTAAGACATAAATATAATGATGAAGGAATAAATAAGGACTGGATTACACAACCCATAATGAACAACTGGAGTTAGAATCAGGACTTAGAATATCACATTTGAGGTTTGAGACTTATCATTCACATCCTATTCATATAGAAGCTAATAAACAAAGCATAGGGGATTCAAACTAATCAGAAATAGTACAAACGTCCCCAAAAACAACAAATTTTTCAAATTTTTCAAAAAAGGTGGCACCTCACCCCCACACCAAAACTTCACAATGTCCTCATTGTGGGAACTAAGGCGCTAAAAACCAAGCACATAAACTATACAACCGTAAACCCTAAAATATATACAACTAGGATACCACAAAAATTAAAACACAAAACCAAAAACAAAACCAAGATAAAGATTAAAATCAAAATTAAAATCAAAGAAACACACATATTTACAGAAACAAAACCAAAATGAAAATCAAGGACCTACTAAATTGCAAACTTAACCAAAAGAAACCTAAAACAAAATAAAAGAAAAGAAAAACAAAAAATGAAACAAAAATGAAATTACTAAACAAAAATGAAATCAAAGGAAAAACTAAAACATGTTAAGCTAAAGAAACAAAATACAACAACAACAAAAACAAACTCCCAAAGTGGGTCCCGCTTTCGCGGGGTCTGGGGAGATCCAGCTGTAGGCAACCTTACCTCTACCGGTATTCCTACCCATAGAGAGGTTGATTCCATAAGACCCACAAAACAGTTTTGAGGAAAAGGTTTGGAGAGAAAACGATTGCAAAACCATTTACCGAAGTAAGAGAAAGGGGAGGAGAAAAGGTTCCGGATAAGCGAATAAAGAAGGGGCGAAGACATACCTCAACAAATCGTGGGCACTTGGTGCCGTGACAATCCTGAAAAGCATGACCTGCAAACAGGCAAACCAAAACCCACCCCACCCCACCCCACCCCCACCCCACACCGCCTAGGCTACTGCCTCCTACAGAGCCGGACCCCTAAAATCAGGGACCTTAATCTTGTCCCGCCACAACCTCCTATCCTGAGCCATGTCCTCCGTGAGACCGAGAACTCTCAGGTCCTCTCTAACCACCTCTTCTAGGCTCTTCTTCAGCCTACCTCTCCCTCTCTTACCACCGGGTGGGTTGATACTCTCGCATGTTCGCACCGGGGTGGCCACACTTCTCTTCTTCACGTGGCCGAACCATCTAAGCCTCGATTCCCTCATCTTCTCCTCTATGGGGGCCACTCCAGCTAGGCCCCTAATAACCCCATTCAAAATCCTGTCCAATCTCGTAAAACCACACATCCACCTAACCATCCTCATCTCAGCTACCATCAACCTCTGGACCTGTGCCTTTTTTAGAGGCCAACACTCCAATCCATAGAGAACCGCCGGTCTAACTACCATCCGATAGACTTTGCCTTTCAAACCCATGGGCACTCTCTTGTCACACAGCACCCCTGACGCTGACTTCCACTTTTGCCAGCCCACTCTAATCGGCTGGCTAATATCCTCGTCAATGTCCCCATTCTGCTGGATGATCGAGCCCAGATACTTGAATTTGGCGACCTTCGGTATTGCCCTCCCATCCAGTACGATTTCTCCCCCCTCTTCTATCCTTCCGCTGAAACAACAGTGAAGGTATTCCATTTTCGATCTACTCAATTGGAAGCCCCTAGCCTCCAGTGTATGCCTCCAACTCTCCAGCCTGTCATTCACCCCCTGCCTGGTCACATCGATAAGGATGATGTTATCTGCAAAAAGCATGCACCAAGGCACCTCGTCCTGGATACCTCTAGTGAGTTCGTCCAAAACTAAAGTGAAAAGAAACGGGCTTAAAGCGGAGCCCTGATGCAGGCCCAAACTAACAGCAAAATCATTGGAGACCGCTCCCGGAGTCCTAACCCTCGTCCGCCCTCCCTCGTACATATCCTTGATAACACGAATGTACGCGGGCGACACCCTTTTCTCTTCCAAACACCTCCACAATACCTCCCTTGGGACTCTATCATACGCTTTCTCCAGGTCAATGAACACCATATGGAGATCCACCTTTCTATCTCTGAACATGCTCATGAGCCCTCTGAGGAGGTAGATTGCCTCAATGGTTGCCCTGCCTGGCATGAAACCAAATTGGTTTTCTGAAATCTCTACTTCCTCTCGCAGTCTTCTCTCAATCACCCTCTCCCACAGCTTCATTGTATGGCTGAGCAGCTTGATGCCCCTAAAGTTATTACAGTCTTGGATATCCCCTTTGTTTTTGTACAGTGGGATGACTGTGCTGGCCCTCCACTCTCTGGGCATCTTGGCGGTCCTGAAAATAACATTGAAAAGCTCCGTGAGCCACTCTAGTCCCACTTCCCCCATGTACTTCCAAACTTCCACTGGTATCTTGTCCGGGCCTACTACCTTCCCCTTCGCCATCTTCTTCAAGGCCTCCCTAATCTCCTCCTTTGTTATCCTGGCGCCCGCACGCTGATCACTACACTCTCCGCCCCTACTACAAACGCCTCCCCCCCTTCCCCATTGAGGAGTTTAGCAAAGAACCTCTGCCATCTCTCCCTAATATCAGCATCCTCAATTAATACCTTACCCTCTTCATCCTTGATACACCTTACCACACCCAAATCCCTAGTCTTCCTTTCCCTCGCCCTTGCCAGTTTAAGAACCTCCTTCTCCCCTTCTTTCGTCCCCAATTTATGGTACAGTCTATCAAACGCTTGACTCTTTGCTACTGCTACCGCCCTTCTGGCTACCTTCTTGGCCGCCTTGTATTTACAAAACCTAATATATACAAAATGAAAAGACCAAAAGAAAATAAAAAGAAAAGAAGTATTTACAAAACCTAATATATACAACTAAGCACGAAAAAGACGAAAAGAAAATAAAAAGAAAAGAAGGGTGGAATGATCATACCAGGTTGGATACAGGTTGTACCCAAACTATGAAGCCTATGGAGCATCAGCCACTCCATCTCAACTTACGAGCATCTACTCATATCAAAACCAACCAACGCTCGTAGTAGCTTATCAAAGGACCGGGCACAATCCTCACAAAAATTAATGTAGTTAGAAACATGAAGAATGGCCCAAATAAAATGCATAACAGCAATGCAACTCAATGCTCTTTTGAGCTTATCAAAGGTCACTGCCCAATCAGAAGAGAGATGTGTATATGTGAAATCAGATACACCAATCAACGGTTTAATGAAGATATGACTACATGATTGCATAAACCATCTAAAGTGATCTGAATGATCTAAATGAAACTGCACATCACCTCTAAAAGGATAAAAGAAAGAAGCACAGCAAGGCCAATCGAAGGAAATATGGAAATCAGAGCTCAAATGATGGCCTAAAGTCAGGTCCTGCGGTTCAAATGGGTCCTGGAGTCTATCTATGTTATTATCATCACAAATCTGATCTAAATAAGGAATATCAAGCACCAATGTCTCAGACTCGACAAAAGTAGACTCGGGAGGGTCTAAAGAAGAAAGAAAAGGAGGAGAACTGCAATATTCAAGAAGGAGGTCAGTTTGAGGAGGATCAACAGAAAATGATATTCAACACGGAAATCCTCATTCCGACTCATATTAACATCGAACCCACAAAAAGATTCATATTCGATTTGAGGAATATAATCATTTGATTTAAATAGAAGGTCAGGAGTGATGGGATCAAAAGAGAATGATTCAAATTCAACATGGAAATCCACATCAAGACCTTGAGTAACATCAAGCACATATGAAAAAGAGTCATATTCTGCACAAAGAATATCATCATCAAAATCAAACATAGTAGGTGCAGTCACAGTCGCCTCATCACATAACTCCTGTGAAATATCTGTTGAATCATCCAAATCATGAAGCTCAACTGCAGGTATGATGCTTATTTCTAACTCACTATCAAGATCAGATTGTTTACCCACTTCTAATTCACAAAAGTTATTCAAAGTGGTGCGTAGGTTGACAGAAACTAGGACATCGTCAGTGACGCCCTTAGGTGAGTTAGTGCAAGGTGCAAGGTCTGTCGATAGAGACTGAGGGAGGTCACTTTCTTGTTCTAAACTAGGCAAACACATGTTTTCATTCAAATAAGGCCTAGTAGAATAAGAAGGTGCAAAATCATCATAGAGATTAATGTCAGGTTTAGGAGATCCTAAACTAGAATCAATCTCACTAGAAGTCTCCCTATTTTGGACAAAACATTGAGAATATTCAGCAAATCTCAATTTCATAGTGTCTATCATTTTATCAGTCATATAATTGATTTTCTTGTCAAAACTTGCACAGGTAGCATCAATATAATCACGATAAGGACAAGCAGAAACATCATGATCGGGAGATTCACAATAGTCGCACAAAACAGGAGGCATATAAGAGTGAAATGAGTCATAGGAGTTCATAAAATGATCTGAAGGGTAAGAATTAGCTTGAAAATTATACTCTTCGTGAGTTGGGTATCTAAAAGACTGTTTAGCTTGGTCAATTGTATGGGTTTCCCAAGCTACTTTTTCAAAGACATCCCAGACCTCATTTGGAGTTTTAGACATCAATTCTCTTAAACCTCCAGGAAAAATTGAACAGATGTAACTCTTTGACTCAAAGTTTAGACCCTCAAAAATGACCTCACAAATTTCTCATTTTTCAAAATTATGATTCAGTTGAGCACGATAATCATTAAGCCTTGAAATGTAATTCCAAAAAGGTTCGCGCTCAAATTGTGGGAAATTAAAAACTCCCATTTTAAATTTTTTTTTTTCAAAAATTTTTCAATTTTTTTGGATTTTCAAATTTTTCAAATGTTTTTGGATTTTTAAGTTTTTTCATTTTATTGGATTTTTGAAGGTTTTTCAAATGTTTTTGGATTTTTGGTTTTTTTTTAAAAACAAAACGATTAAACTCAGTAACAATTAATAGCCAAAATACGAAATCAACTAAAACAAATCAAAATAACTAATTAAGCAACTCACAACTATTAAGAAGCAAACAAAACTAAAACAATGATCAAATCTCACCGTCATCCCCGGCAACGGCGCCAAAATTGTTGGTGGTTTTTGAGGGGTGGAAAATTAAAGACAAAAGGAAAGGAAAACCTCAAGCACCCGATTGTCAGTCGTAGTACATTGAGGGTCGGTCCACAGGGAGAACGTTTAGATTATGGTCATTTAAACAAAATGATTAAACTAATTAACCTAATATTAGCTATGCTAAGCGCTATTAATCAAAGAATACTAATACCTCAAAATAACTAAGCTCATCTAAGCTACTAAACTAATTATTTCTACTAAATCAACTTAAACTTCAAAATCAGAATACTACTAAGAACTAAATCAAAATCAGAAACAAAGTTGCATAATCGACTTCAACTTGAAGCAAACAGAGTAGCAAAATTATGATACTCAACCACCTACAAATCCAACAATCAAATAGCAAACCAAGCAATTGAACCCAGACTACTAGATTCTAGGACCACCTAAACAGAACAAGAAAAAGGGCAGCAGCAACAGCTCAATTAAGCAGCATTAACCAGCATGATAAAGCAACAGAATTAGGTAAGCTTGAAACTACATCCATCAATCAACCAAGAACTATCCTAGCTGCTGGCAAATTTGAACCAACCAGATAAAACGAATAAACTCTTCAAACACTACCTATACTATGAATTGAAATGCACAACATCAGGATTAACCTAAAACCGAGATTAACATGTCTCAAATAGAACAAAAACTGAGCAGCAGGGGAGGGGGCAAAATCAGCAGAATCGAAACAGAGCTTTAACGATGCAACCGGGAATTGCAAGCAACAGAGGAGGGGAGGAAAAAACAGTATCGAAATCAAAACAACGAGACTTGTAAACTAAGACTAGCAGATCGAAATAGGGGAGGAAGAAAACCGGCTACTCTGAACTTCAACAAAATTGTAACCAAATAATCCCAGGAATTCTCACAATTACAACCGAAATTCGAAACCCTAAACTGAATCTAAAACCTAACCCTAATTCTGAAAATTGACATTAAACCTGAAATTCGAATATGAAATTGAAATTAAAAACGAAATTAAACTAAATCTAAACCCTAAAACTGGAATTTAAACCTAATCCTACTCCTATAATCTACCTAAAATTACCTACTGTTCGAACCCTTCAATGGAGTCGCCTCTTCTTATACCCGAACCACTTCGAAGCTTGACTGTCGATTTGTGGTGTCGTGGACGGTGGATGAAGGGGACAGCAAGGGGTTTGTGCTGGCGTTTGGGGCGTGAATTACGGGTGGTGGGATGGGTCGGACGAAGGTGAAACCGTGGGCGGATTTCAGGGGTTTGAGGATTCTGGGGGCTGGAGTGGTTTCTGGGTTTCGGGTTTGGGGATAAGAGAGAGAGAGATGATGAGGTAGAGAGAGGGAGGAGCGAGCGAGATAGGAGATGGAGGATGCAGGGTTCTGGGTTTCGAAGAAGACAGGGCATGCAAGGAAAGGGAAAACGGGGGGGTTTAAGCTGAACCGGCTGGTCCGGTTTACGCTGGACCGGTCTGGTTTTTTTTTTTCTTCAAATCTGGACCGGTTCTGTGGAATTTTGGACCGGTTTTTGAATTCCCGACATTTCCTCTATTTTTTCTCGCATTTTCTGCCATTTTCGGCCCTTTTTCCACATTTATTAAAAATCTGCAAAATAAAATAAAATCAGTTAAAAACCTAAAAAATATTATTAAAACGAACATAAAACCGGTGTAAAAGTACCTTAAAAATAGCACATTTTTGGTTTAAACAGAAAAATTTTACACACATTCGAATCAACCACATCGCTCAGGTAACGTAAGCATTAGATAACATATAAACGCAATGTACACATCAAGAAATTCTTAATCCCCAATGATGATATCTATATACAATTTTTCACCCCACTTAAGGATTATGAACAAGCCCGATTGGTTGAAATTCACTATAGGGGCATGTGAAAAACTTTCGCTCATGTGTTTAAGATATTACAAGATTCACTCAACTAATTTTCTAATCAGACTACTACCATAAGCTTGGTAATATTCCTAATTCTCCATCACTCATATGCAAAAAATCAAGAGAACTTTAGAAGGGTTGTAAGTAACGAGGTTAAGGGTTAAGTTTAGGAGAGGAACAAACAATTTGGGAAATGAGGAGCTAAAAGCCAAGTAGCTAATGAGAAACTCAACACTTCCAAAATGACAACAATCACTCTTCTAAAACAAAATGAGAACACACTCCACGAAAAGCAACCACTGAAAATGAGCCCATATAATGACAACATTCATACTAATCATTCTTATTCACAATTTGTTTTCAATTCAAACTTTTGGGATTTTTTTCCCATTTTTTTCACTTGTGTTTGCTTTGCTTTTCTCTTTTTTAATATTTAGAAAATGAATTAGTGGCATGTAAAAAAATAACACAACTAAACTTTTCTCTTAACTAAAATCAACCACCAATTACATAAAATATGCAAAAGCTACCCACAAAATATTGAAGTGTTGCTTCACTGGTCTTCGCTCAGGTATAGGAAATGTGTTTAGGCCAATGGCTAAAATGAAAGTTTTACAATAAAATGGTCAAAGCTCAAAGAGCTAGCAAAGGGTAAAACAGTAAAAACACGGTGACAATTTGGCTTATGTGGTCCACATAACAAAGAATGCTTCTACCATATTATCATAATGCACATGCTAAATGTGATTTTGAAGAGAATGAAAGCAAGCTCTAGATATGGAATCATGGAAGAGACATAAATGGAAAAAAAAAATATGAGATTAAAAATGATGAATTAGTCATTTAGGGTCAAAATCTCACAGGTTCATCTACCAAAGTCAAACTTGCTTTAGAAAAATGTTGAGGATTTGGACTATATACAAATATCACACTTTGAACTAAGTTCTTTCGTGCACACTATATCTATATACAACCTAATAACTCGAGTACAAGAGACCATAGTCAATCAGAATGGCACACGTATTCCCCAAAAACAAAATAAACAAAAAACTTTTTGAATTTTCAAATTTTTAGCTTTTATTTATTTTTTTAAGTATTTGAAACGTAATTTCACTATCCTCATACCTAAATCAGATAATGTCCTTATTGGAACTGAAAGGAAACCTGAAAACTAAAAAGAAAACCAAATGGACAAAAGAAAAATAAGACTCTAAAAGAAACAAAAATGACAAGACTCTAAAATGCAAATGTACAAGCATATACGTAAAAGAAAGACTAAGGAAAAAGCACCCAAATATACAAAATAAAATAAATAAAAATAAGAAAAAGATGAAGAAGGGAAAGCAGTCTCAATCAAACCAAGTCATGTGCAGAATACACCCGAGCTATCTCAGTGGCACATTACTCATCAAGACTCGACTCATGGAGTATCAGACACTCCACATCCTCTGTGCTCAGTAACTCCAAAAACTTCTTCAACCATTATCCATTCACCTTAAACTGAGCATGGCAGTATTTTGATTGCACCATAGAGAAAAACATGTGAAACAACATAGGGACCCGTCCATCGGGATCTCGATTTCTATGGAAAGAGGTGAAGCTTAGAGTCATACAAAAGCACTTTCATTCCTGGGGTAAATTCTTTCCTAAGAATATTTCTATCATGAAATAAGTTAGCCCACTCTTTACAAGATCAAACACAGTCATATGCCTCAGCTCTTATCTCTTCTAACGCACTCAGTTGCAGTCTCCTCTTCTCACCAGTGTGAGTTAAGTCATTGACACTTTTTTCATTAAAAAAACTTTTATTGGTATTGCTTAAACATTACGTACTAGCTACCGCGGGACGAATTGAACATTTATTGAAATTTGAATGAAGATGCTACATGGCCCATCCCCTAAAAGAAAGTAGAATAAAAAAAAATTAAAAGTTTGCTCCTCACTCAAGACAACATCTAGCTACCGTCTTCATCTCCTCTCATCTCAACCGTCTCTCCTCTCTTATTTTCACTCTGTGACATTCGCCTCATTGACTCCTCTGTAATCTCTCAGTTGTAGTCGTCTCTATCATTCATGTCTTCAATTTCACAGTTTAGTGCCTTTCAATTGTTCACTCTTATTCACCTCTATAATAATCACTGAACTGACTAGTGTCTCATTGCCATTGTAGCCTGACCCCCCTTTTCGGCACTATTGGGTGGGAAGATGGGTTTTGGTGCCAGAAGTCAGAAGCCTAAGAGGAACATTAGAAATGAAGTTCATGCCCTGAGTTTTCTGCCCTAAGGTACGATGGTTTGTTTGACGCCCTAACGAGTCTTTTGATTAATCCTTGCTCGTGGAATAGCCAGTGAGTTTCAAATTTGATAATATCTATGCATTTGAAGTTCTTTGTTGTGAATTCACCCAAATTTGTCCTATTATACACATAGTTTGGTTACTTGCCATATGCATTTTTCTTTGTTCTTGGTTTTAAGTATCCTTCATTAACTTTTGGGCTATTTTCCAATTTGACCTTATGTTTTTGGCAAGTCTTTCATAATTTTCCTGAAAGTTTGAGTTCAGTTCCTTTTATAATATTGAGCATCCAAAATACATGTATTCTTTAACGAGTGGGCTTGTGATTTGAGTTGCGTTTGCTGAATTGGACTCGCCAAAACATCAAGACAAAATGAGATGGACCTTGTTCTATTCTAGGGGCAATTACAGTCCTTTGGGTAGGGGGAAGGAGGGAATCAATAATCAATAAAGGTTTAGTCTTTATGGGTTAAATAGGAGGGCGGAGGCTTCATTATTCTTCAAACACTAGGTAGCATTGAGGGTGATGTCTGCTTATGGATGTTGGAATATTCTACTACAGAAAAACGTTTTTGATAGAATGAAGTTACATCTTATGTCTGCTTGTGGCTTCTCAATTTTCATGTGTATTTTATTATGTGTTGTAAACATTTGCATGTTTCTTTTTTTTGGGTTTTTCATATTTCTTGCATTCATTACTGATGGGTTTTTTGGAAGAAAAGTTGGTGGATTTGGTAGAGTTTGGTCCAGTTTACTAATTTCTTACAAATAATTTTAATGAGAATTTGGGAGAACTTGATTTCTTTGTTTGTTCACTGTGATAAAGATTAGGGTTGAAAATAATGTAAGCAACTCTGGCCTTTTTTAGGTGTTTGTATTGATTTGAGATTCATCAATGATCTTAATTTTGGACGCATTCATTTGTGGGTTAATGTAATTCGATATCCTTTTAATTATACTTCCTAGATGCAAAACTATTTGTGCTTCCATTACTTTTCTTATTTAACATGTTTAGCTAGTGATATTGTTCTGTTTCCATGGAGTTGATGTTCAAAAGGTACATGGCTTCAAAGTCATAAGTTTGGAGCATGTGAAACAAAATCTTATTTGCTTTGTATTGGATTTTGTTGTTCTCAGCTAATTGTATTTTGCAGCAAACACCATTTTTCAGATAAATTGCTAACTCTTCGTACAAATTATACTTGGATTATGAAATTTTATTCTCTCTGTAAATGTCCAAATTAGTTATAGGTTCATATTTGGCTATATTGATTGGTTTATCCATATTAGATTTTTCAGGTCATTGATTGTGTTTTAAGAAGCTGGATTTTTGTGTTTGTTGTTCTTATCTTCTAGATTAATTTATTGATAGGCTGCCTTTGGTCTAATTGACTCCCCTATAGTAGCTAGCTCCTCTAATTCTTGAGGTAATCAACATTAGTGGTTACATTGTGGTTTCCAAATGAAGAAAATGAATAGTTAAATTTCTTTAGAACCCTAAGTTAATTAAATTTCTTAATCTCGTTTCCTTGTTAGTTCCTTCTTTGAGATTGTAAGCATGACGATATTGTGATCTAATGTCACAAGCTAGTTTTATTGTACACTTAACAAGATATGGATATTGCTTACCTTGTCTTGCAATTTAGGACAAAACTCTAATTAATCTTTTATTTTTTATTTAATGCTACACTTATTTAACATTATTTTGGGCTTCTTTTTTTATTTATAGATCTGCCTTATTCTAGCTAAACTTTAGTTAATCTTATTATCGGTTGGGTTTTTCAATTTAATGAAGCAGAGTTAAGATGGGGGACTACTAGTGAAGTACTAAAACAACGGAGAAGGTTATAAGAGTACAACCCCTGCGACCCAAATTAAAATTTTATCATCTCAACTTGATTCTAGGAGAAAGGGTCAAATGTAATAGTATTCAAAAGGAAAGGACCAGTTTCTCGTGTCACTCGATCATCGTCTTGAGATTTGGTAGGTTTGTATCTTATTTGTTCATTTATATGTGGTGCATTGATCATGTCTAATCTTCGTGATTTTGGACGTTATACTTTTTTAAATGTTCACCTATATAGTTTTGGTTGTTGGTGATATAGTCTAGGGGTCGTCTTTGTCCTTGTCTACCTGTAGCCCCTCCTTTAGCATGGATAATGTGCTTTAACTTACGTTTTAGATAGGATTGAGTAAACAATCTATATCCATATGAGTTTTATTGCTAAACAATGCTCTTGTGGATAATTAATGTTATGTAATGCCCAAGTTGTCTCCTAAGTCACTTTATTTGATTTTGGTGAAATAGGCTAATTGAGTTTTTGATGGGACAGGTAGAATTCATTATGATTTCATGAAGTACATTTGATTGAATTCTAACAATTTATATGGAATTAGTTATTACTCCCTCTAAGCATATCGCTTTTGCTTGTGTTGTCTGATTGAACAATTTTCTTAGATATATGAAATTTAAGAGCAAAACTGACTTGGTCACTAAATTTGACCTATACGTGTCAGATTGGTTCATGATTTATTCCTTAAGTTTTGAATTTGTGTCAATTTTGTAGGGGATATTAGACGATTTCTTACTTCATTAGAGAAGGACGATGCCAATTATATTGATGGTGAGAATGCAAATGCTAGCAATCATGAATATGAAAAGAAGATCATTGAGAAAAATGAACGTGGTGATCGAAATACATTATCGGTAAATGATGTACCTGCCGATGACCAAGCTAGGGTTCAATAAAATATAACTAACTCAGCAACCAAAGGTAGATAACATCAAGGGGAAACAAATGAAAATGGAGATATGAAATGATGGTTGTGAGGCATCAAGTATGTGGAGGGAGAATGGAAGCTTAGAATCAAGTGATTCTAAGTGGGAAAACAATGGTTCTTTAATGTGAAGGGATGTATAACACAAGGGGGGAATGGAATTAGGGAACAAGCAACCAAGAAAGATGACAACCAACCGATTTGGCCACGAAATGAGGGTGGCACGGTCATGCCCTATGGCACGGGGTGGCCGTGGCACCTTGCTGTCCAAGGGGCCGTGAGTAAAACACTTTGCATGGTTGAAGTGGTTTGAGATGATGGGGTGGAAGTTAGACCTTTAATGATAGTCTAAGCTATGTTTATGTATGGAATGGACATGGAAGGCGCTTGTAGGTGTGGGAGTATGGAAAAGAAGCCAAATTAAGATGTACT
>JACYFF010031955.1:66544844-66587808 GCA_017589665.1 Selenicereus undatus
CAAAATTTGGTTGAATTATACAACCTTTAACCAGCATATTAGTAATGCCAAATTGATTTGATTCTTTTAAATCAAACGGCATGGTGACATCTCCATCAGTAAAATACAGATTGAGTTTGTATATGTTGGTTGGCTTTATTTATGACGTTTAGCAAATATTTGACCAATAACACTATACAACATTTTGCATAGGTGCTTTGAACATTAAGCCAGCTTCTTTGTGTGTCATGTACCTTTCCAATTATTAACATCCAATGAATATTGGATTTTTTTGATTGTTGAATCGATTTTACATGTTTTATTGTAGCAGGTATATCGTATTGTGAAATTAATTTTCCTATAGGTGAAATTTTCAAAACACTAATATATTTGTTGCTAAAAGAAAGTATATTTGGTATACATGGCATGCTCATTGGCTATAGGATAGCTTGATTATTACCAATAGTTATGATAAGTTTAGGAGGTGGGAGTTCTATTACCAACAGATTGTTTTGTTGAACAACTTCAATCAATCAAGGCGAGAAAATGATTGCCGACAGATAAATTTTGTTGAAAATGCTTTTAGTGCATGAAAAGAGTAAAACTGATGGTCTTTTCTGTTGGTAAAATAGGACATTAGCAGCAGATAAAGTTATGTTGGTAGAAAATGCTAACAATACCTACAAAATCATATATGTTGGTATTAGCAACTTATTGCAACAGAAGACTATTTCTGTTGGTAAAACTTTTACCATAAGGGTTTTTGCCAACAATTTAGTGACAGATAAATATCTATTGGTATTGAGTTTTACCCACATAAAAAGCACTTACAGCAACACATAAGCCCTATTGGTAAAAACCACTTTTTTTGTAGTGTCTACCTCAACAGGGAGATGATAAGGCATACCATAGACAACCATATTAGGTGACATACCTAAGGGAGTCTTAAAAGTTGTCCTATAAGCCTATAGAGCATCTAAATGCTTATCGGCCCTATCTTTTCTATTCCTACTCAGAGTCTTTTCTAGAATCTGCTTAATCTGTCTGTTCGATTGGGGATGATAGGTGGTAGCAAATCTATGAACTATAGAGTACCTCCTCAATAAAGCATTAAATGACCTATTAGTAAAGTGGGCACCCTAATTACTAATAATAGGTTAGGGCATGCTAAATCTAGCAAAAATATTTTCTCTCAGGAACTTCACAACCACCTTAGCATCATTGGTCCTAGTAAGAATGACCTCTACCCCACTTAGAAACATAGTCCACAACTAATTAAATGTACTCGTTACTAAAAGATTGTAACGCCCCAATAATACAAAAATTATAGCTGCATTTACCTACCTAAGCTTAACACCAAGAAATCAACGAATGGGCGTTACCGCCCTCCGCAAGGACAAGGCTTCGCTTGAATATGAAAATTTAGCCATCAAATCAAAGTTTATCCTCAAAGGGCAATCACGTCCATTCGAACCATTTAATTACATATAGGAATGATTCTAACTTCCCAAGGTTACATCAAGGTTACATCAACATACATAACTCACTTTAATTATACAGTTATAACACCAAAATACATGTTGCAGTTCAGATATACAGCTGGAATACCAAAATGCATCACAATAAGGCATGAAAGCATCTTAGCACTTCTATCCGCCAATCACATGGACGGTCTTGACTTATTTATCACCTTCAGCCTCCTTGCCCACCTGAGAGGGGTTTACTGAACACTTTCCTAAAATAAAACATAAAAACATTTTGAACCGTGAGCCAAAGCTCAGTACATGCATCCCTGTACTGATAAAGATTCACTGAAAAAGAAATTATGAGGGCCCGCTTTGCAATTCATTTTGATTTTAAAACAGGGAATGAGATGTATATAAAGCTAAATTGCCAATTATTATCTGTTAGTGCACGCCTTAGTAACTGTTACTTTTTATGTATAGGTGTACACCTGCCAAACCGACCAAAAGACCTGGCCTGAAGCCGTGCGGGTAACTGGAGGGAAATGCCTTGTAACTGATAACTAATGGGGTCACTAATTATATGCTAAATCACTGATTCAAATGATTCATTGATGTACTTACCAAAACATTACAATTTCGATAAATACGTGCTGATTTCTAAAGATACAATCAATGAACATACCTAGGGTTTTTAAAGGCTAGTTCACAGAGTAAATAGATTCACTAAAATGGAGAGAATGGGAGCTTAGGCCTTGATTCGGTTCAAAAATCATTATAGGCATATGAGGTTAGAAATGAACTTATTTTGATAATGAATACCTTCAAATAAAATTAGCACGATGGATACCTTTAAATAAAAAGAAAAGGCTTATAAAGAATTTTTTAAAACTAGTTAATAGATTAAACTAAAATGCTGAAGTTAAATAAAGTATAGAAATGCTGAGTTAAGGCACAGTAGCGAGTTTAGGGGATAAGGGCTTATAACGAGGGTACGGAAAAAATAAAGCAGAACTTAAACTCCTGACCTCGAATTGCGACCTAAAACCCCAATATGTAAATATTAAGAGGTCCTCTAAAACTTTCCTGAAGGACACATAACAAGATTTCCATGAGAGGTTCCATAAAATGGGGTTAGAACACCAACATGTCAAGTTTCAGTGCTAGAAAATCCATTCTGCCTAGGTTCAGTAAAATGGCCATAACGTCCTCCGCAGACCTCGGATTAATGTAATTAAAAATTCATTTTAAGGATAACATCCAGACCTATCTGCCCACCAAAAAGCAGAATTTTTGGCTAGGCCGATTATTACCAGTTTTGTTCCAAAGTTCGTCGTTTTTTTCTGAAAATTCCAGCAACACTGCTTTAGTTTGTTCCTTCACTTTTTACACCAATCCTCAACTTAAACTCTTTCTTAAGAGTGTATAAACACACTTTGGTACATTCCAACCTCATACAAAAACACCATACGTAATTTCTCTTCATATTCGTATCAAATAAAACTCCTTTTCTAGTCACATAAACACACACACCTCAAATTTAACATTAGTTGGTCCAAATCTTGCATTTTGGACAAAACCCTAACTTTGGGTACTATGAACTCACTCCCAACATTTCAAAACACCATAAACAATATAACAAACTTCAATATATCAAGAGATAAGCTAAAACAAGGATAAAACAAGTAATAAACATCACTTGAACAAGAAGCTTGCATGACCAAGAGGAAACACTAACCCTAGCCTCATCCAAATTTCAACTCCACCACAATCCATCAACAAGATGATTCTTAATACCATAAAAATAGTATAATCCATCACTAAAACAACCAAAATAAGAAACAAAAACCGACAAGATCAAGAATCAAAACAAAAATCAGCATATGGGTGAAAAGAACACTCACTTTGTGATTGAAAAAGAGGTAAGAAAGATCCTTGATGTTTGTGGAGGTGAGAGGGGTGGTTAGGGGTGGTAAGTGGTGGATGTTTGGTGGTTGAAAGGTGGCTGAGAGGGGTGCTTTTGCTGCTGGAATTGGTGCTGGTAGCCGTATAGAGAGAAGGAGGAGAGGGAAGAGAGAGAAAGTGTCTTGAATGTTTGGTGTAAAATGAAAATAAAATGAAAATTTTACAATTTATACTTGGTTTTACTTGGCTGAAAATGAAAGTAGAAAAGTCAAGGATTTTAAGCTTAATTAAGGCTTAATTAAGAGAGTTTAGCTAAACAAATGAAGATCAAGTCTTGTTGCATCGCAAACGACCCTAAATGGGCTCGGGTTTAGCGAAAGAACAAAAACCGAGTGCGTTTGCGAAATTTTACTTATTTTTTTTCAAAGTTTGAGATTAAATGATTGTAGTGTCATGAAAAGAATTAAATCGTTAAATTCGGAAAATATCAAGGCCTAAATCGATTTCCAAAATTGTCTACAACAAAACCCCGAATTGCAAAGTAAGGGCCTTGTTAGAAAGGTCCAAATGGGAATAATAAAAAGAAATGATGTAAATGAAATGAAATTAATCACATGGATTAATGAAATGAAATTAATAAACAGAATTTAGGGTCGGACTATTACAGTCTTCCCCCATTAAAAAGTTTCGTCCTCGAAACTAATGAACTTCACCATATCATGCAAGATTACCTCAAATAAATGCGGATATGCAGTTTTCATAGCCTCTTCTGTCTCCCAGGTGGCCTCCTGGGAGGTGTGGTTTGTCCAGAGTACTTTGACCAACGATATCTGCTTGTTATGCAGCTGTTTGGTCCTACGATCTAGTATTTGGACAGGACGCTCCTCATATACTAGATCGTTAGCGATATCGATAGGTTCAGATACAATGATGTGGTCTGGATCTGGCACGCATTTTCGAAGTTGAGAGATATGAAACACGTTATGCACGTGCTCAAGTTCGGCAGGCAACTCTAGACGATAAGCGACGGGATTTAACTTTTCAATGTTTTCATATGGTCCAATATACCTTGGACTCAATTTGCCCCGTACTCCGAACCTCTTGACGCCTCTAGTTGGTGAAACTTTCAGAAAAAATTTATCACCTACTTGAGACTCTAGAGGCCTTCTTCTTTTGTCTGCATAACTTTTCAGCCAACTTTGGGCAACCCTGATATGCTCCCGAGTCTTTCTTATTGTCTCAGTGGTCACTTGAATAATTTCAGGACCTATAATCAGTGTCTCATCCAAAACACTCCAGCACAATGGGGTTCTACATTTTCCCCCGTACAGAGCCTCAAATGGGGCCACAAAAGGTAAATCATCTTCCCATTTCCCTTGGAACTCTAATACGCAAGCTCTCAGCATGTCCTCCACAATTTGATTCACTCTTTCAGTTTGTCCATCTGTTTCTAGATGATAGGAGCTACTGAAGTTTAGTTTGGTTCCAAAGGCCTTTTGAAGCGCTTGCCAGAAGCGTGCTTGGAATCTTTGATCCCTATCCGAGACTATGTCTAAAGGGATCCCATGTAGACGGACTATCTCCTTAACATACAGTTGCGCTAGTCTTTCAATTCCCCAAGTATCCTTAATTGGCAGGAAGTGAGCTGACTTCGTGAGTCGATCAACTATGACCCAGATATCATTCTTTTTCGAGGCAGAAAGGGGTAAACCCATAACAAAGTCCATTGAAATTGAATCCCACTTCCAAGGGGGAATTTCTAAGGGTCGTAGTTCACCCACACGACGTTGATGCTCTGCTTTAACTTTCTAGCATATTAAACACTTGTTCACATATTCTGCAACATCTTTCATCATATTATTCCACCAAAAATATTGTCTCAAATCTCTGTACATCTTTGTGCCTCCCGGATGCAGTGAATAACGAGTATTGTGAGCCTCTTCTAGGATTTGCGTTCTTACTTCCCCATTTTTGGGCACACATAGGCGATTCTGGAACCGCAAAGTCCCATCCTTGTGTACTACAAAACCCAAAGACTTCCCTTTTTCTAAATTTTGCTTTATGCTTTGGAGTTCGGGATCACTTTCTTGATTCAGTCGGATTTCTTCCACTAGGGAAGACTAAATAGTAAGTGCTGATAGTTGAGCATTCCTTTGCCTATGAGATACTAATTGAATCCCAAAGTCCTCCAGTTCTCTCAAGAGGTTCAATTGAGCAATCACCACAGTGTTTGAGCTATGTTACAACTTCCTACTCAGGGCATCCGCCACCACATTTGCTTTGCTCGGATGATATTGAATCTGCAAATCATAGTCTTTAAGCAACTCAAGCCAACGCCGTTGCCTCAAATTGAGCTCCTTTTGGGTGAAGATATACTTTAAACTTTGACGATCAGTATAGATCTTGCATGGTACCCCATATAAATAATGCCTCCAAATTTTCCAAGCAATGACCACGGCTGCTAACTCCAGGCCATGGGTAGGGTAGTTTTTCTCATACGGCTTGAGTTGTCGAGAGGTATAAGCTACTACTTTGTCTTCCTGCATCAACACGCACCCTAGACCGTTATTCGAAGCATCATTGTAAACCGTATACTCCTTTCCTCCTATTGGTAACGTTAGGATCGGGGCGGTAGTCAGTTGCTGTCTTAGCTCTTGGAAAGCTTTCTCACATCTTTCAGTCCACTCGAACTTATTCACCTTCTTCAGTAGATTGGTTAGTGGTGAAGCTATTTTCGAAAAGTCCTTGACGAACCTTCGGTAGTAACCTGCTAAACCCAAAAAGCTTTTAATCTCAGTGACATTGGTAGGCCTTGGCCATTCTGTGATTGCTTTCACCTTCTGGGGCTCAACTTTAATTCATTCTTTTGTAACCACATGCCCCAAAAATACCACTTCCTCCAACCAAAATTCACATTTTTTTAATTTGCCATAGAGTTGATGCTCCCTCAGAGCCTGCAATACTGTCTGCAACTGATCAGCATGCTCTTCCTTATCCTTAGAATAGATAAGGATGTCATCTATGAACACCACTACAAACTTGTCTAAATAGGGTTTGAAAACCGTCTTCATAAGGTCCATGAAGGTTGCAGGAGCATTAGTGAGACCAAAAGGCATCACTGTGAACTCATGGTGACCATACCTAGTTCTAAATGTTGTCTTAGGAATGTCATCAGGTTTAATCCTAAGTTGATGGTACCCTAACCTCAAATCAATCTTAGAGAACACTCCTGCTCCTTGTAATTGATCAAGCAAATCATCTATTTGTGGTAGAGGATACTTGTTCTTGATGGTAATCTTGTTCAACTCCCTATAATCAATACATAGCCTCAAGGCTCCGTCCTTCTTCTTGACAAACAACACTGGAGCACCCCATGGTGACACACTTGGCCTAATAAAGCCCTTTTGTAACAGTTCATTTAGTTGAATCTTTAATTCCTTAAGCTCAGTTGGGGCCATACAATATGGGGCTTTAGAAATAGGTTGGGCTCCAGGAATTAACTCGATCCCAAAATCAATTTTCCTCTGTAGGGGTAGTTCTGGTAACTCCTCAGGGAAAACATCTTCAAATTCACAAACCATAGGTATAATCTCTACTTCCTCTTCTCTTAGTTGGGTGTTGATAGCATAACACCAATATCCAATACACCCCTGATATAACAGCTTACTTGCTTTCATAGCAGAAATCAAAGGACAAGAGTTTGCCTCTCTCTGCCCATAAAAACACACTTTTCTCCCTTTTTCATCTTTCAGGATAACCTTAAAATCTTCACAATCGATTTGGGCTCCATAAGAATGCAACCAATTCATCCCCGAAATGATATCAAAATCAGACAAATCAAATTGAATCAAATCCACAGGGAAGGTGGTTTCACCAATGGTGATGGGGACAAGTTCATAAGAGAGGGGGCACTCAATCACAAAATTATTAGGTAGCTTGATTCTATAATTGGTTGCCATCCTCCTGTTCTCAAGGCTCAATTGTTTAGCAGATCGGGTAGATATAAACGAATGAGTGGCACCCGAATCAAATAATATGCAAAATGGCTTTGAATTTAAAAAGAGAGTTCCAGTGACTACCGTACCAGAGGTAGAACCTTCCTTTTTGTTCATCACAAATGCCCTTCCTACAACTACAGGCCTTGAAGGTGGAGGTCCCTGGAGGAGCGAGGCCAAGGGTTTCGCTGCGCCCTTGTCTATAGCTTTTAGTCGTCGGGGGCATGCAGCGATAAGATGTTCAGGACTTCCACACCACATGCATTTGTTGGTGCCAACGCGGCATTCAGGAGTGGTGTGATTTGTTCTTCCACATTTTGCACAAGGTGCTCTCGAGCCTGCAGGACGGCTCTTGGAGGGAACATGAGTAGGTTTCTTCTGGTTCTGCTGGTTCTGGTGCACACTCTCACTTGGAGTCCCCCGCTCAAACCCCTTTCTCTTGTGGTTGATTGGATTCAGTGCCCTCAACTCCGTCTTCACTCTTTCCACTTCAGCTGCTCGCTCATATAGTTCTTGATAAGTCAGCATTGGTTGTCCAGCTAACTGATTTCGAATATAGAAGGCCAAACCTTGCTCAAACCTTCTCATCTTTAACCTTTCAGATGACACAAATTCAGGGACAAACCTAGATAGTTCGGTGAACTTACTAGCATACTGCAGCACTGACATGCTACTGCTCATTTTTAACTCCATAAATTCTTTCTCCTTTTGCCTTTGCACCACAGCTGGGTAAAATTTCGCCCTCAACTCTGCTAAGAAATTGTTCCAGGTGAATTCAAGCCCTTTGAGCTTATCCTTCACAGTATTCTACCAAATGTCAGCTTCACCTGACAAATAATATGTCGCAATGTTCATTTTCTTTTCCTCTGGTACCTCAACTACCGTAAAAATTTTCTCCATTCCCCTTATCCATTCTTCCAGTACTACTGGATCATAAGATCCATTGTAAACTTTAGGGTTGCGCCGTGCTACCCTATTTGCCAATTTATCCTCCTTGGGAGGAGTTTCGGTAGGTACCTGGGGAATCTGCTTCATCAATTCAGCAACTAAGGCTGGCCAGTAACTCGGGTTTCCTAAGTTGCTAGCTAATTCAGAGAGCGACGATGGCATGTCACCATGTGGTGGTCCCTGACACGAGGCTTGATCGCCCGATCCCTGGCCTTGCTCCGAATTGTCCTCCACATGCACCTCAATGTCGTTTTGCACTGACTGAGATATTTTGATCAGACATTAAATAAAACAATTCAGACACTGGGACCCCAGACATATAAGATAAACATGCCCAATAAATACATAGGAGATGGCTCAAAGAATATTTCATAACTCAAGGCGCCATCATTTCATTTCATAACTGCTTACTTACATACATAGTTGCTGATTTATATACATGAACAACAAAGGCATACAACACCTAGCTGAATAAGCATGCCTAGTTCTGACTCCTAAACACTAAGCACTAAATAGCCCTTAAACACTAGATCCGTCACATGACCAAAAAGAGTTACGAATCATATCGTCATGGTAAGATAGGATTGGACTAACTATATACAATGTCAGATGCCACAGAAAATATAAACATCCAATCCAACCATACCATATCTACATACAGGGCTCAAAATGAAAACCACTACACCGACCCTTAGAACCACCTAACGATCCCTAGATGGATCGTAATCTAGGTTAGACTCATTGTCAGGTTCTTCACCTGAGTCGAAACTACTCGTGGATGCCTCTGACTCGGCATTATCGACCTCCTGTTGAACTTGTGGCTCATTTTCCTCCTCTAAGTCCACCATCAACTTGTCCGCCTCTTGTTCCCCTTGCTGCTCTATCCCTATCTCATCACCGTCTTGATCCCCCTCGGGATCATCCTCCTCTGGATCGTCCTCTCCCTCTGGTGATCCTCATCCCCAGAACTAGAACTAATCACCACTAAGTCTCGGGTGTCAGGGATGTCTATCATCACGTAGGCCTCTCAGGCATCAGTGGGGTGCCTGGTGCGGGTGGGATGGGTGGCTCCTGTGCTGGTGCTGGCGGGGAGGGTGGCCCCTGTGCTGGTGTTGGGGCTACAGGTGGGGGATGGACCTGATGGAGGGGAAAGACGTGCTGAAGAGTTTCTATAGTAATTCCCCTCAATTCAAACCCCTCTCACAACAACAACTCCGTAGTGAGAGTCATCCAAGCCACTTGGGCCTGAAACCTAAGCCTGTCTAAGCCTGGGTTCCCTGTCATCACAAAGTCGTAATAACGATGCCTGAGCTCCACCCACGGGCCAACCGGGGGTAAGGACCCCAGCAGTATCTACGCACGGACCCTAGTATTGTCGAACTTGGAGTAAGGGTCCTGTGCGTGTGCCTCCATACTAATATGGAGCAACGCAATGTGAGCTATCATTGATCCACCCGGCAACATGTTAACACCATAGGGATCCATCTAACAAAGAAAACACATATGTGAGAGGAAGACATAACCATACCCACCCATAAATAAGGAACATGCAAATAAAAGCAACTTGCATTCTTCTAATATCACTCTAGCGATATACCATAGCCCCTCCTAACAACCACTCTCACCCTATAGTTTCTAGCTCTACTTTCCTCAAGCAAATCTCAACCTGGCTCTAATACCAAATCTGTAACGCCCCAATAATACATAAAATCATAGCTGCATTTACCTACCTAAGCTTAACACCAAGAAATCAATGAATGTGTGTTACCGCCGTCCGCAAGGACAAAGCTTCGCTTGAATATGAAAATTTAGCCATAAAATCAAAGTTTATCCTCAAAGGGCAATCATGTCCATTCAAACCATTTAATTACATATAGGAATGATTCTAACTTCCCAGGGTTACATCAAGGTTACATCAACATACATAACTCAGTTTAATTATACAATTGTAACACCAAAATACATGTTGCAGTTCAGATATACAGCTGGAATGCGAAAATGTACAACAATAAGGAATGAAAGCATCTTAGCACTTCTATCCGCCAATCACATGGACGGTCCTGACTTATTTATCACCTTCAACCTCCCTGCCCGCCTGAGAACGGTTTCCTGAACACTTTCCTAAAATAAAACATAAAAACATTTCGAACCGTGAGCCAAAGCTCAATACATGCATCCCTGTATTGATAAAGATTCACTGAAAAAGAAATTATGAGGGTCCGCCTTGCAATTCATTTTGATTTTAAAATAGGGAATGAGATGTATATAAAGCTAAATTGCCAATTATTATCTGTTGGTGCACCCCTTAGTAACTATTATGATCTATGTATAGGTGTACACCTGCCAAGCTGACCAAAAGACCTGGCCTGAAGTCGCGCGGGTAACTGGAGGGCAATGCCCTGTAACTGATAACTGATGGGGTCACTAATTATGTGATAAATCACTGATTCAAATGTTTCATTGATGTACTTACCAAAACATTACAATTTCGATAAATGCATACTGATTTCTAAAGATACAGTCAATGAATGTGCCTGGGGTTTTTAAAGGCTAGTTCACAGAGTAAATAGATGCACTAAAATGGAGAGAATGAGAGCTTAGGCCTTAATTCTGTTCAAAAATCATTATAGGCATATGAGGTTAGAAATGAACTTATTTTTATAATGAATACCTTTAAATAAAATTAGCACGATGGATACCTTCAAATAAAAAGAAAAGGCTTATAAAGAATCTGCACAAACCAGTTAATAGATTAAACTAAAATGCTGAAGTTAAATAAAGTATAGAAATGCTGAGTTAAGGCATGGTAGCGAGTTTAGGGGGTAAGGGCTTATGACGAGGGTATGGAAAGAATAAAACAGAACTTAAACTCTCGACCTCCAATTTAGACATAAAACCCCAATATGTAAAGCTTAAGAGGTCCTCTAAAACTTTCCTGAAGGACACATAATAAGATTTCCACGACAGGTTCCATAAAATGGGGTTAGAACACCAACATGTCAGGTTTCAGTGCTGGAAAATCCATTCTGCCTAGGTTCAGTAAAATGGTCATAACTTCCTCCACAGACATCGGATTAATGCAATTCAAAAGCAATTTTAAAGCTAACATCCAGACCTATCTACCCACAAAAAATCAGAATTTTTGGCTAGGTCGATTATTACCAGTTTTGTTCCAAAGTTCATCCTATTTTTATGAAAATTCCAGCAGCACTGCTTTAGTTTGTTCCTTCACTTTTTACACCAATCCTCAACTTAAACTCTTTCTTAAGAGTATATAAACACACTTTGGTACATCCCAACCTCATAAAAAAATACCATACATAATTCCTCTTCATATTCATATCAAATAAAACTCCTTTTCTAGTCACATAAACACACACACCTCAAATTTAACATTAGTTGGTCCAAATCTTGCATTTTGGACAAAACCCTAACTTTGGGTCACTTTGAACTCACTCCCAACTTTTCAAAACACCATAAACAATATAACAAACTTCAATATATCAAGAGATAAGCAAAAACAAGGATAAAACAACCAATCAACATCACTTGAGCAAGAAGCTCGCATGACCAAGAGGAAACCCTAACCCTAGCCTCATCCAAATTTCAACCCCACCACAATCCCTCAACAAGATGATTCTTAATACCATGAAAACAGCATAATCTATCACTAAAACAACCAAAATAAGAAACAAAAATTGACAAGATCAAGAATTAAAACAAAAATTAGCATATGGGTGAAAAGAACACTCACTTTGTGATGAAAAAGAGGTAAGAAAGATCCTTGATGTTTGGGGGGGTGAGAGGGGTGGTTGGGGGTGGTACGTGGTGGATGTTTTATGGTTGAAAGGAGGTTGAGAGGGGTGTTTTTGCTGCTAGAATTGGTGCTGGCAGCCGTGTAGAGAGAAGGAGGAGAGGGAAGAGAGAGAAAGTGTCTTGAATGCTTGGTGTAAAATGAAAATAAAATGAAAATTTTACAATTTATACTTGGTTTTACTTGGCTGAAAATGAAAGTAGAAAAGTCAAGGATCTTAAGCTTAATTAAGGCTTAATTAAGAGAGTTTAGCTAAACAAATAAAGATTAAGTCTTGTTGCATCGCAAACAGCCCTAAACGGGCTCGGGTTTATCGAAAGAACTGAAACCGAGTCCGTTTGCGAATTTTTTTTTTCCAAAGTTTGAGATTAAATGATTGTAGTGTCATGAAAAGAATTAAATCGTTAAATTCGTAAAATAGCAAGGCCTAAATCGATTTCAAAAATTGTCTAGAACAAAACCCCGAATTGCAAAGTAAGGGCCTTGTTAGAAAGGTCCAAATGGGAATAATAAAAACAAATGATGTAAATGAAATGAAATTAATCACATGGATTAATGAAATGAAATTCATAAACAGAATTTAGGGTCGGACTATTACAAAGATGGTGGAAACGATTCCATAAAATCTATACCCTGAACATTGAAAATCTCCACCACAATAATGAGATTAAGTGACATCATGTCTCTCCTACTAATCCAACCCAACTGTTGGCACCTAGGGCAACTCTTACAATACTTAAAAGCATCAATAAACAACCAGGCCAACAAAACCACATCGAAGAACTTTGGCTGCTGTCTTTCTCCCATTGAAATGCCCCTACGTGATTGGTCATGATAGAAAGAAAGGACATTTCTAACCTTAAGATCTTAAATACACCTTCTAAAGACTTGAAATACACCTTCTAAAGACTTAGATAGAATAATAATTAAACAAGTAAGGGTTATCCCAAATAAAGAGTTCCAAAAAGGTGGAAGAATCGGTCTCCATCATTCTTAGTATGACCCTTAGGCATCCGACCAGATACTAGACAGTTCACAATGTCAGCAAACCAAGGGTCAGGGTGGACTACATACAATTGCTCATAAGGGAAGCACTCGAAAATATTTGACTTATGCTCTCTACCACAAAGAATCCTAGACAAATGGTCAGCAACAAGGTTGTCATAACCTCTCTTCTCCCTATTCTCACAATCAAATTCTTATAAAAGCAAGATCCATCTTATAAGTCTAGGCTTAGTATCCTTCTTTGAAAGAAGCTGCTAAAAACCAGAATGATCAGTATAAACAATCACATGAGACCCAATTAAGTAAGGTCTAAACTTTTCAAAATCAAAAATCACAGTGAGAAATTCTTTCTAGGTGACAGTATAATTCAGTTGGGCATCATTCAAAGTGTGACTAGAATAATAAATAACATGAGCCTTCGTATCAACACATTGCCATAAAACAACCCCAATAGCATAGTTAGATGCATCACACATTAATTCAAAAGGCTCTCCCTTGACGGGAGGATCAAGAATGGGAGCAGAGGTAAAGTGATAGAGATGTACCCCTATTACCTCATTTAGGCCCTCAAGATAACTCAGGAACTCCAAGTTCAAGCACCAGTCCCCAAGCATTAGTCCAAACCATGCTGAAGCTAAGTTCAAGCCTTCCCGGGTTGACCCTTCCCAAAGACTCGAATTTGTTCATTTGATTTTCTAAACCTCCAAAGGGTTCATACTTGATATTTTTGCATAGGATGTTACCTAACATCCTCAATAATGAATCCATGAAGATAAATTCAAGTTAATCAGTGCGTTCATGAAGATTTTGCTCAAAGAAGTCAACCGTTCCAGATTAAGCTACATTCTGGCCCGGTTTGAGTTTCTAGCTGATTACTACCTTTAAACCTAATTTAGGCCTGATTTCTTTACTTAGGATGATTATTAACATCTTAATGAAGTCATTCATTCACTGAAATCAAGTTTAAATTAGGTAGAAGTCAAGCAACCAAGCTGCTCAACTTTGGGCACCAAACGGCCAGTTTGACTATTTTGGATCAACAACTGAGATCTCTTCAAGGGAGCAACTTGGTGGCCTGCCTACTTGCCAACTTGCCTACCTAGTCTACCAGCAAACCCATCATTAGCTACTTTGCAGCTTTGGAAGGCTAATTAGCCACTAGGAAAAGAGATCAAGATCATCCTTGCTCATGATTAGCCAGTCGCAATCCAAGTCACTTTAGTAGCCATTTTTCTCTGTCCTAGGTGCAAGTGGATTACATTAGACCTAATAATCATGCTCAAGCTTGATTTTATCATTAATTACATGTATTTAGCTAAACACACGGAATGTACATAAGCTAGACTAAGCATACTCATAATCCAGGTTGTTTAAGCTAGTTTAGAGGTTTCCTAATGACTAAGGAAACCCTTAAGCAACTACGCAGCTTACGAGGCTCTTGCTTATATGCTTGGCTACTTGTATTTGCATTTCATTATTGAAGAATGCCATTTTCAGTTGAGCTAAGCTCCTAAACCCTGGTCTCTCTCAAACTCTCATCTAGCTTATCTTTGCTTAGGCCAAGTAAAGTGGTGTTCTAGTGAGTCTCAATCCAATTCATTGGTGGTATTTCTGTATCGTTTGAATGATTAAGGGCCCTAGATTGAGTCTTGGTGGTGAAACCTGTATCCGAGAGTTAGCTCAGCACTATCCATCCTAGTTTGATCTTCCCGGGTTCTTAGAACTCACATTTTGCCTTTGATTCTCATTTAAACTTAGTTGCAATCCAATTTTGATTATAATCCTGTTTGTAAGGAGATACATCATATTTGGTATCAAAGCGAGTTTCACCTTGGCCTAAACTGCTATTCCCAGCCACATTTCCCTCTGCCTCAAACACAATCCAAAACGCATTACCCAATCGACTCAATTTGCAAACATGAGTGCAGGTATGACTTTAGAAGAGAAGTTTGACGTTCTCATGAAGAATTTTGAAGCCATAAACACTAACAATGAGCAACTCAAGAATCAAAATGCCTGCTTGAGATGCCAGCTTGCTGAATCAATGAGGTAGAAGAGAAGAAACCTAGTGAGATGAAACCTAGCTCACTTGGTTTGACTAAGAAGCTAAACCTGAAAGAAGTGACCCACAATTGTTTCATCAAATGAGGATGAGCCTCAAAGAAGACCAAGGAAGAGGGAAAGAAGACCCCTGCCCAACTTTGATGACTTTAAGGTTAACATCCCAAAATTTAAAGGGAAGTTAGACCCGAATGAATTCTTGGAGTGGTTGTAAATCGTAGAGTGAGTCTTTGATTTTAAGGTCATTCTTGAAGAGAGAAAGGTAAAACTTGTTGCTTTGAAGCTTAGGAAGTATATCTCTCTCTAGTGGACCAATTTATATGCCAAAAGGGTTAGGTTACGAAAGGATAAAATCAAGACTTGGGATAAAAATGAAAGCCAAGCTTAGGTCCCATTTTCTGCCCCTTTCTTACCTTCAAGATAACTACTCCCTTTTACACCATTTGACCTAGGAAGCTATGATTGTAGAGGAATACACTAGGGAGTGTGAGAAATTGATAATCAAGTGTGATTTACAAGAGTAAAAAAATCATACCATTGTGAGATACTTGAGAGGACTTGATCCTAGGCACTTTAAAGTTATTGAACTGCAACAGTATACTAGCTCTGATAAAGTGGGTATCCTTGCTCATAAGATTGAGCAGCAAAAGAAAACCAGAACCTACAAAAGAGAACTACTCAAGCCCCCACCCCGGAACCAACCTTTTAACAAGGGAGTTCCTACCCTCCACCTAAACCCACAACATTGCCCCCTTCCACCCCATAAAAAACCCAAGCTCCACCAAAAAGCATACCTGCACAAAAACAACCTAATTCTAACCCCATGAGCACTAGGAGGTGTTTTAAATGTCAAGGTCTTGGTCACATTGCCTTTGAATGTCTAAGTAGAAAGGTAATCACCTTGGCTGAGTAGGAGACAGTTAAGGTGGAGTTTGAGGAGGAAAAGGAGGTTCACTTAATGGAGGAACAAGAGGAGGATTATGAGGAGATTGTTGAGGAGGCTGATGAAGGAGAGATGTTAGTCTTAAGGAGAGCTTTGAATGGCTTTAAAACAAAGGAAGAACAGCGATAGAACATCTTTCACTCTTTGTATACTGTCCAAGGTAAGGTGTGCTCATTGATCATTGATGCAGGTAGCTGTGCCGATGTTGTTTCCCTAAGCATGGTGGAGAAACACAATCTCCATGCTTCTGCTCACCCCCATCCATACAACATTCAGTGTTTCAACCAAGGTAAGGGGTTGTAAGTTAACTTCAGGTGCCTGATTTCTTTCTTCATTAGCCAGAACTACCAAGATGAGCTTTGGTGTGATGTAATCCCAATGGGTGTACGTCACATTCTGCTTGGTCGACCTCGGTTGTTTGACAGGAGGGTAAAGTATGATGGTTACCTTAATACCTACTCCTTTTCCAAGGATGGGAAAATGATTATCCTTGCCCCTTTAAGCCCCTTCCATATCCACAAATCAAAGCCACAAAAGAACCCTCAACAAGTTGATATGTTTCTCACTTGTGGAGAACCCTTACTTAAGGCCTCTTATCCTGAGTTTAAGGCCTTTAAGGAATGGATCCTCATTGCCCTTGAAGAACCGGAACACTCGTTCCTAAGCTACCCCTTTGCTATCTCATTACTTGAGCAATTCATTCATGTCTTTCTTGAACCCCAAAAGATCCATCCAACACCACATTTACCTCAATCCAGGAGCCATGCTCCTACACAAGCTAGTATATAGAATGAACCCCAGGAGACTATGGAGATACAAAGGCAAGCAGATGAACTGATCAACAAAGGGTTGGTTAGGGAATCACTTAGCCCTTGTGCTGTTCCAGCCCTCTTGATCTATAAGAAGGATGGGAGCATGAGAATGTGTGTGGATAGTCATTCCATAAACAAGATCACTATCAAGTATAGGCACCCTATTCTAAGACTAAAGGACATGTTGAATGAACTTCATGGTTCCAGTGTGTTTTCTAAGGTTGATTTGATGAGTGGTTACTATCAGATCAGGATCAGAGAAGGAGATGAGTGGAAGACAGCTTTCAAGACTAAAGGAGGCTTGTATGAATGGCTTGTAGTGCCATTTGGATTGTCAAATGCACCCAGTACCTTTATGAGGCTCATGAACCGAGTGTTTAGGCCTATATTGGAAAGTTTTTGGTGGTTTATTTTGAGGATATTTTGATCTATAGCAAGACTAAAGAGGAACACTAAGATCATTTGACTCAGATCATGGTTGTTCTGGAAAGAGAGAAGCTTTATGGTAACCTTAAGAAGTATACTTTCTTTTCCAAGGAGGTAACCTTCTTAGGCTACATTGTGACTGCCCAAGGAGTCAAGGTTGATGAGAGTAAGGTTGAGGCCATTCGGTCTTGGCCAATTCTAAGGAGCATACATGATGTTAGGAGTTTTCATGGGCTTGCCTCATTCTATAGGCCGTTCATTAGAAATTTCAACACGATTGTGGCTTCCATGACTGAAATTATCAAAGGCACAACATTCAAATGGACCCTAAAAGCTCAAACTGCATTTGAGGAAGTCAAATCCAAGCTCCAGTTCTAGCACTGCCTTGTTGTGATAAGGTATTTGAGATCGCATGTCATGCTTCTAGAGTTGGTATTGCAAGAGTTCTTACTCAAGACAGGCGACCCTTGGCCTTTTTCGGTGAGAAGTTGTGTGATTCCAAGAGAAAGTGTTCCACTTATGATAAAGAATTCTATGCCATTGTGAGGAGTTTGGAGCACTCGTGTCATTACTTGATGGAAAATGAGTTTATCTTGCATTCTAACCATGAGGCCTTGAAGTACATTCAAGGGCAGCACAAGTTAAACTCAAGACACGCCAAATGGGTGGAATACCTCTAGTCATTCCACTTTACAGTCAAGTACAAGTCAGGGAAACTCAATAAAGGAGCAGATGCACTTTCAAGTAGGCACTTACTATTGTTTCAGCTTGACGCTTGTATTATGGGGTTTAGAAACCTCAAAACCCTCTATGCTACTGATGAAGACTTTGGACAGCTTTATTTAGTTTGTCAAAAGCACCCCAAAGGGGACTTTCTGATCCAGAATGAGTATTTATCAAGGGCACTCGTTTGTGTGTTCCTAGGTGTGGTACTCGTGAGCTTCTGGTCAAGGAAGTCCATTGAGGCTCTTTAACTGGTCATTATGGAGAGAACAAGACCCTAGCCATGCTAAGGGAGCACTACTTCTGGCTAGGAATGAGCAAGGATGTTCAAGACCTCCTAAAGAGGTGTGCCACATGCCAAGTAGCCAAGAGTCACTCATTGCCCCAGGTTTGTACACCCCACTGCCAGATCCTTCCCTCACTTGGGTTGATGTACGTATGGATTTCATCCTTGGTTTGCTAAAAACTCAGAGGAACAAGGGCTTCATCTTTATGGTTGTGGACAAATTCTCAAAAATACCTTACTTTATAGCTTGCAACAAGACCAATGATGCTACCCACATTGCGGAGCTATACTTTAATGAGGTAATAAGGCTACATAGGATCCCTAGGTCCATTTTTTTTGATAGGGATACCAAGTTTTACAGTCATTTCTAGATTACCTTATGGAAAGAGATAGGAACCAAGCTCAATTATGGTACCATTTGCCACCCCCAAACTGATGGGCAAATTGAGGTTACAAACAGAACCTTGGGAACTTTGTTAAAAGGTTTGATTAAGCTCAATGCTAAGGCCTAGGATTTGCTCCTTCACCATGCTGAGTTTACATATAACAAAGCACCAGGCAGAACTACAGGGATGTCTCCTTTTAAGGTGGTTTATGGAACTAATCCCTTAAGCCTCCTTGATCTGGTTCCTAAAGTCCAGGAAGAGAAGCCATATGTGGAGGCTAGCAAGAGAGTGGAAGAGATCCAGAAACTACACAAGCAGGTTATAACGAGAATACAGAAGTCAAACACCTCCTACCAAGCTTAAGCAAACAAGCATAAGAAGAAAATGGTGTTCCAACTTGGTGATCTAGTTTGGATTCACCTAAGGAAGGATCATTTTCCCTCAAAGCGCAAAAGCAAGCTTATGCCAAGGGCTAATGGTCCTTTTGAGGTGCTTGAAAGAGTCAATGATAATGCTTACAAGGTAAATCTCCGTGGAGATGACGGAGTTTTAGCCACTTTTAATGTGGCAGACTTAAGCCCTTATTTGGAGGATGATCATTTAGTGAATTTGAGGGCACATTTTTCTCAATAAGGCGAGGATGATAGAGATCTACCCCTAGTATCTCATTCAGGCCCTCAAGATAACTCAGGAACTCCAAGTTCAAGCACCAGTCCTCAAGCATTAGTCCAAACCATGCTAAAGCTAAGTTCAAGCCTTCCCGGGTATGACCCTTCCCAAAGACTTGGTTTTGTTGATCTGATTTGCTAAACCTCCAAAGGGTTTAGACTTGATATTTTTACGTGGGATGTTATCTAACATCCTCAATAATCAAGCCAAGAAGATAAATTCACATTAATCAGTGCGTTCATAAATATTTTGCTCAGACAAGTCAACCGTTCCAGATTAAGCTACATTCTGGTCCGGTTTGAGTTTCTCGCTAGTTACTACCCTTAAACCTAATTCAAGCCTAATTTATTTACTTAGGATGATTATTAACATCTTAATGAAGTCATTCATTGATTGAAATCAAGTCCAAATTAGGTAGAAGTTAAGCAACCAAGCTGCTAAACTTTGGGCGCCAAAGGACTGGTTTGACTGTTTTGGATCAACAGTTGAGATCCCTTCAAGGGAGCGACTTGGTGACCTGGATACTTGCCAACTTGCCTACCTAGTCTATTAGTAGACCCATCATTAGCTAGTTTGCAACTTTGGAAGGCTAATTGGCCACTAGGAAGAGAGATAAAGATCATCCTTGCTCCTGATTGGCCAGCCGCAGTCCAAGTCACTTCAGCCGCCATTTTTCTCTCTCACATGTGTAAGTGGATTATAGTATACCTAATGATCATCTTCAAGCATGATTTTAGCATTAATCACAAGTATTTAGCTAGACACACGGAATGTACTTAAGCTAGACTAAGCGTACTTTGTAATCTAGTTTGTTTAAGCTAGTTTAGAGGTTTCCTAATGACTAAGGAAACCCCTAAGCAACTAGGCAGCTTAGGAGGCTCTTGATTATGTGCTTGGCTACTTATATTTGCATTTCATTATTGAAGAACGCCCTTTTCAGTCGAGCTAAGCTCCTAAAGCCCGGTTTCTCTCAAACTCTCATCTAGCTTCCCTTTGCTTAGGCCAAGTAAAGTTGTGTTCTAGTGAGTCTCAATCCAATTCATTGATGGTATTTTTGTATCCTTTGAATGATTAAGGGCCCCAGATTGAGTCTTGGTGGTGAAATTTGTATCCAAGAGTCAGTTTAGCACTATCCATCCTAATTTAATCTTCCCGAGTTTTTAGAACTTACATTCTACCTTTGCTCATCTTTTAAACTTGGTTGCAATCCAACTTTGATTGTAAGCCTCTTTGTAAGGAGATACATCATCAAGGCTTCCTCAAGCTTAGTAAATGCCCCAAGGCACTCCTTAGAGAAGTGAAATTGCACATTCGTGGCCAAAAGGTTAGTCAAATGCTTAGCTATCTTACTAAAGTTCTCAGTGAAACAACGATAGAAGCCAGCATGGCCAAGAAAAGATCTCACCTCTTTCAAACAAAAGGGAAGGGGCAGATTAACAATCAAATGAGTCTTAGCCTTGTCTACTTTAATTGCATCTCTAGAAATAATGTGGCCTAAGTCTATCCCCTTTTTGACGATAAACTAACATTTTTCTAGTTCAAATTCAGTTTATTCTCCCTACATTTTTCCAACACTTTTCTCAAATTAGACAAACAATTATCACTGATGACCTAAGCATAGAGAAGTCATTCACGAAAATTTCCATGCACTGTTCAACTGAATATGAGAAAATAGAAATCATGCACCTCTGAAAGGTAACAGGGGCATTACAAAGTCCAAAAAACATTCTTCTAAAGACATATATTCCAAACAGGTAGGTGAAAGTAGCCTTGTCCTGATCCTCAAGAGCAATAGAGATATGCGTATAGCAAAAAAATCCATTTGAAAAGTAATAGAAAGAATGTCCAACCAACCTCTCTAACATCTAGCCTGGGAAGGAACGGGGAAAATGGTCTTTCCTAATGGTAACATTCAGTTTTCTATAGCCGATCCAAACACACCACTCAGATTGGACTCAAGTGGGAACTAACTTGCTTTTGTCATTCCTAATAACGGTAATACCGGTCCTTTTAGGAATAACTTTAACAAGGATAACCCATTCACTATCAGAAATGGGATTATTAAATAATCCCATGTTATGACCACTTAAGCACTTCCTTCTTAACTACTTCCTGCAAGATAAGGTTCAGACGCCTTTGATGGTCTTAGTAGGGCTTAGCATTATCCTCCAAATGGATTCTATGCTGCGTAGCCAAGGGACTAATAGCCTTAATATCCCCTATGGTCCAACCTATGGCTTCCTTGTTCTCTCTAAGTAAGGCAATCAGTTTTTCCTCTTGGTCTCTGTCTAAATTAGAAGCAATTATCATAGGTAAGGATTCATCAAATCCTAGAAATGAGTGCTTAAGAGAGTTAGGAAGAGGTTTTAATTCAAGAGAAGTAGAAGGGAAAACAAACTCAAAAGCAGAATAAGAAGTATTAGCAAGCAAACCCTGAACGGGGAAAAAAAAAACTTACACCCTAAAGCCTTAAGCTAAATCCCAAAAACCATAAACCCTCAAACACTAAATCGTAAAAGCCGAAACCCTAAACCCTAAAACCTCCAAACCCTAAGTCAAAAGCCCTAAACCCTAAAAATTAACTCAAAAACCCTAAAACCTTAAACCTTAAAAAACTTTAATCTTAAAACCCTAAAAATTGACGACTATAAATCCTAAACCCTAAACACCATGACCTAAGCGCTAAGCCATAAAAAATACACCCTAAACCTTGAGTTTAAACCCTAGAGGCCATAAACCCTAATCCCTAAACCATTAAAAACCTAACCCTAAACCCTAAAATCCCTAAACCTTAGCTCAAAACCCTAAATCCTAAACCATAAACCCTAAAATTCTGAACCCTAAATCCTGAACCAGAACCCTGAACTCCTAAAACATAAACTATGAACCATTTACACTAAACCATTAAATAAATGAATATTGGCTACAATAAGAAATATTGTTTTATCCATGTACTATTTTATTTTTGTTTACTATCTCGGAAGAAGTTATTCATTGACCAAATATGATGCAATTTTATTGGTATAGAACCCTAAACCATACAACCTAAGCCTGAACAATAGCCATAAATGCCTTGAACTATAAGACCTAAACCGCAAATGCCAACCCATTATTCAACTACAATTAATCGTGCATTGTGTAATTGTTCAGTCATAGTCTTTTACATCTTATGATTCATTACACTACTCTTGAAAATTATTAGTTTGAATAAAATATGTAGCATTATGAATAGCTAGAACAAAGCCATGAACCCTAAACACTGAACCCTAAAAAAAATAAAATAATGGTTACAATAAGAAATACTACTTTGTTTATTTACCATTTTACTATTGTTCACTATCTTATAAAAGATTCTTCATTAAATTTCTCCAACCCAACATTACACTAAATTCCATGAAACTTGAACCTTGAACTCAAAACTGTGTAAAAAAACTTAAACCTTAAATGCTAAACCCTAAGAAATGAAGTTAGGTTACAATAAGAAATATTACTTTGTTCAGTTAACATTTTATTATTGTTCATTTTCTCATAAGACATTGTTCATTGACAAAGTTAGTACTGTATACCAAAGTTATGTTACCCAACTATATAAATCCCTTCATTATAAATTCATTCATACATTATCACCTATATTTTCTAAGATATATTATTTTTAAAGATGTAACCAAATCATTCACCAAAAAATATAAAAAATTACATCAACTAATTAACATGCACCAACTATATATGTAAATCATAAGCTATTCACCAAACATATAAAACATGATCTATTCTAGGAATAGCTTTGTTACTTCCAACTTATGACTAATATTTATCATCCAATCAAGTATCATTATTACAAGACAAACTACATGCTTTGTTTAGTGGCGTTTGACCAATAAATGATTGAAATATGATCTATGCAAAACCTGTAGCAGTTCTTGAATCAAAATAAAATGGGAAAAAATATCTAACTACAGGCATTATGCTCTGCAACATAAAAGAAATTTTAAAAGGTAAAAATGTTATCTACAGAAGAGTGACAACTAAATCCAAATATTACCATACAACTAACTCAATCCACTTGACAAACACTATGGTCAGTTGGGATTGGAATTGACAACAAGTTCAATGCAAGCATAACATTGCCTTGGGAACTTGGTCCAGTGTAAGTTACAATCATGAACAAAGGAGCAACATTCTGTAATAAAGTCCCAAAAGCCACAATGACATGTCAATGTGTAACATTGTTAATAGGTAAGATAATTACTGTTGAAAACTAATTATAGAATCACTCATTATGAACTTGAGGCAACAGAACACCACTTGCATCCTATGGACTCTCTAGATCCATGAAAGGTATACTCATAAGGAATGGAGCAAAATTTTGCACTGAACTCCAAATAGAAAATAGTATAGATAACTTCATAACATAGATTGAATTAAGGGCAAAAATAATTATTTTAAATCGTTCATTACCAAATTTAGGCAAGAGAACACCACTTGGATCCTTAGCTAAGGACACTCCTACATGCTTAGATAATCAATAATTCCCAGCATACTGGGAAAATCACATGCCTCCATCACTTACAATAGATGAACAATATCTTTTGTCAAGACTCTTCCCTAAATACTGTAATGGCACCTTCGGTAAACTTTTTCTAGAACTTTAGTGTTGTGCTTATACCAATCTTTAAATACTCTTCTATATAATCAGTGGCTATGTCATAGCCGTAGGCCACCATTCGAATGGCCACAGGACACTTAGTGGCATCGACCCACCCCTCCTAATTACATCATACCTCAACTAAAAGTACTTAGAATCAAGGGGCTCTAGACTGCAAATGAATAAGGGCTTCCACATTCTGAATTGTATGACAAAGATGATATTCATTGTAAATTAAATGTTCTACAATGTAGTCTTTGCATAAGCAACCAGGGGCTTATGCTGGTCCCAAGCAAGCTACGTCAACTTAGAGGGGTGCTGAATAGGTGACTCTGGAAAACAACAAACAAAAACTTTAAGCACAATTTATAGCAGAATATAGCAAATTTGAAGACATTTAGCAAATTAACCAAGGATGTTGAACAGATAAATCAAAGAAGTTTAACAGAATGTGTGAATAAAAAAAAGCATGCGTTTTTTTTAACAAGCTAGGTTTACTCATTCAATTGGGATACATCCTCACTTTAGGACCCTTCCTTTATGTAACGCCCCCTAATTAAGCATGTTTCACTATTTACAATCATTATTCTGATTCCCTCAATTACAACTGATAAACCCAATGATTAGCGCGTTACCGCTATCCCAAAAGGACAAGGCTTGCTGCAAGTGTACTAGAGATAACATAGTCAGGCATAACTTCAACCATACTCATTAGCCAACATAAGGTATATGCATTATAGTAAAGCAATTCACCACAAAGCTTACACTTCCATACACTGAAGATTACAAAATACGGCTTCAAAGTATGCATGGTCTATGTCATTGTTGATTCATCTAAGTTTCCCTTGCTTACTTATTCTCTTCAGCTGACTCGCTAGCATGCTTTTCGGGTAACTTGCTAGCATGAGGGCGATTCACTGAGCGTTTGCCTAAAACAAAACATGAAAACATTTTGAACTGTGAGCCGAAGCTCAGTACATGCATTCATGTATTGTTAAATGATCACTACATAAATTGGTTGGGCACCCATTTTGCAATTCATTTTAAGTTAAATAGTGAATAAGATGAATGTAAAACTGCATTGCTAGTTATTATCTGATAGTGAACCCCTTGTAACTGTTATGATCTATGGATAGGTGTATACCTGCCAAGCCGATCGGGACCTGGCTTGAAGCCACGCAATTAACTGAAGGGCTATTTCCTGTAACTGATAACTAATGGGGTTACTAATTATGTGGTAAATCACTGATTAAACTGATTCATTGATGTACTTACGAAACTATTATAATTTTGATAAATAAGTGCTGATTTCTAAAGATACAGACAATGAATGTACCTAAAGTCTTTAAAATGCAATCTCACTTGATAATAGTCATGCACAATGGGAACCTCTATTTAAGAAATATAATTATAGTTATATGTAATTAGCAAACAACGTTGACTTTAATAATTTGTGATTGTAATAGAAATTCATTAAAAGGCATCCATAACTCAAATTATTCAACAAAAGATAAGTTCTGCCAACATGATTTGAAAACTAATTCAATTAGGGTAATTTAACTCAAAGTGAAATAATGTTGGCGTAAAACTGATCAAGGTTAAATATTTGAGACCATAAAAGAAAGAATTTGATGGGTATAATTGATCACAGGTTTTTGATATTTCTGAGATGGCTAACAAAGGCTTGAATGCAAGACCAATAAACACTGATCTTGAGTTATTAATCTCCCCACTTCTTCAATTCCATAGCACATACCATATAACTTAGTTTTCCAAACCAAATAAGCTTCTAAGTGCAATCAAAATTGTTACCTATTCAAGGTCCACCTTAGAAAACTCATAACTTTCACCCCTGACCTCCAATTGAGCAACAAAACCCCAATACGAAAAGATCAAGGAGTCTCACAACATTTCACTTAGAACACCAAACACGATTCCCACAATAGGGGTTCTCAAAATGGGACTAGAACACAAGTATGTCAGTTTTGGTCTAACCTGCGTAGCTCTGGTAAAACAACAATAAATTTTTCCACAAACCTTGGATTAAGGCAATTCAAAAGGTATCTAAAAGCTAATAATTTGAACTATCTACCCACCAAAAATTATAATTTTGCAATGGGCCGATAATTACCAGTTTAATCACAAAGCTTGCCTTGTTTTCTGAAATTTTTCGGCCTTCACTATCAAGGCTTTCTCCTTTCTTTTCACACAATTCCCCATCCAAAATCACACCTTAAAGTCATGTAACAAGGATTTGGTCCTTCCTATAATCATAAAAACCATCACACTCAATTTCACTTCAAAATCATGTACATCAAAGATCATTTTTCAATCAAATATATGCTAATAACATGCTTGCTATCAAAGAAAGGTTAAACCCCTGCATAATCAATAAAACCCTAACTTTTGGCCAACTTCCACTTAATCCAAGATCACCAAGAACATCCTCATAACATAATTAGAGATTAAAACCACTAAATCAAATACAAGAATCCAAGAAAAACAAACTTCCAACTTAAAGCTTGCATGATTATGAATAACCCTAACCCTAACATGCTCCCAACTAAACTCCGCCATGATCAACATCAAAATAACTCTTATTTGTTATCAAAACATCATGATCAACAATTAAAAACATCAAAACAATAATCAAAATTAAGATAAAAATCAAAACCAAGAGGATCAAGATTAAGGTTACTCACTTCAAGCTTGATAAAAGTAGAGATGGAGGTGATGTTTAGTGGTTTTGATGATGGAGGATGGCAGCTAGTGATACTAGGGTGTCAAGGGGAGTCAGAGGCAGCCCAAAGCTAGCCGAAAACTGGCCGAAAAACACCCGAATCAGCTGGGGGAGAGGGTTGGCCCGGTTAGAGAGAGAAGATGGGTTTGAGTTTTGGTTGTATTTTATTGACTTGTCTAACAACTTGGCTGAGTTTTTATCTTGAAAAGTGATTTTTAGCTTACCATGGTTAAGCTTAATTATGGTAATTAGTTAGGTTAAGAAAGCAAACATGTTGGGCCTCAAATTGGGTTGAAGAAAGTTGGATTTAGGAATAAAACGCTTCGTAACGATAATGTTTTTGCGTACTCAAATTTAAATTTTTGTAATGTTACGGAAAACAAAATAAATGACTTAGATTAAACTTGTTATGGCCTACTATCAATTCTTCCAAAGTTTTCGTTAATAATTAAATAAATAAATAAAACCCAAATTGCCAAGTGAGTGCCCAAATAAAATTTTCCCCACCAAGATGATTAAATCCGATAAATAAATATGACAAAATGATTAACATGAGGTAATTAAATAAATAAATATAATTTAGGATTGGGCTATTACAGTCCAAAATGAATTGGGTCGTAATTCAGGCCCAAACGAATTGGGCCAAACTTAACGAATTTGGGCCCAAATGTTTTTGCATGCTTAAAAATTAAATTTATGTGACATTATGGAAATAATTTAATAGCTAATCATATTTACCGGGGACTAATATCGATTCACCCGAAATTGTCACGTAAATGAACTCGAATTGCAAAGTTGGGGCCAAAATGAATTCACCCAACCGGGATGATTAAATGAGGTAAATCAATGTGAAAAATAAATAACATAGGTTAATTAAACAAATAAACATGATTTAGGATTGGGCTATTACAACGTTCCCCCTTAAAGAATTTCGTCCTCGGAACTTATGAACTTTGCCAAAACATGCAAGTTTATCTTAAATAGATGTGCATACTTTGGCTTGCTTCTCATCCTCGGTTTCCCTAACTGGATTATGAGGAGGAATGATTTGCCAATGTACTTTCATTAAAGGTATCTACTTGATGCGTAGCTACTTATTCTTGTGATCTACTATCTGAACTGGGTGCTCTTCAAACACGAGACCCTAAGTGACCGCAATGGGTCTAGTTAAGAGACCATGGTCAAGATCTGAAACGTATTGCTTGAGTTATAAGGTAAGAAACACATTATGCTTGTGTTTGAGTTATATAGGCAGACCTAGTCAACAAGCTCTGGGATTAAAGGTGTCTGCGTATTGTATAACTACTTAATCCAATGTTTCAGTAACATATCCAGATACTTCTCACACACTAGCTTCAATGAACGCAATTACTTGGGTTCAAAATTGATATTCTCTTTGAAAGAAAAGAACCTTGTTACTAGTGAGGAGCTGCTCACTACTAGTTTATCACCTTATCCACTAATGGAAACTGTTGTATACCCTGATAAGTGCTCTGGTACTGTTACGGGTTATAAAACACGTTAAGCATGTGCCCCGGTTCAATAGGTAGGTGCAGTCAACAAGTTACAAGATCTAACCTTTCAATGAATCATAAGGCCCAATGTAACTAGTCCCTAATTGTCCTTGGATAGTTGGTCTTTTACTACTTTTGACTAGAAAAGCCTTTTGAAACACTCTATAACCCATCTGAGGCTTTGGTTGTTTCCTTGTTTTGCCAGCACAACTCTATTGTCGACCTTGTATCACCTTAACGTGTACTTGAATTTTCCCATCTTAATGCTTGCTTGGATTAGCTCTGACCTTATACTCAAATATAAATAGACAGTGCTTGAGACTCTGCCCTCATCAAAAAGTTATCGTATGATATTCTTAATGTATCACATGATCTCCCCTCATCAGACTACTCAAGGATTTGCTCCCGGTTGATAATGGGTGATGAAATGACCGTGATTAAGGATGAGAGCAATGGGATTGTTAGCCAAGCGAATCATTGCATACAAAAGAAATGAACACTGAGACTAGAAAAGGATAATAAATGAGAGATTATCATGGGGTGGTTAGAATAAAGATAACCATGAGTATATCAAAAATTCTAAACTATAATACCACAATAATCATGGTTTATAAATATTGATTATAGAGGATCCAATACACAGTTATCTAAGAAGATAGATGGCCTGGTTACGTTCAAGTTTAGTTGATGATTTAAAAACAAGATAGCCAGCAACGGAGTTCCAACAGGGTGACTTTCTAGATATCATTGACAGGATAAATGCAATCAAGGGAGTGGCCAAACAAAATACAATAAATAGAGAAATAGATTAGATAAACAAGGTATAATGGATAAATAAATAGCTTGAACAAACAAGGTCTAATGAATAGATAAATGGATTGAATAGGTTGTAGTGGGAACATGCCTTTGCTCATATGGAGCCAAATAAAGTACGACAATAAGATTGAATAAGGATTATTGAAGTTTACTTATGAGGATATACGATATAGGTGTGAGAATTGCAAGTGCAATGAATAGATTAATAGATTGAACCGATAAAGTGCACTGGATTGATCAATAGATTGGACGAGCAAAGTACCAATGGATAAGTAAATAGATTGAACAAGTGGCATTAGAAACGTGCCTTTGCTCATATGAAACCAATTCAACTCCAGCAATAAGATTGAACAGAAAAGCTGGAGTTTATTTATGAGCATGTAAGATATATGTGTGGGAGTTGAAGTTCAAAATAAGGAGAGTAAGGGGATTATGACAATCGCAATCACCTACACCAATGAGAGTTGAATTACATTAAAAATTCAGAACAAGTTATATGAGCTTATCATTATGAATAAATGAGATGTAAGGTAGATGTGTGAATGGGCTCTTAACAGAATGAAGTAGAGCTCATGATCATGAAATAAAGATGGTGAAGGTCGACAGCACTAGAATGTTGACAACCATATAAGGTCAAACAAAAATGTATTGCACATTAACAATGGATTTACAAAGACAAGGAAGATCATGCTAATAGGAAATCTCGGGTTGCAATGCAAGGGATATTAAACAATATTGGATAGTATCAAGTTTCGAAGATGAGACAAGCAAACAATTACAAGAATTTATATAAAAGGGCATTCTTGGAAAAGACAAACTATGGTTGCTTGGTTTACGTGTGATATCCAGACCTCAAATCATTCCTGAAAAAGACGTATTTTGTGGCAGTTAATCCCATAAATAATTTATTCAAGGTATAGGGAGCTTGTTTTTGATAGTGATCTTGTTCAACTCTATGTACGTTGTACACAACCGTAAGGTTCTGCTTTCATTCGTCACACATATAAAACTAGGGTTCCCCACGGTGACACATTTGGTTAAATAACTCCCTTCTGTAACAACTCATCTTACTAAATCTTTAGTTCTTTGAACTCTGCTGTGGGTCATATGATAGGGGCTCTGAAAATGGATTGGGCACCTTGAGCTAGGTTGATGTAAAAATCAATGTTTCTTGGGAGAAACAGTCCTGAAAGTTCTTAGATGAAACATCTCTAAATTCACAAACTGTAATTATAGATATGTATATACCGAGTGTGGTTGCATATCACTAATATTCAATGCATTACTGACACGATAACTCACTTGCTTGCACATTGTAATTAGGGCGGAAATAGAGTTTTTCTTCCCGCGGTCCATATAAACACACGTCTAGTCTTTCCTCATTCCTCATGCTAACCTTAATATATTTAGAAGCCATCTTCTATAAGTGCACAATAAGATCATCCCCATAATGATAACAAGGTCTGCCAATCAAACTGGATTGAATGCCCAATGAATATGGTTCTGGCAATACTAATAGAGGCATATTTATAAAAGATAACACATTCAACTGCCTACTGATCTCAGTAAACTTAAATGATAGGGGGACAATCTAAAGTGTAAAGAGATGTAACCACACCATGAACTATTCCAAAGATATTTCTTTATTGGTTATGAAGGACTGGCATGTAAGCTGAATGAATGAAAGGACGAAGATTCATAATGAGAGAGGTAACGCATATAAATGACCTGCATATACAAGACATGCGGTTTAGTCATGATAGTCATGATAGTAAAGTAAATGAACGATGTTATGAAGTTGAGAGGGAGTATTAAGTACTGAAGGTGAAAAAATCTAACAGATTACGAAAGAGGCATTTGAAAGTCATACGGTACCCATAGGTAAGTAAAATGACGAATATGAGGGTGAACACCACCAAAAGAGAAATTTTATTCATCTGGTGTTTGAAAGGCCAATACGTCAAGATGAAGGAGTCAGTCTTATGACTGAACATGATGGCATCAACATCCATCAATAACACATTCTACAGCAAATGGAAGTCTTAGGTAGGCATATAACCTTTGAAACTGCTGGCAGATGAAAATAGCGCAAATCGTTGTTCATCATTAATAAGATAGGATGTACCAGTAAAGAAAGGATTGCTAAAATAACTTGAGTAATGACATATAGTCACGGCCATAGAGTAGTATGCCAACACGACGTTATGGTGCTATAGGAACACGAACAAGATGGATCCATTTAATTGCTAAAAGGGCGCTCAATGACTGGGTCTGAAGCAACCAAAGGCTTCGCAAGCAATAAATGAATAGTGGCCAAATAGAAGCAATGAGTTAAAGTAGGTGACAGTAAAAATATGAAAAGAGTGATGACTGCACTGTAAGTAGAATGGGTCAAATATGGTTAGGAAGAACTGCAAATCACACAGTAACACACACCAAGGTTCATTATAGGCTCCACTATGGAAACAAAGAATTAAACGATAATGATTGCCAGGGTTTGAATCGCCTTTAAGAAAGGTTGCTTAGATGTGTTTAAAGGACTCCCCACAGACCACATACTAGGTTTTTTTTTCATGAACACTCCGTTGCAAATCTAGAGAGTGTTAGTGGCAAAGAAATGATGCCTCTGAACAATTCAACGCTAATCTTACTCGTACCACCCATATAATGCTAAATAGCACACCATAAGCTACTAACTGTTATCACCAGATAAGGACTCATTGTAATGTTCATTTCATACTGGTTCACCTCAAAGATATTGCCCCACAAGGCATTTCCTCATCTAAAGGTTTACATCTAACTTGACACTGTATTAATCCATTAAAAAGTTGCAAATGGCATCCCCACATCGGGTTTCAACCATTACTGTACCCAAGATCAAGTATATTAACACACCTCACTAAAACTCTCAAATCCTGGGGCAAAACCTACAGAGTTCCACCTAAAAACTGACTAAAACCCAACTTAAAGCCTTACAATAGATACAGAAAATGAAAGAAAACATTTTAATACCTCAACAACCATACGCCGGAGTTCATTACTCAACGGGTCACATATCCGGAGTGCACGATTGTAAAAATTTAAAAAAATGAGAGAAATGAAACATACAATACAACTCCCAGATGAATGAAAGCATGCCTCACTACTAAGTTACCCAAATGGTTCCACACTCCACTTTGCTAATGCTCGAATCTCAGGATATTACCAAATGATTGAATCACCCAAATGGAAATGGTTCCTCCTTATATGCCCATACATATGAACTTATAGCCAATAGCTCATTTAACTGGTCCAACATAACTCATACACACCTTAATAGCTGACTCATAAATACTTGATAGCTCACAGTGAATAAGATGAATAAGATGAATACTTGGTTGGGTACCCGCTTTGCAATTCATTTTAAGTTAAAACAGTGAATAAGATGAATGTAAAACTGCATTCCTAGTTATTATCTGACAGTGAACCCCTTGTAACTGTTACGATCTATGGATATGTGTACACTTGCCAAGCCGATCGAGACATGGCCTGAAGTCGCGCAGGTAACTGAAGGGCTACGCCCTATAAGTGATAACTGATGGGGTCACTAATTATGTGATAAATTACTGATTAAACTAATTCATTGATGTACTTACCAAAACATTATAATTTTGATGAATACGTGCTGATTTCTAAAGATGCAAACAATGAATGTACCTAAAGTCTTTAAAATGTAATCTCACTTGATAATACTTATGCATAATAGGAAACGATAGACTATGCCCCGATTTCTGTTTAAGAAATATAATTATAGGTATATGTAATTAGTAAAGAACATTGACTTTAATAATTTGTGATTGTAACAGAAATTCATTAAAAAGCATCCATAACTCAAATAATTCAATAGAAGATAAGTTCTGTGAACATGATTTGAAAATTAAATGTGTAACGCCCCAATAATACATAAATTATGGTTGCATTTACCTACCTAAGCTTATCCCCAAGAAACCAATGAACGGGCGTTACTGCCGTCCGCAAGGACAAGGCTTCGCTTGAATGTGAAATTTTAGCCATAGAATCAAAGTTTATCCTCAAAGGGGCAATCACGTCCATACAAGCCATTTAAGTACATACAGGAATTATGCGAACTTCCCCGGGCTACATCAGCATACATAATTCCGTTTAATAATACAGTTATAACACCAAAATACATATTGCATTTCAGATATATAGTTGGGACACCAAAATGCACCACAAGAAGGCATAAAAGCATCTTAGCCCCTCTATCTGCCAATCACATGGACGGTCCTGACTTATTTCTCACCTTCAGCTTCCCTGCCCGCTTGAGACCTGTTTACCGAACACCTTCCTAAAACAAAACATAAAAATATTTCGAACTGTGAGCCAAAGCTCAGTATATGCATCCCTGTACTGATAAAGATTTACAGACAAAGAAATTATGAGGGCCCTCTTTGCAATTCATTTTGATTTTAAAACAGGGAATGTGATGTATATAAAACTAAGTTGCCATTTATTATCTGATAGTGCACCCCTTAGTAACTGTTACGATCTATGTATAGGTGTACACCTGCCAAGCCGACTGGAAGACCTGACCTGAAGCCACGCGGGTAACTGGAAGGCAATGCCCTGTAACTGATAACTGGTGGGGTCACTAATTATGTGATAAATCACGGATTCAATTGGTTCATTGATGTACTTACCAAAATATTATAATTTCGATAAATACGTGCTGATTTCTAAAGATACAGTCAATGAACATACCTGGGGTCTTTAAAAGTTAGTTCACAGATTAAATAGATGTACTAGAATGGAGAGAATGAGAGCTTAGGCCTTGATTCTGTTCAAAATCAGTATAGGCATAAAATTAGCACAATGGATACCCTTAAATAGAAAAGGCTTATAAAGAATTTGTGTGAACCAGTTAATAGATTAAATTGATAAAGTTAAATAAAGTATAGAAATGCTAAGTTAAGGCACGGTAGTGAGTTTAGGGGGTAAGGGTTTATGACGAGGGTACGGAATGAATAATCTACAACTTATACTCCCGACCTCCAATTGAGACGTAAGACCCCAATATAAACAGCTTATGAAGTCCTCTAAAACTTTCTTGGAGGACACATAACAAGATTCCTACGACAAGTTCCATAAAATGGGGTTAGAACAACAACATGTCAGGTTTCAGTGCTGAAAACAAACATTCTGCCCATTCTGCCCAGGTTCAGTAAAATAGCCATAACTTCCTCCACAGACCTCGGATTAAGGCAATTAAAGAGTCATTTTAAAGCTAACATATACCCACCAAAATCAGAATTTTTTGCCTGGCCGATCATTACCAATTTTGTTCCAACGTTTGTCCTGATTTTCTGAAAATTTCAGCAGCACTTGTTTTAGTTGTTCCTTCACTTTTTAACACCAAACCTCAACTCAAACTCTTTCTTAAGAGTGTATAACACACTTTGGTACATCCCAACCTCATACAACATCACCATACATAATTTCTTTTCATATTCATATCAAATAAAACTCATTTTTCAGTCACATAAACCCACACACCTCAAATTTAACATTAGTTGATCCACATCTTGCATTTTGGACAAACCCTAGCTTTGGGTCACTTTGAACTCACTCCTAACTTTTCCAAAACACCATACACAACATAACAGCTTCAATATACCAAGAGATAAGTAAAGACAAGGATAAAACATGCCATAAACATCACTTAAACAAGAAGCTTTGCATGACCAAGATGAAACCGTAACCCTAGCCTCAACCAATCTCAACTCCACAATAATCCATCAACAAAAAGATTCTTAATACCATAAAAACAACATAATCCATCACTAAAACAACCAAAATAAGCAACAAAACCAACAAGATCAAGAATCAAAAATAAAAATCAGCATAGGGGTGAAATAACACTCACTTTGAGCTTGCAAATGAGCTAGTTATGGTCCTTGATGTTTATGGAAGTGAAAGAGGTGTTTGGGGGTGGTGAGTGGGGGTTGTTTTGTGAGGTTTTGGTGGTGGAAAGGTGGTGGAATGGGGGCTGGGTTGGTGGCTGCCAAGTAGAGAGAGAAAGAGGAGAGGGAAGAGAGAGAAAGTCTCTTGAAAAAATGAAGATAAGAAGCAATTTTTTTTATTTTTATACTAACTTTACTTGGCTGCAAATAAGGGTGGAAATGTCAAAATTATTAAGCTTGATTAAGGCTTAATTAAGAGGATTTAGCTAATCAAATAAAGGTCAAGTCTTGTTGCATCAAAATCGGCTTTAAATGGGTTCGAGTTTAGCGAAAAACTGAAACCGAGTGCATTTGCGAATTTTTTTTTCTTTTTTTAAAGTTTGAGATAAATGGTTGTGGTGCCATGAAAAAGAATTTTAAGCATTAAATTCTTAAATATCAATGCCTAACTCAATTTCCAAAATCGACAAGAAGAAATCCCCGAATTGCAAAGTAAGGGCCCCGTTAGAAATGTCCAAATGAGAATAATAAAAAGATGGGAATATAAAAAGAAATGATGTGAATGAAATGAACTCAATCACATGGATTAATGACATGGAATTAATAAACAGAATTTGGGGTCGGCCTATTACAAAATGAATTAAGGTAATTTAACTCAAAGTGAAATAATGTTGATGCAAAACTAATCAAGGTAAAATAATTGAGACCATCAAAGAAAGACTTTGATGGGTATAATTGATCACGGGATTTTGATATTTCTGATATGGATAACAAAGGTTTGAATGCAATTGGACTGGTGGTAGGTTCAAAATGCCTTCAAGCACATCGGTTTGGACCAATAAACACTAATCATGAGTTATCAATCTCCACACTTCTTCAATTTCGTAGCACATACCATACAACTTAGTTTTCCAAACCAAATAAGCTTCTAAGTGCAATCAAAATTGTTACCAATTCAAGGTCCACCTTAGAAAATTCATGACTTTCCCCCCTGACCTTCAATTAAGCTATAAAACCCCAATATAAAAAGATCAAGAAGTCTTGCAACACTTTCATTTAGAACACCAAACATGATTCCTACTATAGGGTTCTCAACATGGGACTAGAACACAAGTATGTTAGTTTTGGTCTAACCTACGCAGCTCTTGTAAAACGACCATAAATATTTCCACAGACCTTGGATTAAGGCGATTCAAAAGGCATCTAAAATATAACATACTAAACTATATACCCACCAAAAATCATAGTTTTGCTATGGGCTGATAATTACCAGCTTAATCACAAAACTTGCCCTGTTTTCTGAAATTTTCCAGCCTTTACTATCAAGGGTTTCTCCTTTCTTTTCACACAATTCCCCATCCAAAATCACACCTTAAAGTCATGCAACAAGGCTTTGGTCCTTTCCATCACCATACAAAACCATCACACTCAATTTCACTTCAAAATGATGTACATCAAAGATCATTTTTCAATCAAATATACACTAATAACATGCTTGCTATCAAAGGAAGGTTAAACCCTTGCATAATCAATAAACCCCTAGCTTTTGGCCAACTTCCACTTCATCCAAGATCACCAAGAACATCCTCGTAACATTATTAGGGACTAAAACCACTAAATCAAATACAAGAATCCAATAAAAACAAACTTCCCACTTAAAGCTTGCTTGATGATGAATAACCCTAACCCTAACAAGCTCCCAACTTAACTCCACCATGATCAACATCAAAATAACTCTTATTTCTTATCAAAGCATCACGATCAACAATCAAAAAACATCAAAACAAGAATCAAGACTAAGATAAAAATCAAAACCAACAAGATCAAGATTAAGGTCACGCACTTCAAGCTTGATAAAAGTAGAGATTGAGGTAATGTTTAGTGGTTTTGATTATGGAGGACGGTAGCTAGTGATACTAGGGTTTCGGGGGGAGTCGGAGGCAGCCCAAAACTGTCTGAAAACTCACTGGAAAACACCAGAATCAACTGGGGGAGAGGCCTGGCCCTGTTAGAGAGGGAAAGGACAGAGAAGATGGGTTTGAGTTTTGGTTGTATTTTTTTGACTTGTCTAACAACTTGCCTGAGTTTTTATCTTGAAAAAGAAGTGATTTTTAGCTAACCATGGTTAAGCTTAATCATGGTAATTAGTTAGGTTAAGAAAGCAAACATGTTGGTCTTCAAATTGGGCTGAAGAAAGTTGGATTCGAGAATAAAACGCTTCGTAACGATAACGTTTTTGCGTACTCAAATTTAAATTTTTGTAATGTTACGGGAAACAAAATAAATTACTTAGATTAAACTTGTTATGGCCTACTATCAATTCTTCCAAAGTATTCGTTAATAACTAACTAAATAAATAAAATCCGAATTGCCAAGTGAGGGCCCAAATAAATTTTTCTTCATCGGGATGACTAAATGCGATAAATAAATATGAGAAAATCATTAATATGAGGTAATTAAATAAATACACATAATTTAAGGTTGGGTTACTACAGTGCAAAATGAATCGGGCCGCAATTCGTGCCCCAATGAATTGGGCCAAACATAATGAATTTGGGCCCAAATGTTTTTGCATGCTTAAAATTTAAATTTTTGTGACATTATAAAAATAATTCGACACCTAATCATATTTACCGGGGACTAATATCGATTCACCCGAAATTGTCACGTAAGTAAACTCGAATTGCAAAGTGAGACCCAAAATGAATTTGCCCTACCGGGATGATTAAATGAGATAAATCAATGTGAAAAATTAATAACATGGCTTAGTTAAATAAATAAACATGATTTAGGGTCGGGCTATTACACCTAGGATTCAACTAACTTGCATTTATAGCTCCAAAGATTACACAACCAAGTGTCCACGAACCTATGTCCCTACTTAAGAAGGATAATATCACACCCCTTAGTTAATACGCTACTTAACTACTCTAGTTAGGGGAACTAAGCAGGGTTTTGTAGTGAAAGACTAAGGGATTAGTAAGTACTACTGCCACATGCTCAAATAAACAACTAAGGTTGAAAATGTGAATTTTTTTTAAGAACTATGACTGAGATATAGAGCACACACCTCCTTATTTGTTAAGCTTAAGTCATAGTTTGATCAAAACTTCTAGTCACACATCATGTTAATATATTAGAGGGGAAACACTTTAGTTGTGTCCCTACACCTAGACCATTTATTTTGAGAGCCAACTTAAGGTATATCGCTAAGACCTTAAATGCATAGTGATTAAATGGGAGATGCATTATTAACCTTTATTTCTTTTCCCTTTTTCACAAATCCCTTTAAATCGTTAGGGAAAATAAAAAGGAAATAACCATAAAATTAGAGCGAATTTGTACATTACCTAAATATATGTAAAAACTAAATAACCAATATGATTTTGAGTTGATGTGTAAAGCATACTTACGAAAGTGAAATATAAAGCCAAAACTACTGATTTTTGGTTAGCCAAATGGATCCAAATAATAGCATGCACATATGCAGATAATTGAGCTCGAACATATAGCAAGATAATTGAGCTCAAACATATAGCATCTACAATGCCCAACAGGTGAACCATTTAAACATAGGAATTATATGAAGTCATGGATGTCTGGTAAGTGTTGAAAATAATCACCTTTACAGTCCATGTGCTTATACATGTAATCCTTGTGATAGTTGGACCCTTGGCAATAAAATTATTAGAAAGATACCTTAAAAAAATTAGTTTTTTTTCCGCATGTGCAAGCTACTCATAATAATGCACGTTGATTGGTTTTCTTTGAGCTGGATGCTAGATCTGAACACTGAAAGACATAGTTAATTTTCTTTAATCTTAGATCTCCATCTTTTTGGACTTTCTAATTTAGGATTTCTGAAATGTTTTCAGTGGAGATAGACCTTTACCTAAAAATCGCTAGGAGATTATGTAACATTTTTGTGTCAGAACCTATGTTGTAAGAAAAATGAAAGTAAACATGCAAATGGATTCCATAGTCTACGCATGTTTTGAAAATCCTTAGAACTTACAAGCACCTTATGGTTCCTTGGCCTCTATCTTTTACCCTTTTTCCATAAATACGTGAGCTATACTAGCTTAAAATTCTTTTCAAGGAGAAAAGAAAGAAGATAACTAAGTACCTTCTCGGTGCTTGAGGGATAAGGGGAGGAGGAGAGTTTTGAGGCTTTTCCAATTGGGCTCAATCACATGCATGCATGTGCTCTTCCTCTCCTTATTAAACTTTATGTCTTTGTCTAGCTTCTTTGTCCTATACTGATAATGCCCTATCTCTATCTTTGTCCCTTTATTTGATCTTCTTTCTCTCTTTCTAAGGAGATATACCTCATTTTCCTTATCTTACAACCACTTTCTTTTAATTTTTATGAAGGAAAGTTATGAAGGGGGAATAGCGTGGTTAAATATGGTGGATGTGGATGGAGATAAGGATGAAGATTCTTCTTTTTACAAACGTTTTATTTGATGGATATTGTGCATATTCTTGCTTATTTTGCCTTAGCTAGAAGAGTCAATCTAGGTTTAAGGCCTACTGATGTATTCTGTCAAGGATGAACTCACTCTCAGATAAGAATACAAGCTAAGCCAAAAACATAATGCAAGCAAGTAAACTGAATCAAGTTGAAAACGGGATAGAGAGAGGAGATAAATGGATGCTAACTCCACCCTTGGATACAGAAATACCGCCAACAATGTTGCTAGGCTCCCTGACCTCTCTTTGGATATAGAAATACTATCAAAAGGAGTTAAGACTCCAACTAGATCTCCACCTTACTCGGCCTAAGCAAGGATAAGCTAGAAGAGAGTTTCGGGTTCAAAGGAGCAAAGCTCAACTTCTTTCATGCAGTCTTCAAATCTGATTACAAAAACCTAGTAAGCAAGCATGTATACATGCCCTCACCTTACTACCAAGTTGCGAAGGAGGTTCCTTACAAGTTAGGAAACCTCTAATCTAGCTTTAACTTATCATAATGCAAAGTAAGCTAATTACATTCAATGAATCTAGTTCAAACAAGTTGTTTAAAGGCTAAAATCAAGCTTGAACATGTTAATTAGCTCATAAGGGATCAACTTGCATATGGAAGGGAGAAAAATGGTTGCGGCTGCTGCTTCCTTTTTGCCCATCCAATCAGAATGCTAGCAAATCTTTATCTCTTCTCCTAGTGGACAACTGGTCTTCCAATGCCACAAAACACCCAATGATGATGTTCCTGGGTCCTTAGGCTAGCAATTAAGCAAGTAGGAAGGTCTTCATAGCTTTCGCTAGAGGGCAGAACCATTACAAAGCAAAAATGGCCAAACACCCGAATTGGCGACAATTTTGAGCAAGCTGGGTGTATGATCTCCACCTGATTTAGATTTTATTTTAAAGCATGGATGAGTCCATTAGGATGTTACTAAACACCCCAAGTGAAGAAATCAGGCCTATATTAGGTTTAGGGAGGATAACCAATCAAAAACTCAAAGCAGGTTAGATTTAAGCCAAAACTGCAATGGTTGACTTGATGCCACCGAATCCCTATGAAGGACTTGACTAACCTGCATTTCTCTTCATGGCTTGATATTTGAGGATGTTGGCTAGAATCCTAAACAATGAAAATTGCCTAAACCTCCTAGAGGTTTAGGAAATCAGTTGCACAAAACTGGGCTTGTGTACTAGATCAAAGTCGGGTAAAGATGAACTTTGGCGAAGCAACGCTCATATCAATCCTTGGACCTTGGTGCTTGAACCTAGATTTCCTTAAGTGTTTTGAGGGACCAAATCATGCTCCATGGCTAGACCTCCATCATCCTCCCCTTGTTGAAGAGAATTTAACCTCAAATTAACTAGATGATCATCCTCCAATAAGGACTCAAATCTACCACATTGAATGTCGCTAAAACACCAAAATCACCAGGGAAATTAACCTTCTATGCATCTTCATTTACCCTTTCTAAGACCTCAAATGGACCATCAATCCTTGGCATCAACCTGCTTTTATGTTAGGATGGAAGACGCTCCTTTCTCAAATGGATTCAAACTAGATCCTTAGGCTGGAACACCACTCTCTTCTTATTTTTGTTTGCTTGAGATTGGTAAGGATCCTTCGATTTCTTTATCTACTTTGAAGCCCATAGACTACTTTGAAGGGAGACATCCCCATAGCTTGCTTAGTGCCTTATTATAAGTAAATTCAGGATGTGGGAGAAGCAAATCCCATGCCTTAGCAATGGACTTAATCAAAGCCCTTAAGAGAGTTCCCAAGATTCTATAAGTAACCTCAGTCTGGTCATCAATTTGTTGGTGTGGTATACTTGAGCTTTGTTCCCATCTTCTTCCATAAAGTAATCCAAAAATGACTGACAAACTTGGTATCACTGTCTGAGACAATGGACCTTTGAATACCATGCAACCCCATGAATTCCTTGAAGTATAGCTCGGTAATGTGAGTGGCATCATGGGTTTTGTTGCAAGCTATGAAATGAGCCATATTGGAAAACCGCTCCACAAACACAGGGATGGATTCTTTGTTCCTTGGATTTTCTTGACTGATTCAAGGGCCCAAATCATGCTTCATGGATGGGCCTCCATCATCCTGCCCTTGTTGAAGAGAATTTGCCCTCAAATTTATTAGATGATCATCCTTCAAGTAAGAACTCTAAATATGTCACGTTAAATGTGGCTGAAACACCATAACACCCTGGTAAGTTGACCTTGTATGCATTGTCATTTACCCTTTCCAGGACCTAAAAAGGACCATGAGCCCTTGGCATTAGTTTGCTCTTACGTTTTAAAGAAAAGCACTCAATTCTCAAATGGATCCATACTAGATCCCCGAGCTGAAACATCACTCCCTTCATGTGCTTGTTTGCTTGGACTTGGTAAGAAGCATTTGACTTCTCAATTACGGCTGTGACTTGCTTATCGAGTTTCTAAATCTCCTCCATCTTTTGCTAGCCTCCACACAAGGATTCTCATCTGCGACACTAGGCACAAGATAAAGAGGGCTTAAGGGATCAATCTCATAGACCACCTTTAAGGGAGACATCCCTGTAGTCTTGCTTAGTGCCTTGTTATAAGAAAACTCAGCATATAGGAGAAGAAAATCCCACGTCCCAGCATTAGTCTTAATCAAAGCCCTCAAGAGGGTTCCCAAGGTCCTATTAGTAACCTCAATCTGACCATCATTTTGTGGATAGCATGTGCTGATGTACTTAGTTTGCTCCCCATTTTCTTCCATAAAGTAATCCAAAAGTGGATAAGGAACTTGTTATCACAGTCTGAGACAATAGACATTAGAATACCACAAAAATATCATAACTCCCTTAAAGTATAGCTCTACAACCCTAGCCGTGTTGAAAACGGTCAAACCGTGCCTGGTCGCTGTCGTTGGGCCGCCGCCGTGGCCGTGGCCGTGGCCGACCGGCCTCCTTCACCCTCTCCTCTCTCTCTCTCACTGGGTGCTGGTGGTTCGCGTGGGGAGGAGCAGAGGGGAAGCAGAGGAGAGGGAGGGTCGCGAGAGTGAGAGGGAGCGCGGGTTAGAGAGAGAAATGTCGCGGGTTAGAGAGAGAGAGGGGGGTCGGGCCTTGTTCTTCGTTCAGAAAGGTTTGGGGCTTCGGTTTAGTTTTATTTTTGGCTTAATAACATGCTTCAGCCAGGTTCCAACCCCAAACTTATTAATGAGGAGTCTAAACTCGAGTCGAAACCTCCTACAATTAACATCTTTAATCAAACTTCGGGAATCGACTAAATAAATCGAAAGACGATTTTAAAAACTTCAGTTAGCATCGATTCAATAGTTTTATAAATAAGTAACGTCAATAATAACGTAAATCAAATAGGCGTTCTTTTTAATAAAATTAATCGTTTAACGACTAAATTAAACTATCGAT
>JACYFF010031955.1:66629986-66725279 GCA_017589665.1 Selenicereus undatus
TATGTATATATATATATATATGTGTGTGTGTGTGTGTGTGTGTGTGTACATATACATACATACATGTATATATATATACATGTATATATGGATATGTATACCTACATACGTAGACACACACAGACGCACACACACACACACACGTGTGTGTGTGTGTGCGTGCGCGCGCGAGCATATGTCTCTGTGTGTGAGCCTCTATGTGTGTATGTGTACCTAAATATATATTCACACACGTGCATGCGATTAGACACGCATACAGGTATATGCACATGTATGTACGTATACATACCTATATGTATAGATTACATACGCATGTATATGTATACATATACGCACACAAGTGTGCATGCATACATACATGAGTTATTTGTTGTGTATGCATATGTGTGTGTGTGTGTGCACATAAATGTATATGTATACATGTGTGTTTGTGTGTGTGTTTTTGTGTCTATGTTTATCGTCAGAATCTTCCTAGAGCACTCTAGCGGGTCTATACACTCAACGAGAGCTTCGTACCTCACAGTTAGAGTTTTTAAGAGGATTCTAATAATTCTCAATTCCTAAAGTTTACTGTCTCTCAAATGAATAAGACCTCTTCAATACAAAGGTGGTGTCAGTCACTCGCTTGCAATCCCAAAGTATAACTAATTCAGAGTATAAGATCTTAGAGCACAAGTTAGAAGTGTTTGGTCTCAATTTCTCAATTAATACGCTCATGTAATGTAACCTTCTAATCTATTAAGAGATCCTCCATATATCCAATTAATGCACTCAATTATTCCTTCAGGGTTATAATGATTTTATTTATGTGGCCAAATAACATTTTCTTTTTTTCACCCTATATATCTAATTCCATAAATGGAATAATCAACTTGGCTTCTCGCTTCGATATAGTCGTTGATTTAGCCACTACCTTGATTAACTTTTCTGGTGTTGTCAATTGTGGTTGGTGATGATAGAGTCTGATATATGTCATCTGCAGTGCATTTAATGCATCATGTTGACATTTTCCATTTGGGAAGCTAGTTTGAATTTGCTTGCTTTTCTTTTCATTTATAGCTTGCCACATTTGGGAGACCATAAAGTAAATCCTGATTTTATGCTAAGATAAAGAAATGCAAGTCTCTATTAATTCATTGATTCCTTCTCAATTAAAATTTTGCTAAACAATTTTGGGCTCATAAATGTTCCTGGCATACTAGCAATGATCGTATAAATGAGTGTCTTTTACTGCAAGTGAATGGCATTTAAATATTTATGTATGTTACCACATTCAATACTTCATATTTAATGCAATTCTTTAATTTTCTATTTTGGCACATAAACCTTTTATGACAATCAATTACCCATTATTTATCTACTCAGGTTTTGATCAAATTGCACCTTTTCTAGGGTTAAGTAGGCATGTTAAGCAATAATTTGTTAATTGAGTCTGGTTGATTTCTGACTCTAATGGATCAGTCAGATACTTTGACATTACCAAAAATTAAAGGTCTTGTACCACATTTTGACTTCACTTTTCATCAATACCTATTTCTACGCATTATGATATGTGGGATTCTTAATTAATTTCTTCTCAGCTTTGTAAATAAGTCTCAATTTGACACCAAACTATGCATGACTTCTAAAGTGCCCTCAGATGGAAGGTAGCCTAGTTAACTTAGCCATGCTAAGGATTCTTTCATTGAGAGGCAATCTTATTAAAACATAATAAAATGTATTAAAAGCAAGCTATGACATATATAAAAGATATGAAAGTGAGAAATATGCAAATTAAGGATTGTCTCTCTAATTTACATAAGGAAGTTGATGGGGACCATCCTTTGGAGTCCTCTGAACGTCACCCTTTATGCCCGCAAGAGCCAGCAAACACCAAGGAGATAAAAGAAGCTTATGCCTTGGTCAGAAACACCCTGCATCAACACAACAGTCCTTTGTCCAGTTCATCCGAAAAATGATTCGATTTTATCTATCTTTTGGGACCAACTGCTGAAGGTATAACACACTACCTTGACCAATTTTAAGGAGTCAGATTTCAAATAAAACAAGTTGCAAAGCTTTTGGACATCAATTGCTTAGTCATTCAGCAAGTTCCTTCCAGCAGTGTAAATCAGGCAGCAATCTAGTGCAATCCAGATTGGAGTGGAATTAAGTTAACCAAACTAGGTCCAACTTCGTTGAAACTTTAGGGCATGAAAGAACACATAAAATTTTATCAAGTGACATGCCCAAAGTTCCCCCAAAGCACCTTCTTATGCTACCTTTATCCAGCGAAAAGTGCAACGAATACCTTTTACCCAGTTATGTACTAGCCATGAGAAAAGGGTCATATTTCTTGGGTTTCCACTTATACAACTTGCAAAATTGCATTGATGTAATAGGATGCTTTGTAAGCTTGACACCTCATTTAGTTGAGTCATTATTCCTAATGACGTGATCAAGCTATATTAGACTAGCTAGATGTACTTAGAGAGGCTGATTTGATTTCCCCTTTTCCCTAAGTGTACCCTCGGCCTAGGGCTAACTTTTGCAGGCAGGGTTGAATGACTACTACTACTCTTATAAAGCCAGCCCCAAACCCCTTCTAAATAAGATTTGTATGAATGAACACTGAGTTGCATAACTCTTTCTCTCTCAAATCCTAGTGTTGTATCTTGACCTTGGCAACTCAAGTGGGTCTCTAGGTCTATTTATCTGATTTAAGGGGTGATATTTTGTAACCTAAATAATCTAAGGAAATTGCCCAAGTGTGAAAAAGGGTGGCCCTTTGGATTATCTCTTGTTTTCTTACTTGCCTATCACCAATTATGCTAGTTTGATTACATTCTGCCCCGGGTAGAACCTATTGTTTAGAATTGCTCCTTTGTCCTTTTAGCTATTTGAGTGTTTGTGAGGCAAGAATACGTCAAGTGGCATCAAAGCTTGGCTACCCTCTTGTCACCATAGCTTCCTAGCCCAAACAAAACCCTAGCTAAGCACAAAAGCCAGTCCACAAAGAACCCATTACAAGCATGTCTTCTACCCTCACACTGGAGCAAGTGGTTGAACAAGTCTTGAAAGAAAACACCGAGCTTGAGGCAAAAGCCAAGTATTTGCAATCCCAACTAGGCCAACTAATGCAAGAAAGAAGGAGGAACTTGAGGAGTTCAAGAAGCTCAAGTAAACAAGAAGACTTGGATGAATCAGAGGGCGGTGAAAGCAACCCGCTTGGAGACTCAAGTGAAGATGAGTATGTAAGGAGATCAAGGAGGAGTCGTAGGCCCAAGGAAAGGAGCTACAATGATTTCAAGGTTGACATTTCCAGAATTTGAAGGACAACTAGACTCAGACCTCTTCCTGGATTGGCTTCAAACCATTAAAAGAGTCTTTGAGTTCAAAGACATCCCGGATGCAAAGAAGGTAAAGCTAGTTGCTTTAAAGCTTAGAAAGTATGCTTCTATTTGGTAGTCAAACGTGGTTGCTAAGAGAGTTAGGAAGGCAAAAGGGAAAATCAAGACTTTGGAGAAAATGAAAGCCAAACGTAAGTCCAAATTCCTTCCTCCCCATTATCTTCAAGATAACTTTCTTAAACTCCACCACCATAAACAAGGCTTTAAGAGTATAGAGCAGTACACTAGAGACTTTGAACAACTTCTTTTGAAGTGTGACTTGAAAGAGGATGAATCCCAAACCTTGATAAGGTATTTGAGTGGGTTAAATAAGCAAATTACTCATGTTGTGGAGTTGTACCCGTATGCCTCATTAGACGAGCTTAGCACTTTAGCTCACAAAGTGAAGCTACAAAAGAAACTCAAGGGCATGGGAACAAGTGTTCTAAATGTCAAGGCCTTGGTCACATTCCATCCTAGTGTCCTAATAAGAAAGTGGTGTCTTCGGCTGAGTACCAAGCTTCCTTTGAGGAGCTAAAGGAGGAAGAAGAGGAAGGAGGGAAGGAGCTTTTCTTGAATAAGGCTCTAGAAGAAGTTAAGGTGGATAAAGGAGAAATGCTTGTGATTAGGAGAGCATTGAGTAGGATTGCTTCCCAAGAAGATTTGGAAGAAAGGAAGAACGTCTTCGACACTGCGTCCATCGTGAATGGGAAGGTGTGTTCTCTCATTATTGATGGAGAAAGTTATGCTAATGTGGCCTCCAAGGCCATGGTGGAGAAGCTTAAGCTTGCAGTTTCACCTCATCCTAGCCCGTACACTATTCAATGGCTCAATCAAGGTAAGGGCTTGCATATTTCCTCTTAGTGCTTACTTACTTTATCTATTAGGAAGAATTATAAGGATGAGCTATACTGTGACATTGGGCCTATGGATGCTTTTCATGTCCTTTTGGGATGACCTTGGCTCTTTGATGGAAGAGTTATACAAGATTGTCGCTTGAATACCTACTCCTTCACTAAAGATCATAAGGAAATCACCCTTACCCCTCTCAAACCTACCCCTCAAAACAAACCCCAAGACACTCCAAGAGTGGATATCTTTCGTACTACCCTACTTCAATCCCAACTCCAAGAATTTGAGGGTTTTAAAGAGTGGATTCTACTTGGCTAGGATTCGGTAGAAGCTAAGGAACATTCCCATCCTTTGCTTACCCCACTCTTACAAACCTTTGAGCATGTATTTCCCAATAAATGCCCCTAGCCTTCCCCTTAAAAGATCCATCCAACATAAAATTGATGTCATTTTCGGTTCTACCCTCTCAAATAAACCCGCCTACTGAATGAACACTCTAGAAACATAAGAAGTCCAATGGCAAATTGACAATCTCTTAGCTAAAGGCTTGATCCGAGAGAGCCTTAGCCCTTGTGCCCTCCCCGCCATATCAGTGTCTAAGAAGGATGGTAGTATGAGGACGTGTGTAGATAGTAGGGCAATTAACAAGATTACTATCAAATACCGCTATCCCATCCCAACGTTAGAAGATCTTCTTCATGAGTTGCATGGAGCCACCGTCTTTTGTAAGATTGATCTTAGAAGTGGCTACTATCAAATTCGGATCTATGAGGGAGATGAATGGAAGACGGCTTTCAAAACCAAAGGAGGCCTTTATGAGTGGCCTGCAATGCCCTTTGGTTTCACTAATGCACCAAGCACCTTCATGAGGCTTATGAATCATGCTCTTAAGCCCCTCATCGGCATGTATGTGGTGGTGTATTTCGACGATATCTTGCTCTATAGTAAGAGTGAATAAGAGCATGTCGAGCACTTGTATCAAGTTTTGAGTATCCTAGCTCAAGACAAACTATATGGGAACATGGAGAAGTGTCATTTCTTCTCCTCACAAGTCATCTTCCTAGGATATGTGGTCTCGGATCAAGGTATTCATGTAGATGAGAGAAAAATCAAGGCCATTCGTGAGTGGCCTACTGTAACCACTATCCAACAAGTATGAAGTTTTCATGGTCTATCCTCTTTCTACTGGAGGTTTGTCAAGAACTTTAGCACCATTGTAGCACCCATTACCCAAGTACTCAAGGCCAAAAAGGTTTGAGTAGCTAAAGAGATCAAGCATAAGCTTACTAGTGCACCCTTCTTAGCCTTTCCAAGCTTCTCCAAGGTGTTTGAAGTAGAGTGTAATGCCTCCAGAGTGGGGTAGGGGCTGTTTTGTCACAAGAGAAGAGGCCTGCTATATTCTTTAGTGAGAAGCTTAATGCAGCCAAGAGAAAGTACTCCACATATGACAAGGAGTTCTATGCCATAGTGAGAGCTTTGGAGCATCAGAGGCAGTACTTAGTAGGAGGAGAGTTCATCATATATTCGGATCATAAGGCCTTCAAGCTCCATCTAAGACATGCCAAGTCAGTAGAGTATCTCCAATCCTTTTACTTTATGATTCACCACAAGGCTGGAAAGATGAACAAGGGGGCAGTCGCATTGTTAAGGAGGTATCTTCCTCTCTCTACTTCGGAAACTAGAGTATTTAGTGTTCAGTGTGTGAAGGAGTTGTATGATAATGATGAAGATTTCAAGGAAATCCTTGAAAAGTGCTCCACACATGGTCATATCTTATTCCATTTGGAGAATGCCTTTCTATTCGAAGGTACTCGGCTATGCATTCCGAGAAGTGGCTTTAGGGAGCCCTTGATTCAAGAACTCCATAGAGGAGCCTTGGCCGGACACTTTAGTGTGTAGAAGACTTGTTCTATGCTCAAGGATCATTATTATTAGCCAAGGATGTCCAAGGATGTAGAGCGCTTTGTTAAAAGGTGCTCCACTTACCAATTAGCCATGGGTCTACAGGCCTAAGGCCTCTATTCTCCAGTCCCTGTACCTTAAGCCCCTTGGGAGGATGTGAGCCTTGACTTCATCACCGCTTTGCCAAGGACACAAATGCACAAGGATTCCATTATGGTGGTAGTGGATAGATTCTCAAAAATGGATTATTTTGTAGCATGCCACACCACTAATGATGCATCCCACATTGCAAACCTCTATTTCCAGGAGATTGTTCGCCGCTACAGCATTCCAAGGAGCATAGTGTTGGATAGGGACACCACGTTGTTGAGCCACTTTTGGCTTACTTTGAGGAGAAAGTTAGGTACTCATCTCAAGTTTAACACAACTTGCCACCCACAAACAGAGGGCCAAACCAAAGTGACTAATAGAACCGTGGGCACTTTGCTCTGGGTTCTAGTCAACAAGAATACCAAGGGGTGGGATGAGTTGTTTTCTTATGCCAAATTTACCTTCATCCGAGCACCTAGCAAGGCCACTAACCTTTCTTCTCTCCAAGTGGTGTATGGATGCAACCCTTGGACTCCATTGGATCTTGTTCCAATCCTTAATCCAACTAAGTTTAGTTGAGAAGCTGAGAAGAGAGCTAAGGAGATCCAAGAACTTCATAACAAGATTAGGGAAAAGAGTGAGAAGTCTAATGATCAAACCAAGTACCACGCCAACAAGCATAGGAAGGATGATCACTTTCATGCGAGAGACTTGGTATGGATCCACTTAAGAAAGGAAAGGTTTCCAAGCAACCATAAGTCCAAGCTCATGCTAAGGCTGGGTGGCCGCTTTGAGATCCTTGAGAAGATTGGTCCAAATGCATACAAAGTTGACCTCCCTGGTGATTATGGGGTGTCTTCCACCTTCAACGTGGCAAACCTCAGTCCATACTATGATGAAAATGAAGAACTTTCGAGATTGAGATCAAGCTCCAACCAAGCTAGGGGGTATGATGGGGACCATCCTTTGGAGCATTCTAAACTTCATCCATTAATTCCAGAGGAGCCAGAAAACACCAAGGAGATAAAGGAAGTTTATTCCTTGGTTAGAAATGCCCTGAATCAGCCCAATACTCCTTTGTCTAGTCCATACGAAAAATGAACTGGTTTTGTCTATCTTTTGGGGCTAGCAGCTGAAGGTATAACAAACTTCCTTAGACACTCTCCTTAAGTTTAAGGAGTTAGCTTTCAAATAAAATAATTTGCAAGTTTTTGGACATCAATTGGTTAGTCATTCAGCAAGTTTTCCTAGTAGTACAAATCTGGCATCAATCCAGCACAATCAAAATAGGAGGGGAATTAAGTTAGCCAAACAAGGTTTGACTTCTTTGAGACTTTAGGCATGGAGGAAGACATAAACATTTGTCAAGTGACATGCTCAAAGTTCCCCCGAAGCACCCCCTTATGCTGTCTTTTTCCAGCTAAAAGTACGACAAAATTCCCTTTTACTTGATTATATACTAGTTGTGAGAAAGGGTCTTGTTTCTTGGGTTTTCACTTATACAACTTGTTGAATTTGAATTGCTTTGATGTAATAGGCTGCTCTGTAAGCCTGACACCTTATTTAGTTGAATCATTAGTTCGAACAAGGTGACCAAGCTAGATTAGAATAGCTAGATGTACTTAGAGAGGCTGATTTGATTTCCCCTCTTCCCTAAGTGTACCTTCGGCCTAGGGTTTACTTTTGTAGGGTTGAATGGCTACTACTACTCCTATAAAGACAGCCCCAAACCCCTTGTAAATCATATTTGTATGAATGAACATTGAGTTTGCATAACTATTTCTCTCTTAAATCCTAGTGGTGTATCTTGAACTTGGCAACTCAAGTGGATCTCTAGGTCTCTTTATCTTATTTAGGGGGTTGATATTCTATAACCTAAATGATATAACGAGATTGCCCGAGTGTGAACAAGTGTGGCTCTTTAAATTATCTCTTGTTTTCTCACTTGCCTATCACTAATTGTGCTAGTTTAATCACATTCTGCCCCAGGCAGAGCCTACTATCCAGAATTGTTCATTTTTCCTTTTAGCTATTTGAGTGATTTTGAGGCAAGAGTACATCAAAAGTGATTGAAATCGGCCTGTGATCTCGCTTCCAGCGTTATTTGTACTCCCCCTTGATTTAAGTAATGGTGCCAAACTTAGTTTCATACTACTTTTATACTCCCTAAACTTCTCTAAATTTCTCTATTAATTTTAGGAATATTCCATTTGTTACCTCTATATTTTTTAAAACTAATCCATTTAAGACACAATCTAAAAATAAATATAAGTTTTAGTAGTAATATTCATCAATTTAAATTTATATAACACATCATTATTTCTATATTGTGTACCAAATTAACTTCTCAAATGTATATGGGTACCAGATAGAATATCCCTTAATTTTATCTTCTATGATCCCAAGCTTCTCTAATTTTCTCTATTTTCTCCTCCTTTTTATTTCAACAAAATCGGGGTATGTGGAAGGTGAAATATTTGGAAAAACACTTGGAAAAAGCAATTTAAAAATAATAAAGTAAAAGAGTTCAGCACAATTACATAATGTTCACAACTAGCTAAGCAAACACAATATTTGCCTACAACATCCCAATTCCCTTATAAGGATGGACCCACAATAATAGGTAAAATATAATCAATTGTCTTAGAGGCATACATGCTTGATGTAATTCCCCAAAATGCACATGTTTTATTATTCGCATTCTCTTTAATAAATCCCTAAATTAGGATTCATAAACTCGATGATAGGGGTATTACCGCAGTCCAAAAAGGACAAGGCTTGAAGTATGTATACTAAAAATAATATAGTTAGGCATAGCTTCAACTGTACACATTCACACATTATCAAACCATATACAATCAACTGTTAACCCACATATGGTCTATACACTATAGTAAATTACTTCACCCCATAATCTACACCTCCATTTGCTGAAGATTTCAAGATACAACTCAAAATATGCATGTACGATATCATTGTTGATCCCTCCAGATTCTCTTGCTTAACTTATTCTCTTCAGCTGGTTTGCTAGCATAAGGGCGATTCACCAAGCATTTACCTAAAACAAGACATGAAAAATATTTCGAACTGTGAGCTGAAGCTCAGTATATGCATTCCTGTATTGTTAAATGATCCCTGCATAAATTGGTGGGGTGCCCGCTTTGCAATTCATTTTAAGTTAAAACAGTGAATGAGATAAATGTAAAACTGCATTGTTAATTATTATCTGTTAGTGAACCCCTTGATACTGTTATGATCTATAGATAGGTGTACACCTACCAAGCCGATTGGGGGCTTGGTCTGAAGCCGCATGGGTAACTGAAAGGCAATGCTTTATGACTGATAACTGATGGGGTCACTAATTATGTGACAAATCACTTATTAAACTAATTCATTGATGTACTAACCAAAATATTATAATTTTGATAAATACGCTCTTATTTCTAATGATACATGCAATGAACATACCTGAACTCTTTAAAATGCAATCTCACTTGATAATACTTATGCACAATCGGAAATGATAGACTAGGCCACGTTCTCTACTTAAGAAATGTAATTATAGGTAAATGCAGTTAGTCAACAACATTCACTTCCATAATTTATAACTTTAATACGTTCTTATTTATAAAGATACAGGCAATGAACATACTTGAAGTCTTTAAAATACAATTTCACTTGACAATACTTATGCATAATGGGAAATGATAGACTAGGCCCCATTTTCTGCTTAAGAAATGTAATTATAGGTACATGCAGTTAGTAAACAATATTCACTCCCATAATTTGTAACTTTAATGAAAATTGATTAATTAAAAGGGCATCCATGATTCAAAAAATTCAATATAAGATAAGTTAAACTCAAATGATTTGAAAACCAAATAAGTTAGGGTCATTGAACTAAAAGTGAAACAAATTTGAGCAAAATAGAACAAATGAACTAATTGAGGTGATAATAAAAAAACTTTAATGGAGATTAATGGACTATAGGTTTTTGATATTTATGAAATGGATAATAAAAGCTTTAATACCAAGAGGGGTGCTATGAGGTTCAGGAAAGCTCATATAACCTTAGCTTGGCTTGATAGACCCCGATCTTATGTCATTACCCTCTCCACTTCTTAAATTTGATTATCATGCCCATTTAACTCTGTTTTCCAACCCAAGTAAGCTTCTATACATAATCAAAATTGTTGAACTCACTAAAATTTGTAATTTCTTTGCAATATGCATAATTATGCAGAGAGTCCTAATAATATTTCCAAATGTCACAATCTCTTTCTTCCCTCATATTACCGTTTGAATGTCTACTTTGGAAAATCCATATCTTTCACCCCCGACCTCCAATTGAACTATGAAACCCCAATATGAAAAGCTTAAGAAGCCCCGCAAAACGTTTATTCATAGAGCAAAACATAATTCCCACAAGAGGGTTCCTAAAATTCGGCTAGAACACAACTGTGCATAGCTTCGGTCTATCTTGCGCAGTCCTAGCAAAACAGCCATAATGTTTTCCACATAACTTGGATTAAAGTGATTTAAAAGATATCTCAATGATAACTCACTTATCTATATGGCCACAAAAAATTATAATTTTTTGATGGTTCAAACAATACCAGTTTGATCTCAAAAAGACCCTTATTTCAGGTCTGTTCACAACCCTATTGTTCTTGTTTTCCCCCTTTACTTCACATAATTCCCTCTAAAATCTTTCCTTAAAATCATTTAATAAAGCTTTGTTCCTTTTCATCACCTTACAAAGTCATATTACTCAAATTTACTCCATAATCATCTACATCAAGTTTTCAATTCTTCTCTTTTTCAAAATCACTCAAAACACATCTATAAGCTTACATATTTGCATAAATGACCAAAATGACCTTTTATAACCAATTCAGGAAATTTCCATAATCCACCCCTTTATTCAAAATCACCTCAAGCCATTTCTCAAGTTAAACAACATGTCCAAAATTTATTTTCTATCCAATTATACACAAATAATATACTTGATGCTAGAAATAAACTAAATTATGCATAACCATTAAAACCCTAGCTTATGACCAACTTGTGCTTGCACTGAACTTATCTAGAATCAACATAACCACCATCATAATCATTATCAAAGCTTAAGACTAAAAAATCAAATCCAAAACAATCCAAAAGCGTTCTTTCAAACTTAAGCTTGCATGATCATGAATAAATTCAACCCTCTCATACTTTCAAGCTTAACCAACACTTAAAACTTCAAAATAACTCTTATTTCTATCCAAGCAACATGATCAACCATCAAAACAACAAAGCAAGAATCAAAACCAAGATACAATCAAAATCAACAAGAACAAAGTTGGGGTTTACTCAGTTTGCTTGAAGAAAAAGGGGTGTAAGTGAGGTTTGATGTTTGTGAGAGTATAGGTTGTGACTAGGGTGGCTAGTGGTGGTTATTTGGTGGCTGGAGGAGGTGGCAGCAGGGGCTGTTAGTGGTGGAAGCCAGTCCAATCAGTTTACTTGGTTGAGTTTATATCCACCAAGAGTCTCCTTAGACCAATGATAATTCAGAACATCTCATGGTGATTAGCTAAGCAACATGAAGTAAAGCTTGCTGGGTCGAAATTGGGCCGACGTGAGTTTGAGCCCAAAAGGAAATTACACTTGATGCGATTAAAAAAAAATTTCGTAGCTCAAAATTAAATTTTAAGGGCGTTATGAAAAATAATTTAATCTTTTAAAGCATATTTATTATGGCCGGTTATCGATTTCCATGAAAATTTATGATAATAAACACCCGAATTGCAAAGTGAGGGTCCAAATGAAATTTTCAAAACTATGATGATTAAATGCTATAAACAAATGCAAGGAAATTAATAATGTGACTTCATTAAATAAATAATCATGATTTAGGATCGGGCTATTATACTTGACCAAAACAAACCATCATCAATTGTTTTAGGGCTAACAGGCCCAACACGCGCCATCATTAACATAATAGAAATTGATTTCTTAATTAGGGAAGGGGTTCATGCATTGAGTAAGTTGATGAGTGGAAGGTAGAATAGAGTAGATGTACAAAAAGGTTTGATTCATTAGGGCTTCGAATTAGTAATCTTTGCTATTTCAACACAAGATGTGGACTAAAAACTACAGTAGTGGCCTCTTCCTTCTTGTGGTTGACATCCTTTATCTTAAACTTGTCAGAGCAGTAACCCCATCATTCATACTCTTGACTTAGGTCTAAAGAGTATCACCTAAAAATTTAAGTTCCTTAACTATCTTCTACAATTTGGAGTTCTCTAAAGTGATTCTTGCTGCCTCTCTAATATATTAATTCAATAGGGTGTTTTTCAACTTCATGACCAATGTATTGTGTAAATCCAAAGGCCATGTCTCTTTTACACTATCTGTTTATGATCCTTGGAAAAGTAATCTAGACCTAGCCAAACACCACCTTTCAACTCATACTTTAGTGTCTTTGTCACATGTGCTCATTGAAGTTGTTGACTGACTTCCTGGCACACTCCTTGTCTTCAAAGGGCACAGTGCACTATATAAAAAATGTGTATGATGAGGCTTACATAGGAAATGGAGAGTCCTTAAACCCGTTTAACATGCTTTTATAGATATTAATTAGCCATAGTTTTGTTCAGTAAATATGTGTTGGTTGTGTTTCTATTTTGGGTATCTGTTCTTGTTTTACGGTTATATTGGTTGTGTGATTGCCTTTTGAGCGCCTTAGCTCCCATAATGGAACATTGTGGAATTTTGGTGTGGGATGAGGTGCCCACTAGTACAAATTTTTCAAAAATCCAAAAAGATATTTCATTATCTTTGGGATGTATGTGTTATTTCAATCAATTTTTGACCTCTATTGACTTGCTTATTGAATCATTTGCAAGTCAAATGTGCATGATGGGATACATAATACAGGATGTATCCCCAGTTTCTCATAATAACTTTATCATATAATTTTGTGCCTACCTTGTACATATGAACTTAACACTTGGTGTTAGTCATCAAAATTAGGTTCGAGGATGCCTTTCCTTAGTTAGTTAGAAATTTGGTTTCACATATACACTTTTTAAAAAAAAGAACAAAAAGAAGGAACAAAAAAAGAGTGTGAAATAGTGCTTGACTTCATACCTCTATTTGAGCGTGAATAAGTGTCGTGAACATCCAAATAAAATCCCTAATTAGGGAAGAACCCAAATATATGCTAAGTTATTCCTTCAGGAGGTCAAGGCCTCATTGCCAATAGCTACTCACCTTGGCCAAGGAGCACAAGAAGTCAAGTGAAAAGAAAAGGAGTGAAAAATGAAAAGAGATGTAAGAAAAGAAGTGAGCTTTATTACATTAACCAAAGGGAAGTCAATTAACCAAATAAAGACAATCTTAGGTCGTGTTGTTTCTTGCCATGTAGGACTAATATACGTTACACCAAGCACTAAGGTGTACATATTTTGTCATAGTGTAGCATGGGGCGAAAAGTGAGAATTGACGTTGCATTTATCCGTTAAGTGTTTACATATATATAGCTTATCGAGTAGGTCGTTAAGGTGGTCTAATTGATTAATATGTTCACGTTCCTTCTCTTCTTTTTGTCTCTATATATATGCTTGCTTGTACAAATCCTTATGAGACGTCATTTGTCCACTTGAGGAAACCAAGAGGTTTAAATAACTTGTTGCATACGCTAAATGCAACCATGATTCCCACGAAAGTGAGTTAGTTTTTATTTGTTTTGTTTTGTTTTGCTCAAGGACAAGCAAATTCTTGGTTTGGGGATAGTTGTTCACACTAAAAATGAGATATTTTACATCTCATCTCACCAAAATTTTTGTTTTTAATAATGGTTAAGTAAGAATTTCTATTGATATTTGTGTTTCTCTTGTAGGAAACAAGTTAAGGAAAGCAATGTCAAAAGTTTTAAGGTTTAATGGAGTCAAAACATGCAAAAAATGGGGCTTGGGATTCAGTCTCAAGAAGGTAGGAAAGGATATGCACGCAACTAATGTCAAATGACACTAACAATGCAAAAAATGGCACTACTAATGCCAAATGGCATTACTAGTCCAAAAATGGCATTGCCAGCGCCAGGTAACAAGAATTGCTAGTGCCAGCCACGCACGCCAACCTCCCCCCCATTCTTGTACTATTTCTTCTTCCAATAGCTTGTACCATTTACACGACTATGCCAAACTCACTATTCAGCGCCCATATAAACCCCCATTTCCCCCTTTGTAAAGAAGGAAGATTTCAAGGAGGTTTAGACTAGTTTGGGGGTATGATTAAGAGGAAATCTAGGATTTTACACATAATAATCGAGGATTTTTTGAGTTCAGACTTACAACTTCTATTAATAATTTTAACAGTTGTGTTTTATTATATTAGCTATGTTAGGTTAAATTCATTCATGTTAGTTAAGTGTGTTAGTTTATGTGGATTAGTTTTCTTAACTTGCTTGATTTATTACATGATTATATGAAGTCTATAAGTTAGCTAAAATGAGGCTCCAGGCATAATTACGTAAGATTTAGATTGGGTTGTTTGATGTTGAAATCAATTGGGCGTGATATACTTAGCCCAAACTCATTGTGGATCAGTGAGTTAGGGAAAAAACAAAAGAGGGCTGAAACCCTATTTCTTTTTATGCAAAAAAGGAGCAAGGCTCCCTATTCATGCTCTTTGATTCTTCTTCATCATTGAGCCACCACTAGAGAGAGGGGGAGAGTAAGCGAGAGGAAGGAGAGGGGATACAACAACACCACAACAAGGGGGAAGAGACGCCAATAGTAGCAGCGCAGTATAGGGGAGGATGGCTCGGTTCTACCTAGGGATGAAGAGGAAAACATGAAGCCTGGTTCCAAACTTGCCCAAATTAGCCCGTAAATAGGTCCCTGATCTTGGATTAAGGTGGATAATCCCCCTTCCAAAATTAATAGTAATTTTGAACAAAATTATTTGTTGCTTGAAATTGCAGTTACATGTCATCAAATTAGGCTTTAGGTTATAGAATTGTGGTTTAGAGGTGTGAAGCATTTTGGTAATTCTAGTGTTGTTGAGGTAGATTCTTAAGGTTGAATTTGGCTAATTAAAGAGTGCAAGAATGAAGGAATGGCTCTGGAAGTCTTATGTGAAACCTCTATGATCCTGCATTTTGATTACTTCATTAATTACTTGCACTTGATTTTGATTAAATCATGTTAGGGGACTTTATTTAGAATTATAGAAGACTATTAAGGCAAAGAAATTATTAATTATGGCTTCTTATTGTTGTTTTACTACTAGACAGAACAAAACAAAACACAGGCAAATTCTATTTACTAGCTAGTTCAGCAGATCGATTAAGGCCTGAACTGTGTCATTGAACTGGTGCAAAACTGTGAGCGTGATGAGAAAAAAGGGCAGAGAGATGAAGAAGGAAGGACATGAACCTTAACTGAAACTGCTGAAAACTAAACCAAACCTGCACATGGAATGAATGATGCCTATATGGCATCCTATGCGAATAAAACTAAAAACTGAAAAGAATTAAGGGGAAATCAAACCCTGCACTCGACTTGAATCTAAGCGGAACTAGATTGCACCTAAAACTAAACAGAAGTAGGACTGAATTGGACCTGAACTTGTAAGTTTTCTTTATTTGAATTTATATGCAAGTGGTGAGTGTGGCATAGCATATGTGATCTGTTGAATTAAATTTGGCTAATATAATACCGGAATTTGGATTTGTGCAATTTCAAACTTGAGTACTCAGCATTTGAAATGAGTAGGTTTCGAATGAGCATGAATTTATTTGTCTTCGTAAAAGTACTGCATTGCTTGTTCTTAAACAAGTTGTTTAAATGATTTTAAGTGTTGTGCATTGGTTGAATTAGTTGCCCAATGTGATGCTCTGTTTTTTAATTAAGTTTCAAGCAGCCCCCTATGTCCCTAAGCTCGCGAGCTTTATTCAAACAAGTGGATTCACATCAAACAAAATATTTGAGATGGACTTCAAATGCATAGGGTTTAAACCAAGCTTAGATTGTTTGTTAATGAAATGTTTCTGTTGCATTTAAAAGGAGGTGTGAGTTCAAAGTTTTAAGGTTGTGTATAGCTAGCTTAAACCGAATTTCAACAATGTTTAACGAACTAATTGTAAAGGGGTCATTTGATCTACAGGTCAAAACCTATTTTCCTTTTGAAGAGTGAATGAGCTTAACTTCAAAAATAGTCAGGTCATGCTGATTCTTGAAATGAAGTTTTGAAACCCTTTCCTTTAAATAATTTTCGGAGTTGGTTGTTAGCATGTGCAATGACAAGTGCCTGTCAATTACAAGTGCTTGTGAATCATCTTGACAGCAAAATGCGCTTATGTTGTTCTTGTGATTAAAGGTTTGTTATCCTTAAGTTATTTTGAGCAATTCAATGATATACGTGTTGAAAATGAGGTTTCACTTGAAATGCTTCGGCTAGGAGGATAGTGCTAATTGTATACAGAAGGTTTAGGGAGAGCACCCGGTACGCGGGAACCACAATTACTATTGAGTACACCCAAAAGTGCAAACCTTGTAGACCCTGACGAGTGCAAAATTCCAATGACCATGAGAGGCCTCGGGCATACAATGACGTGTGAGTTATGAGACTCATTTGAAGAGAGCACTAATATGTGAATTCGAGGCCTAAAAAGTGATTTCTTGCCTATTGTGAGCTGGAAACTACTCGTTCTGAATTCCGCCAACGCTACTTATCTTATTGGATCATAAATACTTAATATGTTATACTAAATAAGAATTTAGTGTCATCACTACTTATCTTGTTGTATTGTATGTAAGTATTTTGGTTTTTGGTATTGCGGGTTATCCACTGAACGTGCGGTAGCTCATTCCCTCTCTATTTTCCTTTATTTCCGGGTTCTTATAAAGCATGTAGACATTATCGGACTCTAAGAGATTACTTGTTTTTCTCTTAGGTGTTCTTATTAGTTGGTGTTGAAGAGCTCCAAATGTGTATATTTGAGCTGAGGGGTTACGATAATTTATCATGTTAGCTTGTAAGCTCATCTGAACACATATAAGTCCAATGTTTGAATTTATGTGTTGTTTGTCATCTAATTGTTGCTCTGAATGGTTGTGTGAGCCAACCATTTGAGTAGATGCTCATTTTTCAGTCGTTATAGTTTAATGGATTCGAGATCAAACCCCAATGCTCAGGTGTGTGATCCGTTGAGTTGTACCTTTTGTTTATTCTTTTTCTCTTTAATTTTTTCAGTTTATAGACTTTGGGCATGTGGCCCATAGAGTTGTAGTCTCTTGCGTGTAGCCGTCGAGCTTGTTTGGATATGTCTTGCGCTTTTTATTATTGTAGTTACCCAATGTAAGGCTTTAAGCCTAGGTTATAGTAAGTTTCTAAGCAGAACTCTATCCGTTTCGTTCCAAAATTTTAGAAATCACTAACACTTCTAGCTCTGTAGGTTCAGGTGTTACAGATGATATCAAAGCAGGGTCCTGCGACCACATATCACGATCTGAATCTTACATTTCATATAGCTGTCTAAATGAGTGACAATATGGCATATAGGGTACCTTTAGGTGTAAATGTATTTCTGATGTACTAGCTGATATGACTTATTAACTGTTGTGTTAATAGAATAAATTGATTGACTGTAAAGTCGAGCGAGGAGTTAGAGTATGAGTTAGACGACTTATGCTCTTGTGGGCTAAACAAGAGTTAACGCCATTTGTAATTGGTTTTGTGCAAGTACCTTTGACAACATAGCTTAAGGTACGCTTGGTTTTAAACTCACAAGGGTGGGTAATGGTTAGCTCCCATCCTATTCTCCGCCCTTACATAACGATTTGCTCCTCATACCCTATAATAAGAGTGAGCAGACGTACTTAAAAGTTGGTAGAGAAGAGGATGGAAGCTGTTAAACTATTTTCCATTCTCAAAACCTGAAGGTTTTAGAGGGTTAAAGTCTTTTCTTATTATTCAATTAGGTTATGCTCTTGCATCTATTGACTTATTACATCTATTCTATGATAGTGCATGGGTTTACACTCCTGAGTATGTGTTCCTATGGCTGACTAGATGTTGTTTGTTTGTGTATACATTTTGAGGTGTGTACATCGCTGGATTTATTAATGATGGGCTACTAGGGGAATGATTAGAGATCATTTGTTGTGTTTGACAATCATACTAGATGGTACCTTCCTTATGTGAATTCTAAATTGTCTAAGAAAATTAATTGAGATTTTCATATACATGCATATGAATCGGGATGATAGTGGTGGAGTCATGTGAACCAGTGCATGAGTGTTATCCTCGACGTCACATACTATGATCGTTGATACCTGTACAATGTCCCTGTTATTCTATGTTAGGTCGATGTTGTTTATACGATATATTTTGAGCTTTCCGTAATGCAACTACTACTGTTACCAAGTTGCACATATGCTATGGTATCGACTATCCACCATATGAGATGCTATTCTTGTTGTGGGGTTGGCAGCTTAAGCATTCTGGACATATAAAACCCCAATGCACCTAGAAGGAAAAAGGGAAAAAGAACTTACTAGACTTTGAAATTATTACACCAAGTATGTCGCTTACTAGGGAGAATGACCCATATAGTACTAGTGTTTTCTTAAGTATTAACGTGTAGTTCCGAAGCTAGAACTACCTAGAAGTGAACTTCTCTTCTTATTGTGAGTGCTTAAAGTCCCCACGATCCTCGATGGGACGGATGTGTTCTATATACCATATAGGCATAGCTTTAACCACAAATTGCAAACGAGGGTTCGCACTATACTTATCTGGATATCTTCATGTGTGATAATACCATAGGTCTACATTTTTGAAGCATAAATATGCATTATGAGCAATGTAAAGCCCACAAGAGCTTACATAGTCGCTTAGATTCGTTATAAACTATCATTGATGTGCTTTGTGAATGAATTACTAAGTAAATGACTCCTTAGGGTTATTTATCTTGTGTTGGTTAGGCATGTGACTGAATTAGCTTAATTATCTAGCTTATGTGGTTCATTGCAGATATGATCGTCGGGTTGTCATGTACACTCCATGAATTCTATTACAACATGTTATAGTTTGAGTTGTTATATGTGCATGTATTTAATGCATAAGGTAGTGATTGTAAGAGTTTGCATTCAGATTTGTTCTCCCTTGCATATGTCATGTTTAAGGAGGAAGGCATGCTAGTGCATCCAAGGTCATATTTGAATTTTATGATCTGAACTTGATAAGTGAGTCACATAAAGTAACTACTACCATGGCTAATCTGAGTCTCATGGCATGACGTAAACGAGCTATTTTGCACCATATGTTATGTGATAAGCTTCATAGGGAAACCTTGGAGTTATGCTTTTTATTAGTTGATTCGCTCATTGCCATTAGTGACATGGGATTGTTTTGGCTTGCTTGTTGTCATACTACCATTCTGCACACTAGTATTTTGTGATCTTCGAAACCTGCATCAGTGTGAATGCGTGACTGCCGATGTATTTCATATAATAAGAGAATACGCTAGGCATACTTATGGTTTGTATTGTCCCTTCTAAATTATAAAACATGGTTGTTAATGAGATTAATTGAAATGCATGATCTTGTGTGGCTTGGTTGTGTTCTGCTATATATTTGTGATACTCTAATAAGGTACAAAGGGCCGAGAGTCATGTCTATGAGCACATCATTTTACTTGTGTGTTTCCATGATTTAGAGGTGCTCAATTCAATATGAAGACCCTATTAAAGAACCTTCATTAGCTAAGCTATTGGTATTATCTTGTCTATTGGATATATGGACCTTGTGCCAAACCAATCTCAACCGAGAGACCACCTTCGTATCTCCTTTAAACAACTTGTGTACCATGAATGTACTAAACCTCTACTGCCCATCAGCCTGCATTTTTAATATACCATTTTCTCTCAGGTCGCTTCTTTGCTTGTTAATTGATAGCTCCACCTATGGCCCTAGTTATTTTCTTATTAGATACACACAGTATTGATTGATCCTATTGAGTATCCTTGATTTTTCGGAGTGCTTAGTTGTTGTTCTATGTGATGTTGTTGTAGGCTTATGTGTTATCTTGCATGTTTTTGTCATTAGAGTGATGTCATGTGATGCTATGTGATGTCCTACTACCTGATTGTGATATAGAAGCCCCTGGTTGGTTGCCTTAACGCTAAAACAATTGATTCCTCCGTGCTTTAGGATCAAATTGATTTAGCTTTTGACATTGATTCAACCTTGTTATGTGCCATTAATTGTTGTGGATCAAAAACCTTTAGATGTCAACTCATATCGATGCATGAATAATAGTTTTTTTTATGCTAGTTGTTTGGGTGTAAGATTGAAAATTGGTGTTTGTTTAAAATAAGTTTTTAATATAGTTATCCATGCTAAATCATTTGCCCCTCTTATACGTAGTTTGCCCTTGCCACCTTAATAGAGTGAGTAGATGTTTAAAGAGGATTGGTAAGCGGAGACTGGATACCATAAACTCATTTTTTCTGATTAAAAATTTATATCTAATTGTGAAGTAAAGTTTTGGATTCTGTTGTTGAGTTTGTGTAGCTTGTGCCATGTGCATGTGAATCTTGTAGTTTATTATATCACAGACTTTATAATTTAGAGGACGAAATTCTTTTTAAGGGGGGAGAGTGTGATAATCGAGGATTTTTTGAGTTCAGGCTAACTACATTTATTAATAATTTTAATAGCTACGTTTTATTATATTAGCTTTGTTTATGTTAGGTTAAATTCTTGCGTGTCAGTTAAGTTTGTTACTTTATGTGAATTAGTTTTTGTAATTTCTTCAATTTATTACATGAATATGTGAAGTATATGAGTTAGCTAAAATGAGGCCAAGGCATAATTACGCAAGACTAGTGGAGTTGGATTACGATACTTGATGTTGAAATCAATTGGGCTTAGTGTTCTTAGCCCAAATGCATTGTGGTTTAGTGAGTTAGAAAAAAAAGGGGGGGGGGGAGGATGAAACCCCATTTCTTTTCACGCAAAAAGGGAATAGGGCTCCCTGCATGCTCTTCGATTCTTCTTCATCACTAAGCCACCACTAGAGAGAGAAGGACAGTGAGCGAGCAGAGAGGGAGGAAGAAGAGGAGATGTAGCAGCACCAAGGCAAAGGGGAAGAGACGCGAACAATAACAGCATTACTTGCCCAAATTAGCCCATGAACAAGTCCCTGAGGTTGGATTAAGGTGGGTAATCTCCATTCCCAAATTAATAGTAATTTTAAACAATTTTATTTTATGGCTTGAAATTGCCATTACTTGTCATCCAATTAGGGTTTAGGTTGTGGATTGCTGGTTAAAGGTGTGAAGCATTCGGTAATTCTAGTGTTGTTTAGGTTGATGGTTGGAGTTGAATTTGGGAAATTGAAGAGAGCAAGAAAGGAGGAAAGGCTTTGTAAGTTTTACATAAAACCTATATGATTTTGCTTTTTGATTGTGCACTTCATTAATTCTTGTGCTTGATTTCGATTAAATCATGTTAAGGGACTTTATTTAGAATTTTAGAAGACGACTAAAGCAAAGAAATTATGAATTGTTGTTGCTTGCTGCAGGACATAACAGAACAGGGACGAATTGTGTCTGCTAGCTGCTTCAAGACACCAGTTCAGGCTAGAACCGGGTCAGGAGATGAGTTCCCCTTGCCAATTATGCTAAGGTGCTTTTGAGGGTGCAACTCTATGAGACTGATGAGAAAAAAGAGGAAAAAAAGGGGGAAACATGAAGAGGGAAGAACTTTAACTTTAACTGAAACTACTGAAAACGAAACCAAACCTGTACATGGGCTGAATGACGCCCACATGACATCTTGTGTGACTAAAACTAAAAACTGAAAGGAATTAAGTGGAAATCAAACCTGCACTCTAGTTAAATCTAAGCTAAACAAGATTGCGCCTAAACTAAACTAAATAAAACTAGGACTGAACTAAACCTGAACTAGCAAGTTTTCTTTGTTTGAATTTCCATGCAACTGATGAGCATGCCATAGCATATGCGATCCATTAAATTAATCTTAGCTAATGTAATACTAGAAATTGGATTTGTGCAATTTTGAACTTGATTATTTAGTGTTTGAAATGAATGGGTTCCGAATGAGTCTGAATTAGCTTGTCTTTGTAAAAGTACTGCCTTGGTTATGCTTAAACAAGTTATTCAAATTATTTTGAGTGGTGTACGTTGGTTGAATTAGTTGGCAAAAAATACACTCTTTGTTTAGTAAATTTTAACGTTGTCCTCTGAGTCCTTAAGCTTGCCAGCTTTATTCAAAACAAGTGGATTCATGTCAAATCGAAATATTTGAGATGGATTTTAAATACATAAGGCTTAAAGCAAGTAGAGATTGTTTGTTAATGAAACATGCTTGTTGAATTTAAAAGGAGGTATGAGTTCAAAGTTTTAAGGTTGTGCACAGTCAGCTTGAATCAAATTTCAACAACGTTAATGAATTAATTGTTGTGGACTTTCTTTAATCAAGTGGTTCTCATCAAACGAACCTATTTGTCAGAAATAGACTCGAAAAGAAAGCTTTTTAAAGGGGTCAATTGATCTATGGGTTAAAACCTCTCTTTATTTTTAAGAGTGAGTGAGCTGACCATTAAAAAGAATCAGGTCATACTGATTCTTGAAATGAAACTTTGAAACCTTTCTCGTTGAATAATTTTAAGAGTTGGATATTAGCATACACAATGACAAGTGCCTGTGCAGTGACAAGTACATTTGCAATTACAAGTACCTGTGAATGTGCTTCACAACCAAATATGCTTATGTTATTCTTGTGATTAAAGGTTGTTATCATAGTTTGAGCAATTTAATGCTATATGTGCTGAAAGCGAGATTTCACTTGAGATGTTTGGTCTAGGAGGAAAGTGCTAATCGTATGGACACGATTTAGGGAGTAGACCCAGAATGCGGGCACTCTAATTCCTTGGGAGTAGACCCGGAAGTGGGAACCCTAATAGACCCTAACGAGGGAAAAAGTCTAGTGACTATGAGAAGCCCCAGGGATAACATGAGTCATGAGTTATAAGACTCACTTAAAGAGAGCACAAACTTGTGAATCCGATGGCCAGAAAATGATTTCTTACCTATTATGAGCTGGAAACTATTCGGTCTGAAATATGCCAGCGCATAAGTTTTGTAAAGTGGAAGTACTTTTTGAAAGGCCTTCTATTAAATCAAAAATGGTCTTCTCTACCTGGAATGAGTTTTTATAAGAATCCAACATGGTCTAAGTAAGAGCTTTCACTCTTTTTCAGTCATCATTTTCACTTTCATGTTAAAAGAGCTCACAAATCCAAATAAACCGCTGTAATGTTAAATGTTCACTTAAGAGCTGAATGGGCTACCTTCTCCCTGCTCTTAGGTCGCGGTGACGGTTAACTAGTTGTTATTCAATCGTGAGTGCTTAATATGCTATATTAAATAAGAATTCAGTGAGATTGCTAGTTGTTTTATTGTATGTAACTGTTTTGGTTTTTGGGATTGTGGGATATTTACTGAGCGTATGGTAGCCCATCCCCTCCCTATTTCCATGTGGACATTATCGAACTCTATGAGATTACTTGTTTTCTCTTAGGTGTTCTTGTCAATTGGTGTTAAGGAGCTCCAAATATGTATATTTTAACTCAAGGGTTAGGATCATACATCATGTTAGGTTGTAAGCTCCTCTAAGCACATGTAAGTCTAACATTTGAATTTATGTAGTGCATATCATCTAATTGTTGCTTTAAATGGTCATGTGAGCTAGCCATTTGAGTAGATGCTCATTTTCTAATCTTTACGGTTGAATGGATTCGGTAATGTAAACATTAGTGCTTCGGATGTGTGATCCATGGGGTTGTACTTTTTAGTTATGCTTTTTCTCTTTAATTTTTGTTAGTTTACGGACTCCTAGTGTGTGGCCCGTAGAGTTGTGGTCTTCGGTGTGTAGCCATCAAGCTTAGTTGGATACATCTTTTATGCTTTTTATTATTGCGGGTGCCTAATGCAAGGCTTTAAGCCAAGATTATAGTCAATTTTTAGGTGGAAGTCTATCCATTTTGTTTTGAAATTTTAGATATCACTAACACTTCTAGCCCTTGGGGTAGGGGAATTACACTACCTCTGAAATTACTCTCCAATTCAATGCAAGTTAAAGCTTTTGTTGATTTAATTTGCTTTCCTTTTCTACTTAAAAACTTCTCTTGTTCTTCAAATCTCTCTCTCTAGTTCATCCTTTGCTTTTTTGTTCAAGTCTATGTTTTATGTTAATCTTGCTTTAATGTTAATGCTTTGCTCTCAAATCACGCCTTTTCATCTTCTTTATGCTTAATTTATCGCCTTCTTTCAAATCTTCAAATTACAAACTCTTTCTCTCTTCTCAAGTTGGGGTTTTAAAACCCGGTCTTCAAAGTTGGATTTTTGGTTTAATTATGGGTTGGATTAGAGCTAACTAGGTATGTTAGTGCTCAATAAGGCAAGCAAGCCATAATTTCATTCTTTTGCTCTAGTGAAGAAGGTCTAATATCTATTGCTATTTGTTAGATTTCAATCTTTTGTAGATTATTCTCTTTCTCTTTTCTCTTCCTAGTTTAATTCAATTGCTTTCTAGTTAACTTAGTTTGATAATCTAGCAGTTCAAACCATGTTTAGATTTAATTATGTTAATTGTTGAATGGTTGTGTTGATGCTTTAATTATTGTTCGTTAATCATGATTAGTGCTTAACTAATGTTAGATTAGTTGTTTATTTGTATGATTTAGCTATTTAGTGATTTTCTTAGGTTAGATATCGGGTGAATTAGCTAATAAGTTTTTTCATTTCAACACTGTCCTAGAAGGCGAGCAGTTTTCCAAATACTCCTTAGAATACTATCAAATAAAATGGTGTCGTTCACACAAAATTAGGTAACTTCATGTAGATATGCCACCTTTAATTCATTGTGTACTAGCATACTTTCTTTTATTATTTCCTTATTGCATATTTTGAGTTATTGACCAGCAAGTTGCTTTGACAATGACACAAAAAAATTACAAATGCGAAAATAAGAAAAAAAATTCAAAATTAAAGGACCAAACATTTGTGACTTATTGGATATTAATAGTTGGCTTACGAATTTTGAGCAAATGAATTTGATTAGTGTTAAGCCCAAGCCCATAAATTTTGATGCCCGTTAAGTAGCCAAAAAAAAAGTCCATAAATTTTGATGAGTCCATTGTTGAAAGATTGGAACCCGTCCCTCAACATTCATTGAGGAATCACTTCTATCTTCCCTAAACTCTTGTTTTAACCTCTTGCCTATCCCTTGTGATGTGTAATTAGAGTTTAATCCAGAATATATTGCCATTCTGCCTAAATTTACTAACTTTGAATGTCCTTATTTGTTTATTATTGACTTTCAGGATGTGTGTTCTTTGATTCACATGGCTAGGGTACCTAATGACGCTGTAATGATGAAATTCGTTCTTTTGCTCTTAAAAAAGATGCAAGCAGTGATTTGCGGTCATTAGGTTGCCTTTATTTCATATTAGGATTCATTCACTGATATCTTCCTTAAGATATATTTTTCCACTATTAAGACGATTAGGCTAGACGATGAAATCCCCTATTTTGTCCAAATTAAACATAAGCCTTTTGCAGACACATGAATAGGTTTAAGGAATTGCTTGCAAACTTCTTCACCATGGATTAGTTAGATGAAACTTATGCTAAAGGGCTAAATTGTTTATGAGGGTTTGGATGTGGCTACCAGGACAATGGTTGAGTCTATCTACGGGGGAGAGATTTTGTGTAAAAAAGAAAATGAGGGTTGGGAGTTCCTTTAGGAGTTGAGAGAAAAGACTTATGAGTGGGACACAATTAAAGAGTTCCCTAATCTTGGTTCTTTTATTTTTATGCCTAATAGGTGTAAGTTACCCAATCATTTTGGTGCCTTTAAGGACACTAGGATTAACTAACTGAGTTAAAGTTCCCCCTTCTAATTCCCCATCAACCTCATAACCATATCCCCTCTTCTTGTGTTTATGAGCTTTTCTTAGGTCATGGCGTTAGCTCTTCACATCCCTCCCATGACCAATTTTCATATGAGGATGTGCGTGATGTTTATTCGCCCTCTCTAGTGATCTTTCCCTTTCTTGATACTTACATAGACATAAGTGATACCAAGGATGATAAGGTCATTGATACTCAACCACCACTTCCTCTAGCTCTCTTTGGAGAGTTGGTTAAGAGTAAGAAACTAGTGGCTCGGGCTAGTTGTGATGTTGGTCATGTCATAGTTGTAGGTTTGAGGATATCTTTGTTGAATTGGAGCATTTTCTTGGGAATAAACCCTTTCAGAGGATTGTTATGATGATGAGAGTTCAAGATTATGCCTTGTACTATGGAACTTATTGACCCTATGTCTATTGAGCCTCTTCCTAAGCACATCCCAACTTCTATAGCATTACTCTTCCTCATTAGTTCATTGGTTCCCTCTTTCATGGATTCCTTAATCTCCACCTTCCTCAAGTCCAAGATTATAAGATCATGCCCCTAATTTAAATCTTACTCATGAGTTTGATGTGTGTAAGACTTAAGGATTGAATAAAGGATTTAGGATACATGCCTAGTTTGCATTCATACTTCTTGTGAAAATTCTAGGCCTTTATCCTCTACATTGAGCGATGTTGGCCATGTGTGTAACTCTTATGATTGGTCCCACAGCTTTGATAGGCTTAAGAGTGCTCTCACTTCTATTCTAACAATGTGCTTTATTTTGCAACATCCTTCTTGTCGCTAACGGGTTTCATTTTTATGAGGATTGTTCCTGTATATTTGATAAATTTCTACGAGCTTGGATGGGGGTTGATGTAAGTGGCATCTTTGATGATATCGAGTGGTTGATGGTCCTTTTGCCTCACCTTAGATCCCTCCTAGGAGACTTAGGATACAATCAATACCCAACCTAGTATGATCGTTTGATCCCTTTCTTCCCCTCTTTCTTTTGTTTCTTTCTTGTTTTTGGTATATGGTTGTGGATATTTAGGCTTATGGGCTTATTAATGATCGATCTTGAAAAGAAATTTGGGATGTTGATACGCCACAATGGCGAAGATCATCATTTTACTGTTCCTTTGTGTTTGTTTCATGTTTGGTTGTTGGTGGTACCATGTGTTTTGTAGATGTTTGTTGGTTATGCTTTTTTTTCGTAAATATATGTTGCTTATGTTTTTGTGGGTTTGTGTTTGTTTTGTAATTATGTTGGTTGTGTGATTGCTTTTGGCACATTAGTTTCCACAATTGTGGAGTTTTGGTAAGAGTGATGTACCCACTTGTATAAACGTTTTGAAAATTTTTGAAAATCTAAAAAGATCTTCATTATCTTTGGGATGTATGTGCATTTTAATTAATTTTTGACTTGTAATTACTTGTTTGTTGAGTTGTATGGTTGTAGAGTATGCATGATGGGATATTTAGTATATGATGTATCCTCGGTTTCTCATGATAACTTCATCTAACATGTGCAATTTTGTGCCTATCATTTGTACGCAACTTTGACACTTGGGTTTTAAGAAGCTTTCCTTAGTTAGTTGGACTTTCGGTTTCATGCACACACTTTTTACCCAAAAAAAAAGTAGAGGAAGAAAAATAAAAGTGTGAAAGAGAGCTTAACTTTGACACTTCTATTTGGGCTTAAATAAGTGTCTTCCACATCTAAATAGAACTCCTAGTTAGGGAAAATGCCGAAAATCTAAGGCTATGTTGTTCCTCCAGCAGCTCAAGGCCTAATAAGCCCATAGCCACCCACTTCGAGTAAAAAGCATAATGAGTCAAGTGAAGAAAATGTGTGAACAAAAAATAGTGAGGCAAGGAAAGAGAGGTGAGCTTTATCACACCAAATAAAAGGACGTTTATTAGCCAAGTCAATATGATTTTGGGCTTTACGATAACCTATGATTGAGAGCCAATACACTTGCACCAAAGCATATATATCGTGTCATGGTGTAGCATTAGGTGAAAAGTGAGAACAGATGTTTGTAAGCTGTGTCTTTTTGGTGTGTATCTACATGTATATAACTTATTGGTCAGGTCATTAGTGTGATCTAATTTATTGACATGTGTTGTTCCGCTTTCCTTTTTCTCTTTGCATATATGCTTAGTTCTCTTGTTTTTGATAAGATTCTATAGGTAATTCTTCTACAACCCCCTGTGACACCTCAGTGACCTCACTTATTGACTTGGGGAAGCCAAAGCGGTTTCAAGGGCTTATTACATACCTAAATGCAACAATGATTCCTAAGAAAGTAAGTTTGGTTTTAGTTATTTTGTTTTATTTTGCTTAAGGATGAAAAAAGTCTTGGTTTGGGGTTATTTATTTGAGCTTAAAATGTGACAGTATATATCTCATTTCACCTAGATTTCAGCTTTTGATAATTGTTAATTTAGGATTTTTATTTATATTTTGTGTTTCTTTTATAGGAAACAAGTTAAGGTAAGCAATCTTACAGCTTTTGAGTTTAATAGAGTTAAAAAATGAAAAAAAAGGACTAGGATTCAAGCTGAAGAAGGTCGAGAGGATGATGAAGGCAGCCACAAACGACACTAATAGTGAAAAAAATGGCATTGCCAATGCTGAACCCCCATTCCTAAATTGTTTGTTCTTCCGCAAGTTGGCAAGGTTAGCCTGTACCACTTACCATGCCAAACTCACTAATTCAGGTCCTATATAAACCCCCTCCCCCCTATAAAGAGGGAGGTTTATAGTAGGTTTAGAGTACTTTAGGGGTATGACTAGGAGTGGCTCTAGGTTTGTACCTCTCATATTACTCTCTTTAATTGAATGCCATATTCAAATTTTATTGATTTAATTGCTTTCCTTCTCTACTTTCTTACAAATTTAGTTTTGTTCTTCAAGTTTCTCACTAGTTTCATGCTTTGTTTCTTTTGTTCAAGTTGATGCTTTAAACAACTTTAATGTTAATGAGTTGCTCTCAAATCATGTTTTTCTCATGTTCTACTCTCAATCTCTCCCCTTCTTCTCATAATTCTTCGAGTTGCAAGCTCTTTCTCTCTTTTCTTAAGTTAGAATTTAAAACCCAATTTTCAAAGTTGCATTTTTGGTTTAATTATGTGTTACATTAGAGCTAGGTAGGTTGGATTAGTGCTTAATAAGTGGACTCAAGCCACAATTTCATTGCACCAACAATGGAGGTCCAACTTCAGCTATTAGATTTCAAGCTTTTGTAAGTAACTCTCTTTCCTTCTTCTCATTCTAATTTAGTTTAATTGCTTTCTAGTTAACTTAGTTATGTTATTTGATTATTTGGTAGTTAGAATCATGTTTAGATTTAGTTTTTCTTAATTATGCTTAAGTCATGTTTATCCTTTAATTAGTGTTAGTTGCTCATGATCAATACTTGATTAGTGTTAGATTAGCCGTTTATTTGCATGATTTAGTTACTTATTGCTTTTCTTAATTTGGAAACGAGCTAGATTAATAGTGAGTAAGCTAGTTTCAAGACCATCGCAGAGAACAAAAATTTTCCCACACCCCCCAAAATACCACTAAATAATATGGCATTTTGGCATTGTTTAGTTTGTAATCCAATGTATAAGTTCAATTCTACAACTAAAGCTATTTCAAACTCTTTGCTTATCAAGTTAGAGAATTCATTGCACAAATCGTTATTACTAGTACCAAACACAATATCATCAACATAGAGCAAGATATTAGTTTCAGTTGATAGATAAGGTTTTATCAATTTGCCTTTTCTAAAGCCATTGCCATTCAGGAATGTACTTAGTCTTTTAAGTGAATCCTCCAAGCTTGTTTCAAACTATAGAGTGCGTTGTGAAGCTTGTAAACATGTTCAAGTAACTTAGAACATTCAAAACCTCTAGGTTGTTTAGCAATATACCTCCTTTTGCATGTTCGAGTATCCATTTGATAAAGATTGATGCCTATGAATTATGCAAATACAAGTAGTATCCTAATAGCTTCAAATTAACAATAGGAGCAAAGGTCTCTATTAGTCCCAAAGGTCAAGGTCAAGTCAGCCTAAAGGGAGGGTTAATAGGGTGACCTATAAAAAAATTTTGTAAATTAAAATGACACTGATAATTAGTCTAGTTATAGTAGTAACTACCTAGTCAAAGACTCTTACTATACATCAATAAAATGTATAAAAGCAATAATAAAGAAAGTAATGACTTAGAGCTACCAACTAAGGAAGTTAGAGTGGCTAAAAGGTTATAAGTTGAGTTAAATATAAGAGGAGGCAAGACATGGTGTGTGTTCGCAAAGTACGCCTTTCTTAAGGGGTACATCTCTTTGTAAGGCCTTGCCTAGAATTAAAATGCAATAAATGCAACTCTGGACTCCTTCGTGAACTCAGGGAATTACAACACTAAATTCGAACTACATGACCCCTTAGAGAATAATCAACTCTTACCTCTACATTTAGTGCTCCTCCCTGAACATTAGCGAATCACAAATCTGGACTCTGACTCTAATAGCCTCTTCTTAAACTCTAAAGGACACAACACACACTTGTTTACAGATGAGTTCTAATTCATTGCCTCACAGTGCTTACAAGAGGATTACTGTTATTTGAGCAACGTACAAGTTTTTTTAGTACAAAAAAAGCACTATAAAATATGAGTGGAATTCTAATTGTGTTACTTGCACTCTTCTGCTGCTTGCTTGTTTATTTATGGACTTCTTCGTACTCAAAAGATCATTGTAGATATTATTAACCAATAGACACAATCTAGCAATGTATGGTTCATTATTTCCAAAATCCTACGTTCTTATTCAGAGTCTCTAATCCTTTTTCCAAATACGTAGATAGACTAGGTTAATAGATTAACTAGTTAACTAAGATAGTGAATTATAGAGAGTTGGCATTAACTCTTATTGTGGTAGATAACATTCAAAGAATCGTAATCTCTAAAAAGCCGTAATGGAATCAATTAATAATTCAATCTCAAATTAGAATTGAAAGACATAACTTTGAACTTACTAAACCTCTTAAAAGATGCTTGGCTCTAGCTATCAATTATCGAGCGATTTCAATTCTTATGCATGCACGTACTAGTTATTATATGACTTACTATTATTTGTAGCACAACTCTTTTATTATTTATACATACATACATATGTGTGTGTGAGTGTGTGTGTGTGTGTGTGTGTGTGTGTGTATCGATTTCCAACTATAAATTTTTTCATTTTTTTTTATTTGGGTCTATTGGAATTGACCTCTCTGTGGGTAGTGATACCTACAAAGGTAAGGCCTCTTACTTTTGAATCTCCCTAGAGCCCGCATAAATGAGACCCACATTAGGAGGTGGTGGTGGTTGTGGTTGTTGTACTAAACTTCTCAAAAGAATTAATTCATAGCATCAAATGCCCCGACCATCCAAAAGCATGTCTAATACCCACTTAAAAACCAAGGCTTGTTGTTGGTTACATCCATTAGATTTTAAGAGACAAATCCCTGTTGTATTGGGTTCCATAAGGAGTTTATTTTTATGGAATGTGATCAAATTCAAGTTAAACACATTAATTGTAGGTGTTTCCTCTATACTACATGCTTTACTTGTGCTAAAATCTTGATTAGAATTCTACTCGTTGTTACCAACTTAGTTTCCTATGTTAGATAACTCCATTTGCATCCAAGAAGACCAATATTTGAGATATGACAGCTTTAATCAGTTCAATTCCTTAAGTTATAGAACATTTGTGTCTAGGAGTAGTCATATGGAATTTTTGTGTGTTGGTTGTTGGATAACGAATCTGTTTACAGCGAAAGAATTTAGTGTAGAAATTCAACTCAATTTCTAATTGACATTATCAAGCTAGTTCTAGTAGCCAAGCACATAAGGCGTTACTATGTCAGTTCATATTCTACGAAATCTAGCACATAAGAAATTTAGCCTCAAGTATTTTATTTTTTATTTTTTGGGGATGTAGAACAAGCATTGAGAAAACAAATTATTTGCACAATGAACTAGCCCTAATATGTATTTTTAGTTAAGTTTTTCCTAATCTAAAGCTTTCTGAGAAGTAAGCACCATGTACGCCGATGGAAGAGGTAGCTAACATTTTGTGGTTTCTTTTATTATACCTAGTTAAAAAAAATACTTCTGACAATACCTTGCATGAAGGTCTAAGGAAGCTAATTTATGTATACATCGGCTCCAAAGCCATCTTTCAAAACCTTTTCCATTGAGGTAAAACTAGTCCAACCCTACAATTGGCTACACCATGTTTTGGCATTGTTAATTGAATTTCATGATAAAAGACACTTTGTGGAGTTTTATTTGAACTTGAAAAAGTCATTTTCAAAAGGAATTTTTCAAATGAGGCTTGTTAGGAAATTAGAGCAAACTAATAGCGGAAGCAATAGGATGAAAACAGATATTCAGAAATTAAAGGTACGATAACAAGAACAAAACAACAACACATAAGATTTACGTGGAAACCCAATGCGAGAAAAAACCACGGATGGCGACGAGCACAATCAATCCACTATATGAGTAGGGAGAATACAAAACGATCACAATCACAACAAGTAATTTGATCTAATAGCAGAATTACAACCTCTCTTGTAATCTCTCTCACAATTCTCTACCTCTCAATGTGTTTAGGGATTCAGGAGTGATTCTGGAGTTCAGGGATGATCTTAGATCCTAGGTATGGCTCCCTTTTATAGGGTCTAGAAAACCAAGGTTTTACCCTTAGAGACAAACCCTAGCCGCTAGGAGAATATTCATTATGTGATTAGAATATTTACAAAAATATTATGGTTTCAGGAAACTTTCCTTATACATTTAATTCCTACCTTTGTACCACCCAAATATTCTCCCTACAATCTCCAACTTGAATGTTGGGCCACGAAACCCAACAACCCAACAATCTCCACCTTGGACCAAAATCTCCAATCACCAACTCTATAACACCGTCATAGCACCCCGAAGGGTGATCCCCCCCCCCCCCACCCCACCCGAGGGGCAATGCCCCGAAGGGCGCTCAAATACTGTGAATGTCAACTAAGTCCAAGCAATGCTTGAACTTAGCTCTGGGAGATGACTTATATGAACCTTTCTTCATATAACCTGTCGTAGTAGATGCCTGCAAGACATAGAGGCCTCCTTGCCTCAAACCCTTCGGTAGAATTCGAGTGCCCTTCGAGACCTTCAGAACTCCACCTTCAGTTGAATATTTGCACCCCTTGGATTCAAGGGTGCCCAAAGAGATGAGGTTACGCTTCAAGTCAGGAACGTAACGAACATTCGATAAAGTCCTGAGAACACCATTGTGGGTCTTGATTTTAACAGTACCGATTCCAATTACATTACATTGGGCATTATTGCCCATATGAACAATAGTTGAATCAACTGGATCATATGTTGAAAACCAATCCTTGTGAGGACACATATAATAGGTACACCCAGAGTCAAGAATCCAAACAGAATCGCTCCCCCTTTCAGTAGAGGTAGCAAACAGAACGTCACCATCAGAATCAAATTCAGCAAACGAAGCTTCAGCAGGCTCACGAGAATTCTCTTCTTCTTTCTCCCTTTTCTTTTGCAGTTGCCAACAGTTAGCAACAATATGACCCAATTTACCACAGTAATTGCAGGTCTTACCAGCATGAGGATTTTTAGACTTAGAACGGTTCTTACCGTTCCCCTTTTCAGTTTTACCCCTTACTACTAATCCCTCAGCAGAATCAGCATGAATGTCAAGATCAAACCTTTCCTTAGATAACAAGTTTGACTTAACATCCTCAAACGATATAGTATTAGAATTACTATATAGCATAATCTCCTTAAAGTGTTTATAAGAAGGGGGTAACGACACAACAAGCAAAATAGCCTTATCCTCATCCTCAATTTTCACATCCAGACTCTCCAAATCAACTAGAATAGAGTTAAACTCATTCAAGTGTTTTTTAACAGGGGTACCTTCAGCCATACGAAAGGTGTACAACCTTTCCTTCAAACGGATCTTATTGGCGAGACTCTTCGTCATGTAGAGCTCCTCCAGCCGAATCCAAAGATCTACCGCAGTTGTCTTATCAAGCACCTCTCGCGAGACATGTGGTGCTAAGCACAACTGTATGGCTGAAACTGCCTTCAACTCCAGTTCCTCCCATTCCTGGTCTATCAACGATCCACGCCTCTTCTTTTGGTCTGTTGCCCATTGTTCATCAATCATCTTCTCGGGTTTCACATGATGCCCTTTCAAAACCTTCCATAACCCATGCTGGATGAGAACTGCTCTCATCTGCACCTTCTCGAGATTAAAACTAATCTCCCCATCAAATTTCTGAATATCAACCTTTATAATTAAAGGCGTCCTAAACCAAAGCTCTGATACCACTTGTTAGGAAATTAGAGCAAACTAATAGCGAAAGCAATAGGATGAAAACAGATATTCAGAAATTAAAGGAATGATAACAAGAACAAAACAACGACACACAAGATTTACGTGGAAACCCATTGCGGGAAAAAACCACAGACGGCGACGAGCACAATCAATCCACTATATGAGTAGGGAGAATACAAAACGATCACAATCACAACAAGTGATTTGATCCAATAGCATAATTATAACCTCTCTTGTAATCTCTCTCACAATTCTCTACCTCTCAATGTGTTTAGGGATTCAGGAGTGATTCTGGAGTTCAGGGATAATCTTAGATCCTAGGTATGGCCCCCTTTTATAGGGTCTAGAAAACCAGGGTTTTACCCTTAGAGACAAACCCTAGCCGCTAGGAGAATATTCATTGTGTGATCAGAATATTTGGAAAAATATTATGGTTTCAGGAAACTTTCCTTATACATTTAATTCCTACCTTTGTACCACCCAAATATTCTCCCTACAATCTCCACCTTGAATTTTGGGCCAACAACCCAACAACCCAACATGGGGATAAAGAGCATTCCAAAGGGAAAACAAGAACCATGCTTAAAATTAGCCCAAGCAAGTTCGGTTTGTGCCTAATTTTGGGCAGCTCATGGTCTTCACTTAATGTGCATTTACAATGTGTTGTTTGGTTGCCAACCGATATGATTTTCATACGCTTAATGCTCAATTTGATTCTCAAATAAACTCTAATTTACGAAATTTTTGTATGATGTGCATGTTTATAGGTATCACAATAGATGTTGACATTGGCATTTTTCAAGCTTAAATCGACTCCCAATTGGGAAAAGCGAAGGGGAAACCAAAGGAAGTTGCAACAAAGAAAGACCATGCCATCCTTTGAAGCAGGACCATGCAAAGCTTAAAATTGTAGGAAACTGAGACAAACATTTGGCGCACGCTGTCTGCAGCACGATTGTGCCATTGTTGACTTTGTATTTATTATTTAAACTAATTTTAGGCTAGTTAGCACTCTTCTCTAGCTTCTACAATCTCTAAATTCAAAATTCACATCAAAAAAGTGGTTAATTGAAGTTGATTATTCCAATTGGAAGTATTTAGAAGATTAGAGAAGTAATCTCTAAGCAAGGATTATCATTTGGAGTTTATGGATTTTATTGGTATTTTTCTCTCATGTTCCCTTTTATTGCTTTCAATAGATTCGTTAGTTTAAGGAATTTTAAGGAAGAACTCTGGGATGTTGTTGATGAGGTCATGTCGAGCAATTTCGATAATCTTCTATGTTTTGTGTGGTATTTGCAACTTGTTGACGTTGAGTTGCAGACCACTTGATTTCCTTTCTTAAGAGTATATTATCTTAGTAGTTATAGGTGTAGTTTCATTTCAATCACTTGTGCTTTTTGAGGTCAAGATTAGTTCTTAGCTTAATTTAGTTGACCATTAGGATAAGGCTAGTTCCATAGCATTAATTTCCCTTTTTATAGAAATCTAAGTAACAATTGGTGTGAATTACCTGCATCTTCAGGGTGATATTCCCTCTAACACCCCCCCCCCCCAAGAAAAATCATCAACAGCTATAAATTAGTTTTCTATGAAGCTAATGAAGCTTAGTTTTGGCCTGTTTTAACCATTTCAAGCTTAATCAAGTTGTAGCTATCCAAATAGGGCTTAGAAACCAAAGTGCTAATTTTGTCGTAAAGTCCAATTTGTAGCCCTATTTAGGGTTGTTCATTATCGGTCCATACCCAAACCGGACCGAAGATCGGCCTGGACTGTACTGGACTGAACTGAACCGAGGAAATTCGGTTCGGTCCTCAATCCTGTGTTTTGTCATGTTCGGTCTTCGGCCTAGTCTGGGTTTGGGCAAGTTAGACCGCTGGACTAGACCGAGACCAGATTAAAAGTTAGGGTTTTTTTTTTATCTTTTGCACTACTCAGCTTCGCCACTCCGCTAAGTCCATTTGACCTCCTCCAGTCAACCTCCTTTGTTTTGCTTATAAAAATCATAGCATTCTGCAGAAGTAGGCCCCAAAATAAATTATGAACTCAAACCCACCAATTATGCTCTAGTCAGTCTTCTGCTTTCTCGTGTGCGCCCCAATCCTTTCGTCCCTTCTAGAGCCCTCTTAGATACTCTCCCATCCTCCTCGGCCCCCCAAGCCTTTTTTACAGAAATCTAATTTGAGGTCAGCATTAGTTGTTAGTTTAATTTAGTAGACCATTAGGATAAGACTATTCCATAGCATTAATAATCCTTTTGATAGAAATCTAAGCAACAATTGGTGTGAATTGCCTCCATCATGAGGGTGATATCCCCCCCCCCCCAAAAAAAAAAATCAACTGCTACAAATTAGCTTTCTAAGAAGCTCATGAAGTTTAGTTTTGGCCTGTTTTAACTATTTCAAGCTTAATAAAGTTGTAGCTATCCAAATAGGGTTGGAAGCCAAAGTGCTAAATATGTCCTAAAGTCCAAATTGTAGCCCTATTTTGGGTTGTTCATTATTCGATCCAGAACCGAACCGAGCCGAAGATCGGGCTGGACCGAATAGAATTGAACTTGATAGAGGGAATCCAGTTGTAATAGCCCGACCCTAAATCATATTTATTTACTTAATTAATCCATGTGATTAATTTTTTCACATTTAATTATCGCTTTTAATAATTTTAATTGGAAAAGCTCATTTGGGCTCTCACTTTGCAATTCTGGTTTTTGTTATCGAAAAATTTCAGGGAAATCGATAGTAGGCCTCAATAATTATGGTTTAAGAGATTAAATTATTATTTTTTTATAACCTCGCAAAATTTAATTTCAAGCTACGAAAAATTTAATTGCATACGGTTCAAATTTTCTTACCGGGTCTAAATTCCTTTAAGCCCAATTTAGGCCCAACAAGATACTACTTCATTTACTTAGTTAATTACCATCATTATGCCTAATTAAAATTAGAAAAAAGCTACTTTATGGAGGATAAAACCGAGCCAAGTAAAAAATTTGAGTCAATTCTAGCCAAGTAAACTAATCACACACACATCTCTCTCTCCCTTCTCTCCCCTAGTCACGGCACACCCCCCGGGAGCTGCTGCCGCCACCAGTCCACCACCAACAACCCGGCCACCATCTGCTCTGAACCTCCACCCTCGTCAACCACTTTTCTCACCCCTCTTCTAAGCATCAAAGTGAGTAACCCTAACCTTGTTTTTGTTGATTTTGTTTAGTGTGTTGGTTTTGATTATTGTTTTGTTATTTTTTATTGTTGATCATGTTATTTTGACGGTAATAAGAGTTATTTTTGTGTTTAAATTATTGGTGAAACTTGAGAGTGAGTGGGAGTTGAGATTATTCATGATCATGTAAGCTTAAGCCTAAGTGATGTTTATGGATTGTTTGTATTTGTTTGGCAATCTTTAGCTTCACAAATGATTATGGTGGTGTTGATGAGGTTTTGAATGAGTCAAAGGTGAGCCTAAGTTGGCCAAAATCTAAGATTTTAATGATTATGCAAGGTTTAGCTTTCTTTTAATATCAAGCATGTTACTTGTATATATTTGGTTGAGAAATGAATCTTTGATGTGTCTGTCAACTTCAAAAATGATTGGGTGTGATTCTTAAAAAATGGGTGGATTATGGAAATTTCTCCAATTGATTATAAAAGAGTCATTTTTCTCATGTATGCAAATAAGTAAGATCATGGATGTATTTTGAGTGGGTTTAGGAAAGAAAAGAATTGAAAATTTGATGTGGATGATTATGGAGTGAAATTGAGTAAAATATCTTTTTATGGAGATGGGAAGGACCAAGGATTTGTTGAATGATTTTAAGGAGTGATTTTAGATGGGGAATTATGTGAAAAGAAGGGGGAAAACAAAAATAGTGTGGCTGTGAAGAGACTAAAAACAGGGAACAATTTGCAATTAAACTGGTACTGATCCAGACATTGAAAAAGTGTCATTTTCGGTGGGTAGATAGATCCATGAGTTATATTTCAAATGTATTTTGAATTATTTTAATCCAAGTTTTATGGAAAAATTCATGGCCGTTTTGCTAGAACTACGCAGGTTAGACCAAAACTGGCACCCTTGTGCTCTATCTCAATTTTGGGAACACTATTATGTGAATCATGTTTTGTGTTGTAAATAAAAGTTTTGCGTGAATTTTTAAGCTTTCTATATTGGGGAATTAGGTCTCGAACGGAGGTCATGAGTTTAAGTTACAAGTCATTTATTTTAGCCCATGTTAAGCCTTTATTATTTTTAACTAAAACTATCAACTATAAAAATAAATACATTTGCTAACTATATGTTCCTATAATAATATTTTTGCATAGAATCGGGGCCTAATCTATCATTTCATCCCCTTTTTGTGCATAATCCTACTCAGTGAATTTCATTAAAAGTACCAGGTTCTTTCATTGCTTGTATCGTTAGAAATCAGCACGTATTTATCAAAATTATAATGTTTTGGTAAGCACATCAATAAATCAGTTTATTCAATGATTTATCACATAATTAGTGACCCCATTAGTTATCAATTATAGGGCATTGCTCTTCAGCTACCGGCGCGACTTCAGGCCAGGTTCCCTATAGGCTTGACAAGTGTACACCTATTTATAGATCGTAACAGTTACCGGGGATTCATATCAGATAATAATTAGTTGTGCAGTTTTATGTTCATTCCATTCCCTGTTTTAAATTGACATGAATTGTAATATGGGGCCAACCAGTTTTTATTTAACAATACATAAATGCATGTACTAAGCTTCGGCTCACAATTCGAAATGTTTTCATGTTTTGTTTGAGGCAAATGTTTAGTGAATCACCTTCAGGCTAGCAAGACGACTGAAGAAAGTAAGTGAGCGAGAAAGTCTGAAAGGAACAGTGGTGTATTAGTGCTGAAATGTTTTGAGCACTGTATTGTGAAAAATGTTAATGTTAAAACTATATACTCTGCAAAGAGTTACTATATTTTGGTGTAAACTTTGAGATATTAGAAAATTTTTATGTAAGGTTTTGGTAGTTTGTGATTGTGTCAATGTCTTGTGGTGGTAAGCGATGTTCAACTTGGTTATGTTTATTATTTATAACCCAATCCTTGTACTATTTGGACGGCGGTAACACCTCGATCTTTGGGTTATCACTTCTAATTGATAAATTAATGGAGAGAATGCAAACAGTGGATTATGTGCACTTGGGGTGTTAGAGATTTGGTATCAGAGCCGGGTTTTGATTTTCTTAATGGGATATGGAGTAAGGAGTTTAAAGCTAGGAGGGTGAGAAGGGCTATTAGTAAGGAATATCGTATACAATTAGAGACTTGTGATATTAGAAATTCATATTGCTTATCTTCTACATGCCCCCTCATTTGTATTTTCCTTACTAGATAGATCCTTACGCATTTAATATGATGCCTAGTACATTTGTGGCTGCCTATATTTCGTTGTTGCATGCTAGCATGATAGCTTATGCGCAGGAGCCTTTCTTCATGTTCGAAGACATCACGGTCCGTGCATGCAGATTATTATGGTCCTTACCCACGGTTGACTCGTGGGTCAAGTTTAGACTTCGTTATCATCATTTCATGATGACGAGAAACCCAGGTTGGGATGGACCTAGGTTTCAGGTCCAGGGGGCTTGGGCTACTATCACCTCGGAGTTAACATTGCGGGAGGAGTTCAAGCAGAGGGGGATTCCCATGAAGACCATTCAACACGTTCTTCCTTTACACTAGGCACATCCCCCGCATGCACCACCAGCACCTGGACCACCATCGCAGATCATATCGAGTACTCCACAAATGCCCGACAGTTGTAGGGAGGCTCATGTGGTAGTGGATCTCCCCAATACACCAGAGATTGCAGTGCTTAGTTCTGATGACAAGCCCATAGAGGGTCTTGAGGACCATCTAGAGGAAGAGAACGATCCAGAGGAGGATCAGGAGATCGATAAGATAGTAAAGGAGCAGCAGATTGATTAGGAGATTGATGAGGTAGTGGGGGAGCAGTAGGTGGATCAGGAGGTCGATGAGGCAGCGCAAGAATAGCATCAAACAGCAGCTTCAACTCAGGCGATGAGCTTGAGGATGAGTCTGACCCAGATTACGATCCATCTAGGTATCGTTAGGTTGTTTCAAGTGTTGACTTGAGTAGGTTACATTTTGAGCCCGTATGTATATAGCATGGTCGGATTGGATAGATGCATTTTGTATAGCATATGGCATTGTATATAGTCAGTCAAATCCTTTCGACCACGATGACATGGTCTGTCTCTCTTTTTGGGCATATGATGGATCTAGTGTCTAGGGGGCTAGTTAGTGTTTTGGATAGGCGTTAGAGCTTATCTTAGTTAGTTAGATGTGATATACTTTTGTTGATCATGTATATAAGCAAGCAACTATGTATGTAAACAAGCAGTTGTGGAATGATATAATGAAGCTTTGGGTTTTATTTTAAATAATATTTGAGCCATATTAAATGTATTTGTTGGGCATGCTTAGCTTATATATTGAGATATTCTAGTGATTGAATTGTTTCATTTAATGTATGATCAGAATGTCTGAATCAGCGCAAAATAATTCGGAGACTCATATAAAGGATAACTTGAACCATGGCCAAGGATTCGGTGAACAAGCCTCAGGTCATGTGCCACCAAATTTTGGCAAAATGCTACCAATTCCCCCTACGTTAGCTAACAACATTGGGCACCCGAACTACTGGCCGACTTTAGTAGCTAAACTGATGAAGCAGATTCCCTACGTACCGACCAAAGCCCCTCCCAAAGATGATAAATTAGCAAATAGGGTAGCATGACCCAACCCTAAATTATATGATGGAAATTATGATCTAGTAGTATTGGAGATGGGAAAGGGGAATGGAGAAAATTTTTACCGTGGTAGAGGTTCCAGAAGAAAAGAAAGTAAAAATTGGGACGTATTATTTGACTGTTGAAGCTGATATTAGGTGGAACACTGTTAAGGGTAGGCTCATAAGGCCTGAATTCACCTAAAGTAAATTCCTGGAAGAGTTGAGGGCAAAATTTTACCCAGTTGTGGTCCAAAGGCAAAAGGAGAAAGAGTTTATGGAGCTGAAGATGAGTGGTAATATGACTGTGATCCAGTGTGCTAGTAAGTTTATAGAATTATCTAAGTTTGTCCCTGAATTTGTGTCATCTGAAAGGTTAAAAATGAGGAGGTTTGAAGAGGGTTTGGCCTTCTACATTTGAAATTAGTTAGCTGGGCAACCAATTTTGACTTACCAAGAGCTATATGAACGAGTCGCTGAAGTGGAGCGAGTGAATGCGGAGTTGAGGCCCTGAACCCGATCAACCAAAAGAGAAAAGGGTTTAAGCGAGGAAGTCCAAGTGAGAGTGTGAACCAGAAGAAAGCTTCTTCCGCTCCTCCCAAGAGCCATCCTGCAGGCTCAGCGGAGCCCTGTGGAAAATGCGGAAGAACAAATCACACCAGCCCTGAATGCCGAGTAGGAACCAAGAACTGCATGTGGTGTTGAAGCTCTGAACAACTCATCACTGCTTGCCCGGAAGATTGAAGGCTAAAGACAAGGGTCCAGTAAAACCCTTGGCCCTACCTCGCTAAGGGGCCCCACCTCCAAGGCCCGCAGCAGTAGGACGGGCATATGTAATGAGCAAGAAGGAAGCTATCACGCCTAGTACGGTAGTCACTAGAACTCTCTTTTTAAATTCAAAGCCATTTTGTGTATTATTTGATTCGAGTGCTACTTATTCATTTATATCCACCCGATCTGCCATGCAATTGAACCTTGAGGGTGGGAGGATAGAAACCAATTATAGGATTAAGTTACCCAATGATTCTATGGTTGAGTGCTCCGTCTCCTATAAGCTTGTTCCCATCACCATTGGTGGAACCACCTTCCCTAGGGATTTGATTTAATTTGATCTATCTGATTTTGACATCATTTTAGGAATGAATTAGTTGCACACTTATGGGGCCAAGATTGATTGTGAAGATCTTAAGGTTATTTTGAAGGATGGAAAAGGGAGAGAAATATATTTCTATGGGTAGGGAAAGGGAAAATCTTATCCCTTGATTTCTGTTGTGAAAGCAAATAAGCTATTATGTCAGGAGTGTATTAGGTATTGGTGTTATGCTATTGACATTCAAACAAAAGAAGAGAAAGCAGAAGGAATTTATCAGACCAAGTGTGTCACTATGGGGTGCCCCAATGTTGCTCGTAAAGAAGAAGGATGGAACCTTAAGGCTATGTATTGATTATAGGGAGCTCAACAAGATCACCATCAAAAAGAAATACCATTTGCTGCTAATAGATGACTTGTTTGATTAAGTGCAAGGAGCAGGAGTCTTGTCTAAGATTGATTTGAGGTCACGGTATCATCAACTTAGGATTAAACCTGAAGACATCCCCAAGACTGCGTTTAGGACCAAGTATGGTCTCTATGAGTTTAAAGTGTTCCATTTGACCTCGCCAATGCCCCCGCAGCCTTCATGGATCTTATTAATAGAGTCTTCGCTATTTAGACAAGTTTGTAGTAGTGTTCATAGATGGCATTCTTATCTATTCTAAGGGCATAGAGGAACATGCTGATCATTTGAGGATGGTGTTACAGACCCTGAGGAAGCATCAGCTCTATGGCAAATTAAGAAGTGTGAATTTTGGTTAGAAGAAGTGGTATTCTTAGGACATGTGGTTACAAAAGAAGGAATTAAAGTTGACCGACAGAACGTGAATGCAATCACGAAATGGTCAAGACCTACCAATGTCACTGATATTAGAAGCTTTCTGGGTTCAGCGCGCTATTATCGAAGGTTCATTAAGGACTTTTCGAAAATAGCTTTACCCCTGACCAATCTGCTGAAGAAAACGAATAAATTTGAGTGGATAGAGAAATGTGAAAGAGCTTTTCAAGAGCTAAGGCAACGATTAACTACCGCCCCCATCTTAACGCTACCAGTAGAAGGCAAGGAGTATACCATTTATAGTGATGCTTCAAAGAACGGTTTGGGGTGTGTTCTAATGCAGGAAGACAAAGTAATAGCTTATGCCTCTGGACAGCTTAAGCCTTTTGAGAAAAATTACCCAACCTATGACCTGGAGTTAGCAGCTGTGGTCTTTACATTAAAAATTTGGAGACATTATTTATATGGGGTACCATGCTAGATCTATACTGACCATCAAAGTCTGAAGTATATCTTCACCTAGAAAGAGCTCAATTTGAGACAACAACATTAGCTTGAATTGCTTAAAGACTATGATTTGCATATTCAATATCACCCAGGAAAAGCAAATGTTATAGCGGATGCCCTGAGTATGAAAGTGCAACAAAGCTCAAACGCTGTGGTGATTACTCAATTTAGTCTCTTGAGAGAGGTTGAGGACTTGGGAATTCAACTGGTGTCCCTTGGGCAAGCAAATGTTCAATTATTAGCACTTATCTTACGGCCCTCCATAGTGGAGGAAATCCGAGAGATCCAAGGAAGTGATCCTGAACCTCAAGAAATAAAGCAAAATTTAGACAAAGGGAAGTCTCCTGGGTTTGTAGTGCATGAGGATGGGACCCTACGATTCCAGAATCGCCTGTGTATGCCCAAAAATGTGGAATTAAGGAAGCAAATCCTACAGGAGGCTAACAACACTCACTACTCGGTGCATCCAGGAGGCACCAAGATGTATAGAGACCTGAGACAATACTTCTGGTGGAATAATATGAAGAAGGAGATTGCATAATACACGAATAAGCGTCTAACCTACAATAAGGTTAAAGCAGAGCATCAGCGTCCCATAGGTGAACTGCGACCTCTAAAAATTCCTACATGGAAGTCGGATTCGATCTCAATGGACTTCGTTATGGGTTTACCCCTTTCTGCTTTGAAGAAGAATGATGTCTAGGTTATAGTCGATGGACTTACCAAGTCAGCCCATCTTCTGCCAATTGGGGATACGTGGGGAGTTGAAAAACTAGCCCAACTGTACGTTAAGGAGATAGTCCGCCTACATGAGGTCCCCTTAGACATAGTATCATATAGGGATCAAAGATTCCAAGATCGGTTTTGGAAAGCACAAAAGCCTTTGGGACCAAATTAAACTTTTGTAGCTCTTACCACCATGAAACAGATGGGCAAACCGAAAGAGTGAATTAAATTCTGGAGGACATGCTATGAGCTTGTGTATTAGAGTTATAAGGGAAATGGGAAGATGATTTACTGTTGGTGGAGTTTTCTTATAACAATAGCTACCAATCCACCATCAAGATGGCCTCGTTTGAGGCTTTATATGGGAGAAAGTGTAGAACCCCGCTTTATTGGGATGAATTGGACGAGGCATTAATCACAGGCCCGAATTGATTCGGGAAACCATTGAAACAATAAGAAGAATTTGAGAGCATATTAAGGTTGCCCAAAGCCGGCAAAAGAGTTATGCTGACAAAAGAATGAGGCCTCTGGAGTTTTAAGTAGGCGATAAAGTTTTTCTGAAAGTTTCGCCAACCAGGGTATCAGGAGGTTTGGGATGCGAGGCAAATTGAGTCCAAGATATATTGGATCCTATGAAATTAGTGAAAAGTTGAATCCCATAACTTATCATCTAGATCTGCCAGTAGAATTTGAACACGTGCATAACGTGTTTCACATCTCTCAACTCAGGAAATATGTTCCAGATCCGGACCATACCATTGTATTTGAACCTATTAAAATCACCGGGGATCTAGTATATGAAGAACATCTAGTCCAAATACTAGATCGCAGGATTCAATAGTTGCACAACAAGCAGATACCTCTACTCAAGGTGCTTTGGACAAACCAAACCTCCTAATAAGCGACTTGGGAGACTAAAGAGGAAATGAAAGTCAAGTACCTACACCTACTTGAGGTAATCATGCATGCATCGGCAAATTCATAAGTTTCGAGGATGAACCTCGTTAAGGGGGGAAGGCTGTAATAGCCCGACCCAAAATCATATTTATTTATTTAAACAAGCCATGTGATTAATTTTATCACATTTAATTTTTGCTTTTAATCATTTCAACTAGAAAAATTTATTTAGACCCTCATTTTGCAATTCAGGTTTTTGTTACCGTAAAATTTTAGGGAAATCAATAGCAGCCTCGATAATTATGGTTTAAGAGATTACATTATCGTTTTTCTATAACATCGCAAAATTTAATTTCGAGCTACGAAAAATTTAATCGCATACGGTTTAATTTTCTTCCTGGGCCCAAATTCCTTTTAGCTCAATTTAGGCCCAACAAGATACTACTTCATTTACTTAGTTAATTACCATCATTATGCCTAATTAACATCAGCAAAAAGCTGCTTTATGGAGGATAAAACCTAGCCAAGTAAAATTTTTTGAGTCAATTCTAGCCAAGTAAGCATAATCACGCACACATCTCTCTCTCCCTTCTCTCCCCTAGTCACGGCAACCCCCCCTGCTTGCTACTGCCACTAGCGCCCCCCCCGGCCCGCGCCGCTGGGAAAGCTGTTGTCGCCACCAGTCCGCCACCAACAACCCAGCCACCATCTCCTCTCAACCCCCACCCTCATCCAAACCACTTTTCTCACCCCTCTTCTAAGCATCAAAGTGAGTAACCCTAACCTTATTTTTGTTGATTTTGTTTTGTCTGTTGATTATGAATTCTTGTTTTGTTATTTTTGATTGTTGATCATGTTGTTTTGATGGTAATAAGAGCTCTTTTGGTGTTTAAACTGTTGGTGAAACTTGAGAGTAAGTGGGAGTAGAGATTGCTCATGATCATGCAAGCTTAAGCCTAAGTGATGTTTATGGATTGTTTTGTATTTGTTTGGCAATCTTTAGCTTCATAAATGATTGTGGTGGTGTTGGCGAGGTTTTGAATGAGTTAAAGGTGAGTCTAAGTTGGCTAGAATCTAGGGTTTTAATGATTATACAAGGTTTAGCTTTCTTTTAGTGTCAAGCGTGTTATTTGTGTATATTTGGCTGAGAAATGAATCTTCAATGTGCCTTTCAACTTCAAAAATGATTTGATTTGATTCTTGAAAAAGGGTTGGATTATTGAAATTTCTCCAGCTAATTATGAAAGGGTCATTTTGCTCATTTATGCAAATAAGTAAGATCATGGATGTATTTTGAGTGGGTTTGGGAAAGAGAAGAATTGAAAATTTGATGTAGATGATTATGGAGTGAATTTGAGTAATATGGCTTTGTATTGCGATGAGAAGGACCAAGTCTTTGTTGAATGATTTTAAGGAGTGATTTTAGATGGGGAATTATGTGAAAAGAAGGGGGAAAACAAAAACAGTGTGGTTGTGAAGACACTAAAAACAATGAACAATTTGCAATTAAACAGGTACTAATCAGGACATTGAAAACTTGTTATTTTTGGTGGGAAAATAGATCCATGAGTTATCGTTCAAATTCCTTTTGAATCGCTTTAATCTAAGTTTTGTGGAAAAAGTTATGACTATTTTGCTAGAACTGCGCAGATTAGACCAAAACTGGGACCCTTGTGTTCTAGCTCAAGTTTGGGAACCCTATTGTGGGAATCATGTTTTGTATTGCAAATGAAAGTTTTACGAGACTTTTTAACCTTTCTATATTGGGGAATTAGGTCTTGAACAGAGGTCGGGATATTAAGTTATGAGTCATTTATTTTAGCCCCTGTTAAGCATTTATTTTTTTTAAGTAAAACTATCAACTATGAAAATAAATACATTTGCTAACTATATGTTCCTCTAATAATATTTTTGCACAGAACCAGGGCTTAATCTATCATTTCCTCCCATTTTTGTGCATTATCCTACTCAGTGAATTTCATTAAAAGTACCAGGTACGTTCATTGCCTATATCTTTAGAAATCAACACGTATTTATGAAAATTATAATGTTTTGGTAAGCACATCAATGAATCAATTTAGTCAATAATTTATCACATAATTAGTGACCCCATCAGTTATCAGTTACAGGGCATTGCCCTTCATTTACCTGCGCGGTTTCAAGCCAGGTTCCCCTATCGGCTTGATATGTGTACACCTATCTATAGATCGTAACAGTTACCAGGGGTTCACTATCAAATAAAAATTAGCAATGCAGTTTTATGTTCATCCCATTCCCTGTTTTAAATTAAAATGAATTGCAACGCCATCCCAATCAGTTTTTCAATAAACATTTAACAATACAAAAATGCATGCACTGAGTTTTGGCTCACAGTTCTAAATGTTTTCATGTTTTGTTTTAGGCAAACGCTCAGTGAATCACCCTCAGGCTGGCAGGACGACTGAAGAAGATCAGTGAGTGAGAAAGTCTGAAAGGAACAGTGGTGTATTATGGCCTGTTCTTTTCGTAGGTTCTTTTGGATTTACCAACCTCAACCTACTTCAACCCACTTGAAAAAAAATATACCAACTTCAACCCACTTTAACCTACATTAACCTACCTCAACCCACTTCAACCTACCCCCTTCATAATTTTCATAATTTGTAAAGTGTCACGTGAGATTTAATTATTTTTGCAACAAAAAGATCACCATACTACTTTTTTGTAAATTATCGTACTTTGTAATTAATATGCTTTGAAGATTTTGATGTTCTGAATATATGCTAATACAAAAGTAGTATGATTTGAAAATGGTGGAAATTTGTAAGTCATTGCTGAAAAAATACAGAAAAATTCTACCTGCAACTATGAAATTTGATCATTTCTTATCATGTACAAAATTCATATCTTTGGGAATCATTATTTGATTGCAATTTATAAATGTAACACACAAATGAAGATATTGAGATAGATATGGAAATCAATACAAGAATGCATCGCACAAATTAAGCGACACAAACATTTAAGCACCTATCAGCGTCACCTTGACAAACATTTAATTTTAGATGGAATTAGATGCCCAAATTTCATTCGCTATTTGATCCCTAATTTCTTTCATGGCATTGTTAGCATCCTGATCAAATAGGATAACAGCTAACCTTGGATAAGCGCATAACGGCCTTAGTGAGATTTACATCCCCTTCTCATGTAGACGGACGAAATTGTGGAGTGTACATACTACAATAACAATTTCAAGTTGTGATTCTAAACTCATTTGAGGCATCCTGTCATCCAAAATCTTCCAAGTCACCTTCAAAACTCCAAATGTTCACTCAACTACTCCACGTAAAGACGAATGCTGATAGCTAAACTCCTCTTGAATACGTTGTGGCCCATGGCTAAATTTGCGGCCGTTTCTGAATTCTAGAGTGTGGTAGTGAACACTCTTCCCTGAATAAGGGGCCAAGTTACCCGTCGTATTTGGATACGCAAAATCCACCAAATAATATTTGCCTGTACGAGTATATAAGAGAAGGACACCACATGAATTTTGCGTTATAACCAAGCAAATTACCTACAAACACGACAACGAATATGTTAGCACCTGGTTGAGGATGAGGGAAATCAAATTTACGCTAAGTCAAACTATCTTTCAACACAGGTAGATCGTGGGAACTTCCCTCCTAGCCACCATTGACATATGTAAACATCATGTCGAAAGAAACGGACACACAAAATGTTCCAACTCTTTCGCCCTTTACGATTTCCAAATCGTTGGCCATTATCATCTCCTACTACGCATTAAATATGCATCCCATCTAACGGCCCTATGTAGTCCTTCAACGGAAAATAACAACTTAAGCGTGTTTTAACATTTGTGTATAACAATAAGAACATGTTCAAGTGTGTGGGGAGGTAAAAACCATACCTTTAAAAAGGCCAACAGAAGCACTTCTTCTGGAGAATTTCGGCAGGCAATTCATCTTGACTTTGATATGGACTAATAATATCAGAAGACAATTGCACTAGACCGTCGAGCACTTGTTTATGATACTTGCCCATTGTTGATGGGGAATGCTGAAAACGATCTTCAGCCTCCCAATAGGTAGACCCTATTGCCAAAATAAATAAGGTAATTGGAACTATTTCGGCTGCTTTAATAAAACGACCCTCTTTCAATAAACGCCTCTCCATGAATATGCTAACAAGATGTGTGCAAACATCTTTGTCGAGGTGAAGAATTTTATGACATAAATTTGGACGATTCCTACTCAACAATCTATATATGTACTGCACCCCACTCTCCCCACCAATTGCTCTTAGCAATCTTTCTTTCAACATGGAGCAAGGTCAGTCCACATGATAACATTGTAGGGTGTAACCGATAATAGTGTCAATAGCATGCATGGTCTTCTTCCTCATCCAGTGTACAATCCTCCTCATCCATTGTCCAATCCTCCTCATCCATTCTACATCATATCATCACACAACAACTAGCGAGGTCAAACACATGGAAATTATGCAAAGTCCCTACAACATGGTTTTCCTCCGCATACAACGATACAATCAAGTATACAAACAACAACATAAGAAAGGCATACAACACCAACGTTATCCAAAACGAAGAAAGCAACATGTCCATGACCACCTAATGCTAACACAAACAAGTTCTAAGAAGAAGTACGCACAAGAAAACTAAGACATACATACTGCAATCCGCATACACCGTCAAATCCAAAACCCTCTTGATGTCACATATCTAACCACAAACTCATCGTCCAAATCCAAGACAAGATTTTCTTCCCTTTTTTGATGGATGAAGTCCATCACACTCCATATGAAATCCGATCCCATGGCAGAAATTTCGGGATGTTGCTTCAGTCGTGCCTGCACCTACGTTGTAAAGGATAGTTGCTGCTTTGCCTCCTCCCTCATGCGAAGAATAGCAAGGGCTTGGTGCACCTCCTCATCTCTTAATGACCAATTAAGAAGCTCTTACCGTTTGCCGTCACTAGAAGTCTTGCCTTCGATTTTTTTGCTTGTGAGAGTTGTGTAAACTCTTAGGAGGAGATCGACTTTCCTCCGCACGAAGGCATTCGATATCGACATCGGATCCATCCTCATTTGCTTTGTCACTGTCACCTATATGTTCGTCCATATCAATCTCCTTTCCTTTCAACCGTTGGGTATGATTGCTAGGAAGAGCAACCATCCCGGGAGCGAAGCTCATTTCCCTAGTGGCTTGCTTCCCATAGAATGCCGATTTCATCTTTTCCAAGTTCGCATGCACCTTCTTCCGGAATGATTTATACTTGCCACATGTCTCTGCACACCACAACACACATGAATGTTTCACATTATAATTCCGAACAACAATGTTATATATAATATTGTAAACTTATACATGTGTAGATCATTTAGCTGAAGGAAGTCTTGCCAAGTTGAATCGAACACAACCACAGCCCCAGTCTTGTAACTGACACCCACCCCTGTTTTGCCTATAAGAAATTCCCAAGCTCCCAACTTCTTTCGTAAATCATTACAAACGATTTTTTATTTGGGCGTTCTCCTTATTAATCCCTTCATTTTTCAATATCACTCTCGCTGAACTCCACTCAAATTTAACTGCTCCTTATGCTCTTTGTTCAATTAGAATATCCAACAACTTCTCATCGTCCATGTTTGTCCAATTAGTAGATTTTTTCCTAGAAAAAACCATCACTTTCAATTTTCTATACCCATGAACATGCCATGGTCAGACCACAAAACACAGAAACAAGGAGGATGCAAATTTACCTTTGCATTTTAACTGTTAAGGAGGGGTCACTTGTAATGTAACAAACTAACAACTATGGACACACTAATCACACACTGAGATGTTCAACAAGAAAGGCATAAGGCATTTCAATGCTCATAATCTCAGCAATTAACATTTTCAAAACATGAAAACTCATACAAATCTCATTCCTTAGTGATTGCTATGTGTGTTAGTCGTGTGTATCACCCACTTAACACTCATATCATTTCCACGAACTCACCACATACATGAACAAATGGCAACCAGAAACCCCAAACAACACCAATAACCCAACAATTTGCTCGACCCCCAAATTTCTCCACCCACACCACCAACATTTGCAAACATTATCCACCACAACTCAGTAAATCAAATCTGAGTGAAACGAGGTACGTACCTGTCTCGTGAATGTCTTCAAATCCCGATCTACACTGGCCTCCTCGCAACCAAGGGTTGTGCTTGCCTCGACGCAGCCAGCCACACACACTGTCGGTGGCGTTTGGACGGTGGGGACCTAACCGTCGGTGGCGTTCAGACGGTGGGGTCGCGCCTTGAAGACGGGGGGGCTTTTGTATCTGAGTAGTTCAAGGGTGGGGGTCGTTCAATTATTCTGGGTGAAATAACAAGGGGGCATTGGGGGTAAAATAGCAAGGTAAGGGAGTGTATCTATGCTTGCAAAATATCAAATGAGAGGCATGAGATTCTAGGATGCATCAGGCAATATTGATTAGATAGGATTCCATTTTAATTTTCAAATTATCATCATGATATTTTGCTTCCACATGCTTTTGAAATTACATCATATTTTAATTATTTTCCATCACTAAATTTGTCATCTATGACTAGTATAAAATTAGGAATTAACTAATTTTATATTTCAACTCTTATATTTTAAAATTAACAAGTATATACTGCTCATGTATTTTGTAACAATTATCATCATACTATTTCTTATGTTACATTTGAATTTTTTGAATACATATATAAAAAATTGTGATAAATAAATTTTGTTACCCAAATCATTAAAAATAATTGACAAGTTGTGTAGGCCTCAAACTTTCACAAAAATAGTTACAAAATTGTTAAATTAGCATTCACCAAAAAAATGCACTAAAAGTTTCAATAACTTCAGAAATTATCACACATAAATTACATTCTCATTATTTTAACCCACTTCAACCTACTGCAATCCACTTCAACCTATTTAACCTACTTCAATCCACTTCAAAAAAAAAAAATACCAACTTCAACCCACCTAAACCCACCTCAACCTACCCCAACCTACTTCACCCTTTTACCCACCCCAATTTACCCACTAAAAGAATAAGCCCTTAGTGCTGAGATGTTTTGAGCACCGTATGGTGAAAAATGCTTATGTTAGAACTATATACTCTACAAAGCGCTACTATATTTTCGTGTAAACTTTGAGATGATAGAAACTGTTTATGCATGGTTTTGATGGTTTGTGATTGTGTGAATGTCTTGTGGTGGTAAGCGATGTTCAGCTTGGTTATGTTTATGATTTATAAGCCAAGTCTTGTCCTATTTGGATGGCGATAACGCCCCGATCCTTAGGTTATCACTTCTAATTGATAAATTAATGAAGAAAATGCAAACAGTAGATTATGTGCATTTGGGTTGTTACGTCGGTCCTGGTACTCAATCCTGCGTTTTGTCGTGTTCAGTCTTCGGCCTGGTCCAGGTTTGGACCAATTAGACAACTGGATTGGACCAAGACTAGATTAAAAGTTAGGCGGTCTTTTTAGCCTTTTGCATTATCAGCTTCACCACTTCACTGGTCCATTCGACCTCCCCCTATCAGCCTCCTCTATTTTGCTTATAAAAATCATAGCATTCTACAGAAGCAAGCCCCAAATAAATTATGAACTCAAACACACCAATTATGCTCTAATCAGTGCCGTGCTTTCTCGTGTGCCCCCCAATCCTTTTGTCTCTTCTCTAGCCCTCTCATACTCTCTGCCACCTTCCTCCCCCCTATAGAAATTTAATTTGAGGTCAGCATTAGTTGTTAGTTTAATTTAGTAAACCATTAGGATAAGGCTAGTTCTATAGCATTAGTCACCCTTTTTATAGAAATCTAAGTAACAATTGGTGTAAATTACCTCCATCTTGAGGGTGATCCCCCTCCCCAAACACATCAATAGCTACAAATTAGCTTTCTCGGAAGCTAATGAAGTTAAGTTTTGGCCCATTTTAACCATTTCGAGCTTAATTAAGTTGTAGCTATCCAAATAGGGCTTGGAAGCCAAAGTGCTAAATTTGTCCTAAGTCCAGTTTGTAGCCCTATTTAGGGTTGTTCATTATTCGGTCTAGAGTGAGACTAGACCTGTAACACCCTTATCCCCTAAGGTTAGGTACGTTAATGGTTTCATAAGTTCTGGAGCAAAACGGATAGAGTTCTTCCTTAAAACTAACCATTTCCTAGGCTTAAAGCCTCACATTAGGTCCCTTCAATGATAAAACATACAAGACATATCCACAGGCTTGATGGAGACACGACGAAGACCACAACTCTACGGGCCACATGCCCGAAGTACACCAGGTATGAAGTTCTATAAAAGAAAGAAATAAAAGGTACAATTCAACGGATTACACATCCAGAGCACTGGGGTTTACATCATAAAAATAAACAACTCCACTAAAAAGATGACTGACTAATCAGATGGTTGGTTCACATGGCTATATAGAGCGATTGCTATTTAATATGCAATGCACGAACCAAAGCACTTCATTTAAATATTCTAAGAACTTATGGATTCATTACATTACAAATTTGACTCACAATCTACGTATACAACTCCTATCCAAGGGATTCAACTCATCTTACATGAATCAACTTCTACCTGTCACATCAAAAACATGGGAAAAGGAAAAATAGAGAGGGAATGAGCTACCACAGGCTCAGTAAATGATCCTCAATCCCAAGAAAACAAAATCGTTGCAAATAATACTTTTAAGTAGCAGTCATACACGTGTTGATATATAATATCACATAGTAATCATATAAGGTCTCCCATAGTCGACATTACCTCAATAACCTCCAAGATTCAAAAGGTATCCCTACCCTTCTTCTATTCCACGCACAAGAGATTTCAACTTGCATAACTATGACTCTTGTATCTTAGTAGTGACAACCACTTTTAGCTTGACATCACATAGTAGGCACACCAGACTAAAACCGACTGACTCATGCAAAATTTCAAGTATAGAGAATAGTGAAGCATTCAGTTCACACACAAACACTTAACATCAAGGACTTAACTTTAAGTTACCAACTGGGGTTCGTTTAGAAAGAAAATAGGATAAACAGATAAAAGGCAAGGACCATCACTTAAACCAGAGTAAGCATTTATAAAAACAGTCGTTATTTACTGGAAAATTATTTGGAACTCAATAAAAGCTCTTTTCAAGAGTACATGCACTTTTCTCATTCTTTGCGCTAACATAGTCCTCAAATGAGGAGTTTCCATCACATAATAAGTACGAAATCATTTTGTGGGGTATCGGATTCTATTTGGTGAGATCGTCACTCATATTTCATATTATCCCTGGAGCCTTTCATGACAAGTGGACAATTACCATCATAAGGGTCTTTTAGGGTTTTTACTTTTGGGTCTGCTCACTAGGAATTAGGGTTCCTGCATACCGGGCCTGTTTCCTAAACTTATGTTCTACCCTCATTAGGGTCCTCTAGGGTTCCCACTTCTAGGTATGCTCCCTAGGAATTAGGGTTTCTGTTTATCGAGTCTGCTCCCTAAACTTACGTCTTACCCTCGTCAGGGTCCTCTAGGGTTCCCACTTCTGGGTTTGCTCCCTAGGAATTCATTGGCACTATCCTCTTAGGCCAAAATGTTTCAGATGCATCTCACTTTAAACACATTTTGCATCCAAATTCTCATTGTATCACAACAATGGCATTTTCATTCTTAAGAATGCTAAAATGCCTGAATAAGGTCATTCGTCTTTCAAAAAGCATATAACCATTTGTTTTGACAAAATATGCATATAAACGAATTAATGACAAGGTACACGTTCATTTTTCAAAGAAAGCGACATTAAAAATTCATCTTAAAAGCTTACAAGCCTATAACTTTCTCATAATATGTTTCGCTTAAAGGCATTCATACCAAACTAATGGTCCAACAATCATTATTAACCAGACAACTCAGTACCCTTGCTATATCAAAGCAATTCACTCACACACTTATCAATGCATGCCTTTAGGAATGTCGTAAACATATTTATTTGTAATTTACATTGCTTTCCAACTCAATAATTTATTTAAACAATTTCTGAAAGTAACCCAAGGATTTTTAAATGTTCAAGTTACTTATTTAAGTAATCAGGACGTTACTCTAGTCATTGAAATAAACAAATGACTCTTAAGTCGATTACTTGAGGAATTTAATTATTTGAAAGCATCAATGTGAGAATGGTAGTGCATGTTTAAAGTGAATCAAGCGAGCTTCAACCATAATGACTTATAGTTCACAAATTATTCGGTACGAGACCTTTAAACAAAACAAGCAATCTAGAACAGCTCAGATTGCAGCACTCTGGCATAGAACTCATCCACATCATACACACATAATACACACTTAAATTAAAGGCTAATAAAACCATAACTCGATTCACCAGCATGCTACAACCAGATTCAGGCAAATAACAAGTAATACATAACATAAATCCCATGCATAATTCAAAAAGTATTTGCAAATTACTAATGGTTTAGGGAATTGAGTACCACTTAGGGTGATTTCAAAGCTAGTTTTCAGCCCTCCTGCTACTCGGGTTTCAACCCATTCTTCTGATATGCCATGCCTACTGCTACCTGACCTCCTCCTCTCTGCTTGGTCTCTGTCTGGAAGCCAGAGTCATGCCAGACTGCCACGGTGGTAGTAGTCGTGGTGATGCTCAAGGTTCGAAACCCTAATTTTCGAACCCTAATGTTGCATGATCCTTGCTCGAGCGCGCTAGTGGAGGCACCCCCAAACTAGTGGCCACCATCAAGTCTCGCCGTCACTGCCTATCTCTACCCCACTATCTCTCTCTCTCTGGGTCTCTCTCTCTCTCTCTTTGTCGGTGGTTGTGGGGGAGTTACATTAAGAGGGTCGCACCAGATACGATGGTGGTCGGCACACTAGCCCCCGGCGTGGCGGCAACACACCACCGCCCTCGACCCTCTACTCGCTTGCTCTCTTTATCTCGTTCTCTCCGTCTCCCTCTCCCTTTCTATGTGATGGTAGCCAAGGTTCGAAGGAAACCCCCCGGTCTGTTTTGTGCCTGAGAAAAGGGGCACGACTCCCCCCTTTTCTTATTTCTTCTTCTCTTTTTTTTTTTGGGTCCACTGGAGTAAAAAGGTGCAACCCAATAAGCTAGGCTCACGTGATTCCGTCCCCAAATGGCCCACTTCAACTTTACTAATTTCGCGTAATCCCTACTTAGCTTTATTTTTAACTTGCTCACTAATCTCACGTAATCGCGAAATGAATTAGGCAAATCTGAAAAATTAACCCACATAACTATTACACTTAATTAACATGTAAATATTACTCGAATGTAGCCAATATACAAAATTATGATTAATAAAATTATTTACCCAAATAGATAATTTGAAATTAAAACCCCAAATAAACTATTACACTTAATTCAGTCCTGCTTTTTGTTGTGTTTGGTCTTCGGCCCAGTCCGGGTTTTGGACCAGTTAGACCGCTGGACTAGACCGATACCAGATTAAAAGTTACGGGTTCTTTTTGGCCTTTTGCGCTACTCAACTTCACCACTCCAGTGAGTCCATTCGACCTCCTCCAGTCAGCCTCCTTTGTTTTGCTTATAAAAATCATAGCATTCTGCGGAAGCAAGCCCTAAGATAAGTTATGAACTCAAGCACACCAATTATGCTATAGTTAATCTCATGCTTTCTCTCATGCGCCCCACTCCTGTTGTCTCTTCTCTAGCCCTTTTATACTCTCTCCCACCTTCCTCCCTCCCCTCCCCCCAACCCACCTTCTCACTCTCCCCTCTAAAGAGAACGTTTCCTAGACCTCTGCATCAGAATATTATCATGCTTGCAAACAACCCTGAATATATAGCTACACTCGTTTCTTCCTTTAATTTTATTTTAGAAACAAATTACACAACTCTCTAAAATGGTGAAATACTTCATGGGTTGTTTAACTTAGAAACTAGTCACTACAATGTCAGTTGTAGTAATTTTATGGATGTTACTTAGACCTGTCAATTAGGGCAGGCTGGTCCAATACGGGTTCGGATAAAATACGGGTTAGGTGTATTTCGGATTCGGGTAAAATACGGGCGGACGTATTTCGATTTTGCGGGTTTCGGATCAACCTAACGGGTTTGAAGCGCCTTTTTAATGAATTATTTCTTTTTTTGTCAAAATTAAAAACTCGTCATATTTATTACTTAAAATTATTTGCATTTAATGAACAAGCATTGTAATTGTAATTTTTTCGAATAATATCAAAAATATCCAAACTTTTCAACATGATATATGAAATTCATGTGCAGGTGGACAATGAGTCACGCTTGGATGGATTGACATGTATATTAAAATATTAATATTTGGTCGGGTCATTCATGGGTCGGCCCATCTAAAGCATGTTAACGAGTTGGAGTGGTTCGACCCGTTAATAATCCGTTTAATAATTTGATGTTTTGTTAATTAACCTAGCATTACCTAATCAAGCATGCTTTATTAGTACGTCGATTCTAACACGAACATAAGTTGGTCCATTGTCCCAACATTGGCTTAAATTTGAGACCAAGTAGATGGAATCCAAACGAAAGAATATTATGTACGCGTAAGATATTATAATTATCTATTAATTATAAAATCAAAATTTTACATTATTATACAATAATCTTATTTAAAATGCGATGAGACGTATTCATTTTACGAAGAATATAATGGTATGACTCGCACATTTTCAATACTGATCTAATTCTAAATTGTTTTTCTTAATATTAGAGTTGTTTCATGCCCATTTTCAAAAATTGGACCATTTGTAAGTTGTATATGACGTTTTATGGGAAAAAATAGGAATCATTGTCTAATTTGCGAAAGGATGTGATAATTGTATAACGTCTTTCCAAACGATTCGTTATAATGAAAAACTATTATTGTTAAGAGGAAAAATTAAATAAAACAAAAAGTAAGTGTATAATATTCGGGTCGAGCAGGCGGATTCGGGTTCGGGTCGGGTTTGACCCAAAAATTTACGTGTTTTCCGGGTTCGGTTTATTTCAGGTTTGGGTCGAGAAAATCGTGTTCAAAACCTAAAACTTTCAGGCAGGTTCGGGTTGGGTTTTCGGGTCGGGTCAAATTTTGTCAGGTCTAATGTTACTGGTCTTACTACTTCTGTTCCTGAGACTTGTTCATCTGCTCGTAGGCCCATGTGACATGATGTTTACCAACCTTCTCCACTTTTTTTTCCTTATCAAAGTGTCTCCCTTTATCTGCATCATTTTCAATTTCGTCATCCTCTACATCCTCCACTTTCTCAATAGCACAAACCCAAATAATAATAATAATAATAATAATAATAATAATAATAATAATAATAATAATAATAATAATAATAATAATAATAATTGCAACACTTGATTTAACAAGCAGCCCCAGTCCAATAGCACAAACAAGTAGTCCATTCGCCTAGCCCATTTGGACTCGGTCCAAAGTCGGTCTGGATCGACTTTAGACTGGTCTGATCCTCGATCTTTGAAAGAAGGCCTCTTCGCTCTTCAATCCAGGCTGGTCCGGTCCGATTTTGGACCGATGAACAACCCTAACTCTATTTCTTTTGCTTGTTTTTCCATGTTATTTTGCTCCATTTTGTACCCAATATGGGTCATTTGAAATCTTAAGAAGTCTTATTTTCAATAAGGTGAATTGAGATCTAGTTAGGACCTCACTTGCCCTCTCCAAATTCCACACAATGTCAAATTATCAAAGCAACTTAAGAGGGGTAGATTTTAGTCTGATTTTGTAAGCTTGATTACTCAAGCATAGACCTTATTTAGGAGCCTAAAATTTTGATTTTTGGGATTCTCAAGATCAAGGTTACCAGAACCGAACTGGACCGACCGGTTCAACCGGGAACCGGACAACAATTCGGTCCAATCATTGGCAATAAACCACTGCCCTACTGAGTCGATCAAGACCTGGTTAAACCATCGGTTTTCACAATTGGACTGGGTACTTGGACCGGTTCAACCTTCCCCTGTCTTTTTTTTTTTTGGGTACCATTAAAGCTTACAATGTGTTGTGAAGTAGCTTCAAACCCTTGACCCTCTACATACTTCAAAGTTCCTCTTGGATCTCCTATCAAGTGAGCAATACAACTTTTGTCCTAAAAGCTCACTTGCAAAATTATATTTATTTGTTATTCATTTAAATTTTTATCCCTATCCATTGAATCCTTATTAATTGATTACATATTAACAATCCAAAAAAAATATCTTGTCCACTTCATCATCGATTTTTGATCAAATTAAATAATTATATTTATTACTCATTTAAGAAATTTATTACTCACAAGGAAATTCATAGAAAGCTTTGGAATTTAAGAAATTTATTACTCATTTATTACTAAAACATTCTAATTTAAAAATTCATGAAAGTATTTATTAAAATTTTTCTACCCATTTAAGTTCAGAATTTACTTATATAAATAATAGATTATTCATAATTTAACAAAATATGAAAAAACGGTTCTATTCGATCTAACCATGTGGACGAATCCGATCATTGACCCACTAACCTTACCGGGTCACTCACTAGTTCAGTTCTGGCAAGCTTGCTCAAGATGTTAACTTTGAGCCCATGAGGAAAAAATAAAGACTAAATTAAGTGTTTAGATGCAAAAAGTAGGCAAAACCCAAAAGTTGTACTGCATTGATCCACCAAGGACCACCTTTTTTTCTTCCGCTATATCTCTCCAACGGTTAAGGTTTTGAGGATCCAAGAATAGCCATATGATATACAGCATCCTCTTTCTAATAAATACTAGGGTAGATCCCGTGCTTCATACGTTAATATACACTTTGAAAATTTATTAAAAATATAAATAAGTAAAAAACTTTGTTTAACTAAAGCCATTTAGTCATCTTTTAAAAAAAAACTAACAAAATGTATGTAAAAGATTGGAGTATGATAACTTACCAAACAAAACAAGGAGGAAAAAAAATTCGGTTCCATTACTTAATTAGAAATAATAATCCGTTAAAATTTTATGAAAGAAATAGAGATATTTGTTCCATTTTTAAAATATAAGAAAAATCTTTTCTTTTTTTAATTCAGAATAAAATTACTTTGCATACGGTTTGATTTTTACGTTTCAATTTAACATTGTCAATGACCTTTCAATGCACTGTATTAGATTAAAAGTCAATATACTAATTAGCAACCCTTGCATTGTGAATTAACTTTATTACGTAAAAGATAAGCAATGATAATTGCATGTTTTAGTATATTATATTGATGAATATATGATTGTTTGACTTTATTAAGACAAATATTTTGGAAGATATGATGGTTTGAATTCTAGGTCATGTGAGCTAAAAGCGACAACAATGATGTTACTATCACATTTCGTATTGGTTTGCTTTTTTTCCCCCCAATTGTATTTTGCTGTTTTTCTTTGCATTTTCTTGTGTGTACCAGTTTACTCAAGGCTCCTGCATATAAAGGAGGCCCGTAGGTTGTATTACACTGCTTATGATATGAGCGAAAATGTTTTGAGTTTAACTTACTAGTAATAGTGGATTCTCTTGTGTTTTAAATTTGTAGGTGTTGTATCTTTGGTTTGGCTTGCCAAAGTTGTGCCCTCTTAGGTCATGATTCTCTTTCTAAATAGTGTTTCTGTATCTTAGAAGGATTAAAAAGAAAACCCCCATGTAACTTTTTGTGCTGCTCAAACTATATCACCAAGAAACTCTTAAACTATCTGATTTAGCATGTGTGTATTTTACTCTTGTTTTGTGTAAGTTTTTTACTATTTTTCTCCATTTTAATCCCCTTTCATCATCCTTTTGATTGATATTAACCCTTATAAACTCAAAAGATTCTACCCAAAAGCCTAAATCAAATTTAAAAGTCATTATGTATCTTTTTGTGAGTTCACCCACAAAAGATATATATCAGAAGTGCCCATGGAAGCAATCAAGTTTAGGATGCAACTCCAATTTTCTTACTTGCTACCTCGTAAACTCCTTGATTATTCTTCATATCTCCTTTCAAATTCATTTGTTTTAGATATGTAAGAAACATTTAGGAATTTCTAGACGAGTTTATGGAGATGCTCATGCATCAATAACTACAAAAGAGCTGATATATTGATTCCTTTAGTTTTAGTTCATTTATAAAATAGAGAAAATAATTTTAATATACAAATATGATTCCTTGTTTGGTTGTCATATAATTAGGAATTTTCCTTGCTAACTCAATAATCATAACTTTAAACTCTCCGGAACTCATTGTGGCACGGGATGAGAGAAATCTAGTCATGTCTTCGCCTAGGGCAATGAGTGAATAACATTCCAACATAAAACTATTGCTCTCTCTATGATTTCATCCCATAATTTTTGTCTTTCTTTTTTATGAAAAATCCCAAATAAATTCCATTTTTACAATTGCTAGTACTAAAAATTCTCTTATAAATAAAACCAATATAAAACACAACACAATACTGTTCCCTCAAAACTTATATTACCAAGACAGGACAAGACAGGACAAAATTATGAGATGGGGGGAATATTTAAGAGGGAGGGAGGGGAGGGAGGGGGGGGGGGGAACCCTAAAATCTCACCCCACTCTTCCTCTCACCTCATTGACGAGGAGACCCCAACTTCCTTCTACCTTCATGAGCAGCCCATTGAGCCCACCAAATTGCCTTTGCGCTGGCCTTAATATCATCGCCGTTTTTAGAAACGACCTTTTTTTTTGTTTTCCCGGGGGACTCCATTCATCTTCTTTGTATGTATATTTTGATGGGTGCAAAACTTAAGCCCAGATAACTGCTATTAGAAGAACCCAAAAATTACATTTGTCGGAGTTCTACAATCAACTAAAACATGTTGTAGTTGTCCAATTGCCGCCTCCTTGAGAGACAAATTAAAAGGCGAGATCTTTTCTTAGAAGCCCTCGCCAATTCACCACAGTTTCCTTCCCTCGCTACACAAGACACTGCATTTATTTATTTTTTTTGGAGCACATCTTAATCAGTTTATAAAATTAAATTAATAAATCAATAGCATTTATTCTTATTAGTCAACTATTAAGATGAATAATTTATTTTAAACACCGCAAGACATCAATTGATTTTAACCAAGCCCAAAATGAACAATATATTTTTCTATGTAGAAATGTGCACGAAACACCAAACCAATCACCAATCAGATAGGGCCAATTCATGCATGACTGAGACCGAAAAATAGGGCCAATTAGAATAGAAATTGACTCAATCAGAACATGGACCAAACCCAATTTGATAGGCCCAAACATGATTCAACCCAAAGCTAACCCACACCGAAGTCAGATACATTTGTTAGGTCTAATTGCTCTGAGACCATCAGCATCAGACTCAGCAAAATGCAAAACTGCAAGGTTCAAAATCGGCGACAGAAATCGCTCCTGCAACGATAATCAATTTTTATCCAAATTTCACCTCTCATGTGAGAGCAATAGAAAAAAAAAAAAAAAAAAGACAGAATCAAACTTCCTTGAACACTGTCAACTTAAATTCAGCTGTAAGCAATACTTTTCACTATCAATCTAAATTACACATCCTACCCTGTCCAATGGGGCACCCCAACAACGGTGGCTTGGTTCTTCACACAAAATAGCTTCTTACCATAATGAAACATGGAGATTCTATCGACAATACAACAGACTTCACTTTGCCATCATTTGAACAGATTCCAGAATCCATCAAATATCCTTGGAGCTCTCAGTTCATCGGCTCTTATGTTTCTTAGTCTTGTTCTCAGTATCTACAGGCCAGAGGAGATAAAACATGACTAAGCCAGATCTCCAAATGTGTAAGGACCAAGAAAAATTGCTAAATTTGAAAAAGTTGGGCGATAATTTCAAGATATTAAAATAAGAAGCAATTGATTTACGAATGATTAACATTACAATGTAGAAGTTGGGAGCAAGTCAGTGAGGAGATATCGTATGTATTGGGTGCGGTACAGTATTCTCCTTTCACTGTTACACAAGTCTACAGCTAGTTGCTTCAAGAAGAGTCTTCTATTAAGCTGCTTTGGTGATGTGACATCCAAGTCCATTGACCCGCTTGCCTGTTTGAAGAAGAAGCCCACGTTATTGTGAAAATCATGTTATCAGCACATATCATCTCCGCTTAACGCATTTAACTGGAATGCTGCCAAAAGTCCCATTAACAAATGACTAAAGATTGGATGGGATGTTTCTCACCTTTAAGAATTTTGAGTACTTTGCAATGCTTGCTTCACAAATATCTAAAATGAATTGTAAAGCTTGTTCATCTAATTCAGGAAATCTCATATCTTTCGTGCCCGCTGTTTTATTTGCTGCTGCAGCAGCCAACTGAAATGTAGCACCATTATGTGCAGAGCCACAATACTTGGTAATAGTTAGGTACTTACGTACTACGGAAGTTCAATCTGTACCTCATCAAATAGTCTTAGCATGCTTGGAGGGCTGACTACCAAATAAGCATACGGCATCATCTCCACTGGCCAACCAGTCACTTCCAAAGGGAAACAGTGAGACCTGTTCATAAGCTTTCAGATTAGTAGCTGACTATATTTCAGTCACATTGCCCAGAAACCAGTTGATGACTGGGTCCAGATGGATCCAGATGACTGGGGGAAACCAATTATAATCATCAATCAGGACACACCACGACATATCACCATACATTACATTGCTGTGTATTTTTTATAGCATAAATAGGATTTGACTACACATTTTATTTGCAGGAAATGACACTTTCTTCACATATATTGGTTTTTCTGTTCATATTACTCTATTTTTGTCCACATATACTTACGCTGATAATCCACACTTCTCTAGAGCTTCCAACTTCTCTTTGTAACATCTATCAGATCTCTTGAGAGACAATGAGAGCTCAGCAGAGTTGGAAGGGTTTGTTCCTTCCTTCGGAGCAAAACCATATGAGAGCAATAACTCTCCATTAGACTTCTTGCCATATGATATAAACACCTGATCCAAAAGGGGGAGGGGGGGGGAGTCAAGCCTTAAAACAACTCACAAATCCATTGTCAGATCTGAGCGAATCAATGGTTCATAGCCAATAATGATGTCAATTTGAAACAAATCCCATGTGCCCTATGTCACGGGGTCATTACTCTCTCCCCAAAAGGCCGATCTGATGGGGAGTGCAGCGCCACCGCTTATAAGCCTAGGACCCTCCCATCACTTTTCCAATGTGCGACTTTTATCCGTGACACCTAGTATCCTACTAGTAAGGCTGAAACCCCCCAAAAAAACAGCAGAGTTCTGCTGTGCCAAATTATTCAGGACTCGTAGCGAATAAAAAATGCTCCAACTGGTAAAAACTCACTCCCCACAGAAATAGTAGGAGGTTAATTTTCTGGCTTGTAGGACTGTAGGCAATGGCAATAAAAAGCTTAAGCTCCAATGGTTACAGAAGTGCGTAAATGATAAGTCATTAGGTGCTATTGTTGATTGCTGCTCACATGTAGAATCAGCGGTCCAGCAACTAGAGTTCCAAAGCAGCACGACATATCTTTGATTTTACCTGCTCACCTAGCTGGTACTGCCGATCAGTTGTGAAGACAATTCCCTTTGAAGATCTATCATAATCTAAGTAAGTTTCCACCTGGAAAAGAATACCAATACATAACATGATAAAGACTATGTTTACAAAACCATCTTAAATAGGTTTTTTGGGGAAAGACTTGCTAAACAAACGAAACATCTACACGGGAAAGATATCATGTACCTCACAGCTATGGTTCAACATATCTGCCCATGGTACCAAAGCGATCTTACCATCCATTGAGGGCAATCGCACCTGCATTTGAAAGTAAAATTCCATGCTAATTTTGAGATTCATTCTACCCCTTGGCAGAAGTGATAATATCAATAAAGAAGGTTTTTTATTGACTTTGCATCTTGAGATACCAATGTCTCGCAATGTCTAATCCCTCTATTCAATGTGATTCTCCTTTTGGCTTTGGCTTACTTCAAAGAGATGGTCTCAAATGTCAACTGTCAATCATGCAATTTATGTTGTGCTCCACTTAGGGCATGTTCTTTTCAACTTAAAGTTTTAATTTTACAGCTCTCCGAACATTTCCTTACTGCTACTTATAAAAGTTTTCTTATAGTTTCTTCCAACTGCTCACAGTTCTTTACAACTATGCTTACAGTTCCTTACAGTTTCTAATAGATTACAACTTATTAAGCCCTGTTTTTTTCCCCTGATAGGAAGCAATAAGCTTACAGCTTCTTACAACTCCTTACATCTCTAACTTTTCTTACAGTTTCTTTCTTGCATTTTCTTGTAGCTTCTTACATCTCCTAGCATATTCTTATGTCTCCTTTACAACTACATTATTGCCAACGCACAAATTTTGTGCTTATTTATAACAATATTTAATTGAAGACAATGCGTTGATTCTTATAACATTCTAGTTTTCATTTATTTTTTCTCATTTTTATTGAAATATGTATATATTTTTTATATACTATCATTACAAAAATATGTATATATATTATGATGAACATAATATTTGTATATACGTTAAAAAACCTAACAATGATATACATTTTCATATACTACAACAACAACACCACCTCCCAGTGTGGGTCCCGCTTTCGCGGGGTATGGAGAGATCCACTTGTAGGCAACCCTACCTCTACCGATATTCCTACCCATAGAGAGGTTGATTCCAAGAGACCCACGAAAAAAGTTTTGAGAAAAGGTTTTATAGAGGAAAGTGCTTGCAAAGCATTTAAAGATGACAAACAGTGCCAAAGAAGCTGAAACTGAAAGAAAGCTGAAAGAAGCATTTAAAGAGGACAAACGGTACATTTTCATATACTATCAACATAAAAATCTATATATATTTTTCCTCATTTATTCGACAACATTGAACTTTAAAATTATTATGATAAATATAATATTTGTTCAAGAAATGTAACATAATAAACCTATATGGTGAATTGAATTAGGTTTTTTAGATAGGTATAGAGATACCTCATAAAAAGAAAGTTGCATACTTATAATGATAACACAAATGTTTCATTCATGTTTGAATTTTGACATGAATCATATATAAAAATAATCAAACTATATGTGATGGAACCATTTCAGCTTTGATTGTTATCAACGTACAACCGAACATTAGGTGGCCCATCCACAATTGGGTCCTTTGTTGAGATTGCTATACCCTTTTTTAGCAAAATAATTTATATGCAATTGTAACTCTCTTTTATTCAAACCAAAAAAAAAAAAAAACCCCTACAATTATCTCTATTTTGAAAGTTGTTGTATTTCATTGATGCTCGCTTAATATTTTAAGGCGTTCATTTCATTGATTTTTTGGTAATGTTATCTTAACAATATTAGTTTTAATTTGGTAAATTTAAATAGTTTTTTTTTTGAAGGTTCATTTCAATTTTATTAAGAAAACATGCTATGTTATCTTCAAGGGTTTATTTTAATTAAAAGGATTTCTTAAATTTGCTTATAGAGCGGTGAAACTAATATAAAAAAATAAACTCAAGTTTAGAATATAAAAAACTTTACTCATTCTACCGACCATATCCAATCTGCACTCAAAATACCGCATCCTTGCACATCGCCTCTTCCCCTGTTTATGCTGCCGACAACAGAAGAGCATCTGTCGCTAGCCGTGCTACCTCATGCAAAGACCTAATTGGGGTTTTATTCCTTCCATCTTTAGCTTTGTTGGTTTATCTCTCTTAGTACAATCACGGCTTTGGTGTTGCGTTTCGAAAGCTCCAAATAAGGAACTTATGTGTAAAAAACTTGGGATTGGTTTCGCGCTCTATGTGTGACAGACAATCAAGAGCAAAAGTGTGCTGGTCTTTGAAAGTTGGTCACATGCAGAGCACTCTACGTGTGATAGACAATCTCAAGCATACAGCCTCTGGTTCGATTTTTCATCTTGAAGGCCTGAATCAGGTATGAGTAAGTGTTCCTGATAGATATCGGGAAAAGAAAAAGGGAAGAAGAAAGAAAATTAGAGAGAAAGAGAGTACAAAGGGATTGGCATCTCTATGCTCAAATCAATATTTATTCAATAGTCAATATTCAATAGTGGATGATCAACAAAGGTTTATAGACCCCTTATTTATACGTTTCTAACATTCCTAATACGAACTAATACAACTCCTAACATAAATAGTAAAATGGAATATTTCTAATAAGACTTGGATGCCATAATACTAATCCTAATAGAAATAAGAAACCATACTAAACTATAATTGTAACAAAATATCTTACCTATTATTCTTATACTTCTTCCTAAAATAAGTCTTGATGATTCTATCATTTTTCCCTGTCTTGGAAAAACTCACCCTATAGAGTTGGCATTAAGATATCCATCCAACAATTTCCCCAAAGAAGATCCTAGCAACATTGGATGTTTTGCTACAAGGAATAAAATGTGTCATCTTAGAAAACTTATCCACAACAAGAAGAATATAATCATGACCTTCAGTAGTTTAGGGAATACCTACAACAAAGTCCATGCTAAGGTCTTTCTAGGGAGTGTGGACCAAGGAAGGAAGTACATAAAACAATGTTGCTTCCTAGCTTTCGCAAGCTGAAAAGTCCAACACAAGCCACATCCTTGCATAAGGAGGGGCAAAAACACCGGGTCAGCAATAATAGTGGTGGCCTTATCATGACCCAAATGATTAGCAGGACCTCTATCATGCAATTCCCTATCAAAGCGAGGAGTTAGGAATAGACAACTTCGATCTGTAAAACAAATAGCCATCCACAATCATATAATCAACAAAGTCACAATGGTTACCATCAGGGATTCAAAACTCGACCGTTCCGTCCCGGAACGGCCGAGTTGACGCGGATTTCAACATGGGCGTTCCGAGTTTCAACAAAAACTCGAAGAGCAGGACGTATCACAGTGGAATAGCCGTTCCACCCGTACTGGAACGGGGAACGGACGATTAGACCGGGCTGAAGAGGACAATTGGGTTGCGCCAAACAAAGCAGACAAAAAACCAGATCTAGAAAGAGACGTGAATCAACAAATCCACAACGGTAACAAATTGTTTGCATATTTTGAGTTTTTGACATACCTTCATTGAAGATGACTTGCTTGCTTTTTTGCCCAGAATCGAGCACGAGCAGTCGAGCACCATTAGAGGCTTTGGAGCATTCGGGCAGCCCAGAATCGTTGAAGAGGAATAGAGAGAGAGAAAGCAACATTCGAGGCTTCGTGCAGATCGAGAGAGAGAGGAACAGAGGGAACCAAGCAGCCACAATGAATTGAGCAAACCGAAAGGAGAGGGAAGAGAGAGAAGCTGTCTGTTAGTTTTGGAGAGGAAGGTGTCGTGCCTTTTTTTGATGGGTTAGTAGAATGCTTCCTCTGGAAGCTTTAAGGGCTTCTTTTAAATAAATTTTAAAAAACAAAAACTTTGATTAGAGGCTTAGAGCCTGCGTGCTCTGGACGCTAGTAAATTGTAAGTGGGGTTTTCTTTTTTGTTTCAAACTATGATTATAAGGTTTGTATTAATTTTTAATATTTGTTCACAATAAATTGTTTATGTGGTTTAATTAATTGACTTATACATGTAGTTAATATTTTAATATTTAATTATGTGAAAAAAGTCATAGGATTTTAATATATTTAGTTAATATGAACAAAAATTATGTTAATAATACAATTAGTTACATAATTGTAGTACAAAGCTAGAAAAGTACAAATTCAACCGAAAAAAGCGCTATGTGAACCATTTCACGCCGCGACGACCGCGATCCATTCCGCGACAAGCGTATCATACCGATCCCGCGACACCGCGACTGAAACCGCAAACGCGACCGAATCCGCGTTTTAAATCACTGGTTACCATGCAAAACCTCATCATAAGTTTTAGCAAAGACAGGGCACGAGGTGTATTAGTCTTTCAGTTTTTCAAATCCAGTAACTCATGTAGTCCACCTATGCAATAGAAGTCCTACTCTACTCAAAGCATCAACAACAAACACCTAAACAATGTCTACTCAAAGCATCGACAACAAACACCTAAACAATGTTTAAGCACAAAGGAATAACCTTAAAGGAACTTAACCCGCTTAGTATGTTTTAAGTTTTCTTTGGTCATTAATGAATTTCAATGCATCATGATCACCCCAAAGAACAAACTCCATAGGAAGGAGATAGTATCGCCAATGTTCCAGACAACGCATTAAAGCATAAAACTCTTTCTCATAGGTGGTATACTTATTTCTCCTATAATCATTAAGCTTCTTCCTAAATCTGCTATGCGATGTCCTTCTTGACTCAAAACACCTTCTATCCTAACCCCTGAAGCATCACAAGCAACTTCAAATACTTTAGAAAAATCAAGATGGCGTAAGCCAGCACCAATCACTTTCGTTGTAATTAGGTTAAAAGCTTCTTTGGCAAGTTTAATCCACGTAAGACATTGGCCTCAGTCAGTAATAGGTGTCATAATGGAGCTAAAATTCTTGATAAAACACTAATAGAAAGTAGCTAACCCATGAAAGCTTCTCACATAAAAAATGGTTTTAAGTTCAGGCCACTCTACTAGACCTTTAACCTTTCCACGATAGAAATTCCTTTCGCCTAACACAACAAAACCAAGGAAAACTTCAGATTGCAAGAAAGAACACTCAACCAAATTAATGTATAGCTTCTCGGCTCAAAGAACCTCAAAGACTAACCTCAAGTATCTCAGGTGTTCTTCCCTAGAAGGGTTGTATACAAGGATTCAAAATGCGGTTTCGGTAGCGGTACAGAAAAATCGCTCTAATACGGCAATCGCGTTCCATAATGTGGCTATCGCGGCATGAAAACGAGGTTCACCCAACTTCAAAACCTTTCCAATGCGGCGGTTTCGTTACGGTTCAGCCACATTTTGAATCCATGGTTGTATATCAAAATGTTATCAAAGTACACCACCAAAACCTTCTCAAGAAAAGGGCGAAGAATATGAGTCATGGTGCTCATAAAAGTACTACAGTGTCGACTAACCAAAAGGGCATAACTAACAAACAGTGATTGATGCACACAACACCTCTAACTCACATTCAAGATTGAATGCAAGCTAGCTAAGAACACTTGAACTTTAGCTTGAGTTTTAGTGAATCCGAATGAGACGAAGGAGAGATAAAACGAAACTAAACCTATCCTTGGATGCAGAAATCACCACCAAGAACAAGCCTAGGGCCCTTAATCTTACTTGGGACACAGAAGCACCACCTAAATAAAGATTAAGACTCATTTGATCACTACCTAGCTCGGCCTAAGTAAGGATAAGCAACTAAACTCAACCTTGATCATGTTAATTAGCTTAAAGGGCTTCCTTGCACATGGAGGAGAGAAAAATTGTTGCTTCCCTGCCTCCCCCTTCGAGGGTGACCAATCGGATTGCACCTGGTGTCTTCTCCCTTGCATTCTAGTAGTTCATGCATTACTTAAGCATTAAGGAGAGTATGAGGATGTTTCCAGTTGTCCTAGGTATCCAACAAGGCAAGGAGACAACACTAACAAACCCTCCTAAGAGGGAAAACCTCTAGGTGAAGTAACTGGGCTTAAAGAGCTGGTTTTTGCTCGGTTTTCGGGCAGCCATGTGTCCTTGTTCTTGCTGACTTTCACTTGGTTTCCTTACTTGGGGAAATCCTTAGGATGTTAACAAACCCAACCCCCCCCCCCCAACTAAGAAATCAAGGCTAAATCAGGTTTAAGGTGCTTAAAACACCTAATAAACCAAACCAGGCAGATTAGGCGCTAATTTGACACGATTTACAAAATGGCCTTGAATCTTCAACTTGTACTGGATTTAACTTGAACTTCTTTCCATGCCTTGGTAGCTAACTTCCTCAAGTATCATACTAAGCAAAAATATTGGACTTAAACCTCATAGAGGCCTAAGAAATAACATGCACAAAAGTGGGCCTTTGCTGGGACTCGAACCCGGGACCTTCTGATTTCGACCCTAGCAAAATGTGGGTCATTCCTTGGACTTTGGCTAGTGAATTTGGGTTACCTTGACTGACTTGTAAATCCAAATTAGGCTGCATTGATGGACCTCCATCATCCTCCCCTAGGAGTCTTAAAGGCAGTTTTCCATTCATCACTAGGTCTAATCCTTAATTGATGGTATCATGCCTTAAGGTCAATTTTTGAGAACCCTGACATTTGGTCTAACATATCATTAAGTCTAGGTATAGGAAACCGATTTTCATAGTAATTTTTTTAATGGCTCTACTGTCATTACACATCCTACAGATCCATGTTCTTAGGGGTCAAGAGGGTAGAAACAACCCAAGGAATGAGTTTTGCAAAAGCCCCTTACTTTGTCTATTAAGCTCTTTACATTCACCTAGGTTCATCCTATAATGAGGTAAATTTGGTTAGGGAAATCCTGGGACAAGCTCTATAGCATGTTGGATATTCCTTAAAGGAGGTAATTCAGCAAGGAGATCATTTGGAGGTACATCTTTAAATTCATCAAGAAGTTCACTAACATCAAGGGACATCTCACATGTAATAGCACAATGGGCTTTGGCTACTAAAGCTAGTAACATGCTAGACTGTTTTTCTTCTATTTCACATTTGTGTCCACATAAAAAACATAACTTCTTATTCAGTTTCTTAGACTAAGGCAATTTAGGGTTAGTTTTTGGTCGTATTATGTTCTAAGGGTTGAGTAGGCGTTAACCTAATCCTCTTTCAGTACGAATGAACACATAAGCATTATCCTTTCCAAAGTTGGTGGCATTTTTGTCATATAGACAGCGACATAACAAAATGTGGGCAACATCCACAGGTAATACATTACACAAAATCTTTTTGGAATACACACTAATTGGAGAGGGACTTCACGCTTTTCAGAAATTGTCAAAGATGTCTTATCAACCCAAACAACCTTAACAGGAGTAGAATAGGGAACTGTCTTAAGGTTGAGAAGTCTCGCATCACACTTAGAAATTACATTCATGGAACTATCGTTAGCAATGACTAAATGAAGAATTCTATCTCCACATAGCATTTTACTCTCAAAGATTGCAGTACATTTATAAGAATCACAATCAGTAGAAGAAAGATGCTCACTAATGCAGAATAGGAGTAAAGAATGGGAAAAAGGATTTTAAAAATTAGAATATTGTGATATTGGAGATCCTCTTACTTTTTTTTATTTTCGTAGGTTATTTATGCGCATATTTAGGATATCCAAAATAAATATATTTAGTGATATTTTATTAAGATTCAGTTTTGATGGAAACCTATCTAGCCCATATCATGTTCATGAAGAGATTAGTCCATCACGTCCAAGAACAAGATCACAAACCAAGAGAATGGCTCTTATGTTGGAAGAAGAAAAAGTTGGCACAAACGGGTTCCCTAGTTTCAAAGTGCCCGGTTTTGTGTATTTGATTCCCTAAGCTACGTTGTAGCTTAGTCCTAACGTTTTTCCATTTTTGGAATCCTTTTGATGTTGTTTTGCAGGTACAAAAAGGAGTTTCAAGTCATACCCTCAAAAGGATTGAAGATCAAGGTCATTTTCCAAGTGACTCCATTTTTGCCCGGTTTTGCGCGGTTTGCAATAACCATTTATTTAACCCACAAAACCATGTTGAAACCTTGATTTTATTGAGGGGGGGATTCTACACATCCTAAAGTTACCCCCCCCCCCCACCTTTAAAATTCAAGTTTTGGCCAATTTTGCATCAAGAAAAAAATGCACAAAAAAACCGGACCAAACCGGTTCACCTAGAACCCGGTTTTGTCAAAACCGGTTCTTTTCCCCCTTATGGCCGGCCACTCTATCCACCATGCTGCAAGATTGCTCTTCTCAAGCTTGGCACACTCTTCAAGCTGCCTTGGAATGAAGAAAACCTAGAAAAGAACAACCAATAGAAGGGAGCTTGGTGTCCTTTGCTTGGAGGCTTCCCATTGGCTAGCCGTTTTCTTCTTCAACACATTTCGGCTGCCCATATGCAAGTTGCCTTCAATCTCAGCATGTATTAGTACTAAACAAAGGCCTAAGTAATGTGTAATCAAGCTAGACAAGGATTAGATGCATAGTTTGATATATTAATATTAGTTTAAGCTTGATGTAATCTTGTTTAGCCAAACCATTTGTATTACTAGCTAATCATGTATTAGATTAGTCCTAACACTTTTCCTCACTAGGAAGGAAAGTGATGTGGACATTTCTTAGCCTAGTATTGTGTTTTCCCACTAGTATGTAAGGCCATTTTGGCCAAGGAAGAATGACAATCTCAGAATTTTCAGCTTGAAAGCCTAGAGAAGCTTGTTTTCTCTCAAACACAAATCCTTACTTGCTTATCCTTAATTAGGCCAATTAAGGTGGTGTCCAAGTGAGTCTTAATCTTGATTAAGTGGTGTTTCTGTATCTTAATCAAGCTTAAGGGCCCTAAACTTGAAGGTTGGTGGTGATTCTGTATCCAATCTCAAGTTTAGTTCTATCCTATTCTAGTTTCATCTCTATGATTTGCTTAGTGAAGTGATTAGCATGGATTAGTGCTTAATTACTTCTACTTTGCTAATCTTCCACTTCCATTCACTTTCTTACTTCAAATACCAACTTATACACCCATTTTCATCATTTCCCATTCACAAAAATATCCCAAAACCGAACCAAAACACAAAGGCCTCCAACCGTGCACTTTTCTCCCTTCCACAGTTTTTGTGGACAGCAAAGTGGCACGGTCTGACCGTGCCATAGAGCACGACCGTGCCACCCTTGCCGTGGCCTATTTCTTCCTTTTCCTCTCCCTTTTGATGTGTATTGGCTTGGGACTTCTATTCCCTTGACATATACATCAAGTTTCCTAGTCTATTAGGATAATATTTGGCTATATATTTTTATCCTTTTCTAGTTTATATTTTATTATTTAGGTTTCCCAATACTAGCTAGCCTCTTGGTTATATAAACCCCTTTATGTAATTAGATAAGGCAGATTATGAATGATATTGATTAATTTAAAGGAGTTTATCCATCTCTGTGTGAGAATTTTTCCCGTAGGAATTGCTTTTAGAGTGTCTTACACCAATTTGGTATCAGAGCTTCGTCGATCCATCCACTGCCAATTTTCCTTCTTTCAATCCAACTGTTGCTTCTTCTCTTTACTTTTATCTCATCTCTGCCACACTATATGATGGAGATCCCTCCATGCAGCATGATTTAGGCCTTCAAAACAGTCAAGGCAATCCACAATCATCAACCAAAGTTCAAGAAAAGAACCATATTCAGTTAGGGGTCAAAACAGTATGTCCCAAGTTCAACTCAGCAAAACAGCATGGTTTTGTTCATCAAATTACTTAGGCCTCCATGAGGTTTAAGTCCAATACTTTTTGCATATTTTGGTTCCCCAAGAAGTTAACTATCAAGGCCAGCAAAGAAGTTCAAGTTAAATCAGGTGCAAAGTGAAGAATCAAGGCAATTTTGCAAACCGTGCTGAATTAATTCCGATTCTGCCCGGTTCTGTTTACATGGTGTTCTAGGCCACAAAAGCCTATTTAACATTGATTTCTTAACGGGGGATTTGTACACAGTCTGAGGTTTCCCCCCAGGCAAGGAAATCAAGCCTAAATCAGCTCAAAGCAAGAGAACTCATCTGCACAAAATCCGAGCAAAACCGGCTCCTTGCACCCAATTGGTTGTTTGATTGGTTACTCCCACTTTTCAGCCCTCCAATCAAATCTAGCTGCATAATTGGTCGTTCAGGGTGGTTAGAGACAAAATCACGAGCACTTGGCCTAGTAAAGTGTACAACCTATGGCAAGCAAAGAGAGAAAGGCACGGACGATCCGTTTGGCTAGCCGTAAAGTGACTTGTTCCCAGCAGCCTTTTTCTCTCCACCATGTGCTAGCAGCCATGTTAAGCTAATTGGGATGCTTAGGGATGAGTTTAGCCTTTAGACTTTTGCTTAGCTAGGCTCATTGATTGTAATTAGCTTAGTTAATCTTGCTTTGTACTTAAACCGAATGTAAGCTAGTTTTAAGCTTAGTTAGAGGTTTCCTAAGCATGAAGAAACCTCTAATCCTTTCCTAGGCAGCCAGGGGCATGTGTATAAGTTAGCAAGTAGCTCACTTTGTAAAATCAGATTTGAACTTTGAGAAAAAAAAAAGTTGAGTTTTGCTCCTTTGAGTTTTTTAAAACACTTTACTTGCTTATCCTAGCTTGGGCCAAGTTAGGTGGCGATCAAGTGAGTCTTAACTCTTGTTTAGGTGGTGTTTCTGCATCCTAATCAAGGTTAAGGGCCCTAAGCTTATTCTTGATGGTGAAGTATTTATCCAAGAATAGGTTTAGTTATCCTTCACTTTGTTTTCGGATCCACTAAACTCAAGCTAGAATTCAGTTTGCATTCTTAGCTGACTTTGCATTCTCTTTAAATGTGAGTTGAGTGTACGTGCATCCATCACTAAACTTGCTCTTGGTGGTGATTTCTGTATCCAAGAATCAGTTTAGATACACTCCATTCTGTCCTCATTCATCCTAATTCAAGTTTAAGTTCTCTTTGAACTTAGCTAACTTACATTCCCCTTTTGAGTGCTAGTTGAATTCGTGCGTGAATACATCACTATACAAAAGAAAATACCAAACAGAAAATTTTTCGTATCAGTGCTCTGATTTGATATTCTAGACTTCCAACGGTCTAGGTAGCAAACTAGATCAATTTGCTACCTGGCAGATCTAGGCATGAATTTTTGTTTTGCCTGGTGAAGATTATATACAATGAAAATAGGTTGGTGTGACAAACACCATCGGGCCCTTTTCATGGTCATACATAACAAGCCATGGCCTGTGACAACAAGTGCTCTTTACCATGTTTTCTCTCTTTGCAGGGATGTGGAAAACATCACTAGGTTTCAGGCAATGGGTTAATTTCATGCTCGAGTGAATTTTTATTCCCCAAGAGATGCTATGAACGCCTTTTGCAAGCTTCAAGGGCGTCAAACTTATGAAGAATGTTGTGAGCTTGGATCTTTCTTTTGCTAGTGAATTCATTTGTGGTTGTAGGCCGTATATTCCTAGCTACAAATTGGAGTGTGAATGACCTAGAACTCCGATAATACCTTAGCAGCACTCTGTAGAAGATTATAAGGTTTCTTCCCAAAGGTTCTCCAAGAAATAATCAATTTCTTATTCGGAAGAGACAAACCCAGCATATATAGAAGCACATGAAGAGGGAGCTGCTGCCATTGGGGAAATCAAAAAAGAAGCTTCTTTGAATGGCCCTACAAGAGAGCATATCCCTAGAAGTTTTGAATCTGAACATGGCAATTGATGTTAAGGGCAATTCTTTTGATCAGGTGAACCAAGAAGTAGATTGCATAGTTGATTGCATTAATTCTTCGGTTCAAGATACTGTACATGATCAAGCAAAAGTGGCTGAGCACTCTAACATTGATGAAGGGAAATCTTTCCAGCATTCAAGACAACAAAGAAGAGTTGTCAAAAAGATACTTGTATCATCCCAAGAATTGTTGAACATGATGTTGGATTCTTAATCCCTAAAAAGCTCTTTTAGAAAATTGAAGTGCATCCACTGTTTACATGGTTATTGATGCTCGAGAAGAATTTGAAGCATGCAATTTATAACATCTTCATTGAAGTTGAAACCATTCTCACTTCCTCATTGGCAATTCCTGCTCACGTCAAAACTCAACAGCGAGTTTTTTCCAACCGGGGGAGAATGAAGCAGGATAGGAGTAAAGAATGGGAAAAAAAGATTTAGAAAATTAGAATATTTTGATATTGGAGATCTTTTTGTATTTTTTTATTATTTTCATAGGCTATTTGTGCGAATATTTTAGAATAGCCAAAATAAATATATTTAGTGATATTCTATTAAGATTTAGTTTCTTAGTCTATTACAACAACAACAACAAACTCTCAATGTGTGTCCCGCTTTCGCGGGGTCTGGAGAGATCCAGTTGTAGGCAACCTTACCTCTATAGGTATTCCTACCTATAGAGAGGTTAATTCCATAAGACCCACAAAACAGTTTTGAGAAAAAGGGTTGAAGAGAAAACGATTGCAAAACCATTTACCGAGCAAGAGAAAGAGGACGAGAAAAGGTACCGGATAGCGAATAAAGAGGGAGCGGGGACATACCTCAACAAACCAGGTGCACTTGGTGCCGTCACATCCCGGAGAAACACAACCTGCAGACAAGCAAACCAAAACCCTACCCTCCCCACCCCGCCTAAGCTACTGCCCCCTACGGAGCCGGACCCCTACAAACAGAGACCTTAATCTTGTCCCGCCACAGCCTCCTATCCTGAGCCATGTCCTCCGTGAGACCGACAACTATCAGGTCCTCTCTAACCACTTCTTCTAGGATTTAGTTTCTTAGTCTATTAAGAAAATATTAGGTTATATATTTTTGTCCTTTTGTAGTTTAAATTTTATTATTTAGGTTTCCTAATACTAGCTAGCATCTTGGTTATATGAACCCCTTTGTGTAATTAGAGAAGATAGATTACGAATGATTAATTTAAGTGAGTTTATCTATCTCGGTATGAAAATTTTTCCCGTAAGAATTGCTCTTAGAGCGTCCTACACTAATTATCCACTTTTGTAGGAATTCCTCTTTGAGCGTCCTACAACACTAACTCTCGGTAGCAATGTCACGAACAGGATAGACAGTCTCATCTATCTATTCATCATCTTTAAGATTGCCAATCCTATGGTAAGAGCATGGTTGGGACAACGTGACGCTGGATGCCCTCGCTCATGACACTTATGAGTTATGACACACCATGGAATATTGATGGAGAAGGAAGGAGTGGCGGTGAGGTGAGGGAACTACTCTTAGCTGAGCTCACTAGTTGGCTAAGCTAAACTCACTAGTCTATGATTGCACTTTAGTGTAAGGGGTTTTCTAAAAGGTGAAGACTTAGAGAGCTTAGACTCCCGACCTTGGGAAGCACACCTACAAGAATAGGAAGGTTTTTTGTACTTCTCTATTTCTAGGGCATTTTGATAAGCCTCCATTAAAGACTCATAATGGTGTGGGCTCACCTCTCCTTTAAGATCATCTCTAAGTCCACTAATAACCTAGCCACAATTACCCATTATTCTTCTCTAACAGCACATCTGAGTTTCATTTCGTAGAATTGGGCATAATAATCTGACACGTTAATATTCACTTGTTTTAGGTATCCATCATTTGTCTTTTATGGAATGAAGGCAAATATTTTTCTTTCAATTTTTGTTCCATTTCATCCAACTAAGTTATGGGCGGCTCACCTAGGTAATCTATCCCCCTTTGGACACTCTATTAGTGTCAGTATTTCTTAGGAGACCCAATAAGTTTCATTTTAGCAAAACGAACACAATGGATGTCATTCATGCTAAAAAAATATAAAGTAGTCCTCCATGCGGTCTAACCAATCAACAAAATCATTAGATCATGTCTACCATCAAAGTCAGGGATATCAACCTTGACTTTTCTAGTCACATCATAAGGATCGTCATCTATTTGGTTCCTAGGATAGCCATGGTCTCTTCTAGGCAAAGGGTGCCCATAATGTCGATCTTGGTACCTCTCTCTACGGTGGTAAGGTCGCGAATCGTCAGATTCATCATGGTAGTACTCATCATCCCTAGAACTTTTAGGAATGTGACCAATGTCTTCTGGTTCCGTCCTCCTTGGAACACGGGTCTTACTAGATTTCCAGAAGTAGAGTTTTCCAGATTAAGGACCGAATCAACAAGTTTGGGTCCTCCAGTTTAAACATCACTAGAACTAGCTACACTATACACACATTTTGAGACAAGTGAGACTAGTTTATGTTCCAATTTTGCAATACATCCATGAATACCACCTAAAGAGTTCTAGAAACCCGTTATGGTACTTTAGAGCCCTTGCACTTGATCCTCCACCCCATGAAGACGTTGTCGATTTTCCTTACTTCCTTTTTGAAGGGACTCTCTAAGTTAGTCCCACCTGGCATTCCATTTTTTAAACAAATCTAAAATATGATCATTAGTTCCCTTTTGTAAAGCTTCCAATTTTTTGTCAAGTTCATCAATTCTGTCATCAATTCCACCAATTATTTGTTCTAATGCCATGGCTCTAGTAACTGGCATGCAAGAAAGAGGTCTCTCTCTCTTTTTCTTTTTTTTTGGTAGGACACTAATAAATCAACACAAAGACACACAAGCAACTTAAATAATAAACTACTCACAAAGCACTTGTAGCAAGCAAGGCGATTAAGGAAATTATACTACTATCCTAATAATCCTTTTTTCTTTTAAATAGAAAATAATTTTAGCTCCCAGCAAACAATTGACAACCTACTAATAATCTTAAAGTCCTAAAATCAAGGAAGAGATCTAACAAGTACCAAAGTTGCCCTCACCTAAGTAGCGAAACATCACAGATTTCCTTTGATTCACGCTTAAGCTCCTCGAAGCGGGAGGAGGCAGCAACCAGGGACCTCAACAGGCTTGTTTGTGAAAGACTCATGAATTCTTTGTGAAACAGTCACCAGCATCGGCAACCAGTGAGCAACCCATGAGCAGTGGCAGTGACTAGTGAGGGCAGCACCAATGGAAAAGTCTGATGGCAGTGATAACATTGATGAAAGGTTGGGGAGTTGAGGCTGGTTGGCATGAAATAGTGAATTCTCTCTTCTTCTTCTTTTTTCTTTCACTGTTTCAAACCCTTGGTTTGGTTCGCAACAGAATTTGGGATGTGGGTTAGCTAGGAATCGAGAACTTGCTTCGATACCAAGATAGACATCAGGTAGAGAAAAAGGGAAGAAGGGAGAAAATTAGAGAGAAAGAGGGAAAAGAAAGGGATTATCAACAAAGGTTCATATACCTTTTATTTATAGGGATGTAACCTTCCTAATACGAATTAATACAACTCCGAATAGAAATCGGAAAGTGGAATATTCCTAATATAAACTAATACATCTAGATGTTGTCTACCATCTCTTAAGGACAACTAATAAAATGCACCCACAAAGATCCCTTATTCTATCTGACTCACCTACAAAAGAATTACCCAAGGAATGCCAACAGAAATCCACGTTAGCAAAACAATGACGTACTTGGTTGTTCATGCACGGCAAAGGGGTCGTCATAATGTGGACAAACAAGGTGTGTTTGGGAAGGTTTTAGGTGTAGAGTCTGTAGTGGAAGATACTCTTAAGCATTACCACCAAAGATACTCTAAGCATTACCATAACGGATTCAACTGCTAATACTTGGCATGTCAAGAAGATTCTTTTAATTTTCCGGACAAGCTCAAATTGGCTAGAAATGAAGAAAACAAAACGGCTGAAAGAATCACCAATCATGGCAAAAGAAGAGAATTGCGAGGAAAGAAGGGACTGTTCTAGGTGGGAAAAAGGTATGATGTGACGTTATTTAAATCTCTAACTCATTTGCATGGTTCATTGCAAGGGAGGCAAGCGATTCAAGATATGAATGCGCACTAGAGGTAGCCAAATTCAAAAAACTGATGCCAATCATGCTCAATTCCATAAACGCAAGTCCCAGGTGCCATATTGCGATGTTGCAGAATTAATCACCAAAAAGTGACTTGCCATCCAGCCAAGACAGAACAAGACTTATAATATTTCTAGTCGTTTTCACCCAGTTTCTGAGGACAATACGGAAAGATAATGACTGCTTTATAGTAGGCACCTAATTAGTAGTTCATATGTATCGCCTACTCCTATAATGTTTGTATTACCTTGCTGACCCCCAAAAAAGCAAAAAGTTTAGAAGATACTTGGTTCTATTATGGTCAAACATTTATTTTATTGTCATTTAATTTGATTGTTTAAAGGCTTATTCTCGTTAATTACATTATTTCACTATTATTTTAGTTGATCAAGAACGAGAATTGTAGATGACCAAAACCATATTAATTGTTAAAATATAATTTGTTAAGCGAACGTTTAAAATTAATACATGAATATCACAGATATTACATATACTTTATTATCATAAAAGAATTTATTTTACGGATCATACATTGTTAAAGATCAACTATGCATACAGGTCAAAAATTATGCATTCTACTTTTTAATAACTCTATCAGCCACTTACATCTACTCTTTCAGTTTTATACATTTTCTTGTTTCTTATAGCTTCTTACATCTTCTTCCAACTCCTTACATTTTCTTGCAGCTTATAGCTACTCCATATCACGAAAAAGAACAAGGCCTTACTATTCTGTCTCAGCACTATCTATTAGACTATGTACTTTCTGACTTGTCTCCTTTTAACTAGAAGTAACCCAAGGACAATGTCCTTGAGATAACTGATAATAGCTCAATTTTTATCAATGAAGTTATCTAGGATTTTGGATCCAACATGCTTAAGACAATTGCACGGTTTCTCCATATATATATAAGAACGTGTAAACTGTCAATAACAAGATTGTCATTGGAACATAAGCTACAAAGAGAACATTTTCAATTTGCAAATAAATTAGCAATTTTCATACAACCTTCACAATCTCATACCAAGTACGGTTTGGGCGAGGAAAACCATGTCAATCATAATGGAAGAGGGAGATGGAAAATTTAGGATGGCCAAGTTAATTTGATAGCCTTAAATTTCCAATTGATTTTCTTGATCCACATCACACTCACCCCCCCCCCCCTATATCCAAAGAAGTTAATACTTTGGAAATCCAAATATAGTTAAAAATCGCATATGAATCTTGATCAATTAATGCTTAAATCAATTGGCAAAAATGCTGATACAGAAATTAGTCATCTATTCATATCCGTACCCTAGGATCCTGCCTGAGTAAGGTGCTTGGAGATATGTTTAGATCTAGCAGCCTTACCCATATATTCCCAAAGAGCAGTTTCCACTAGAGCATAGAATAAAAACTGTACATGGCCCATTTTTGCATTAAAAAAGGGCGGGGGGGAGTAGATGACAGTTTAGTAAGGCATTTTACCTTAGTCTGTCACAATCCAATTTGAAAAAATTGCCCAAAATAGAATTTCAGCTATGCGAACAAGTAAACAAAAGGGGAAACAAGTAGCATTTTATTTTTCATAAAATTCAAGTAGCCACTTCCATGAACTCGCATTATCAATCCAGGGACTGCTGCAATTAACTGACATACCAACCGTGAGAAAAGGATTCCAAATGACCATCTAAAAGTCTCCATGTTGAAAACCTGAAAGTTACATGCATCCAACTATTAGAAGCAGCCCTCAGATACCAATATCATGAGAAAGTCACAAATAACGATTTAATACTAAAAGCAACTGCACAAAGTATAGTTCTTGGTAACCCATCAAGAATAGAAAGAAATCTACATAGACATTTTACATATCAAAATTTTGGCATATAATTCAGATTTGTAGGCAAACTAATTGCTGCTCCAAATATCAGTGATACATCCAGCTTATCATAACAGAAGTGAATACAATAACCGCCACCAAGTGCGCGCTTTGAGAAGGAGACGAATGAAGCCGTGATAGAAAAAAAATGTTGTGGCTACTGGGAGCTCTCATATATGACACACCTGATGGGACAATGAGGATCTTCTAGTGATGGAATCTTGATTTCCTACATGTAGAGGGAGAAGATGGCATCCAAGTACGAAAACTACGAAAATAAATCCATTTTGTAGCATATAAATTCATCCGGCACCTAAGTATTGCACATGATCTGTAGGACCGAGGCACTAGCGGCATCACTATGCATATTAACTAATTAACTAGGAATACCCCCAGACAACCGCTGATTAGCACAAAAAGCAAAGAAATTTTGAAAACAAAGTAGATAGGTTACATAGATGCATCACAGTACAATTGATATAGAAAGAACCAATTGATATATAAAGAGCACAACATTCATTAAATTGACCAGAAGACCTACATACTTCTTCAGGGAATAAATCAGGGTATTTTGAGAAGATCCTGAGCTTTAGATCATTGTATCTGCACAACAGTGGGAAAGCAATATTCATCATTTAGTGAAGCCGCTTTGCCAATAAAATGACAGAATCAACAGGCTAGTAGATCACATTGAAAAATATACAAGAAGTACATAAGGCTTACGTTCCAACAACATCACTACTCCTTTCAATAGCTCGTTCTCTAATCTGCGAAGCTTCCAAATATCTATCTAGTTCTGAACGTGTCCTGAAACCACATAGTGAAGCTGTAGAGGAAGACACTAAGAGAACACCCTTTCTGCAGAAAATCAAGGAAAAGAAGGAGGAGGGGGGGGGATGAAGATTACACCAAATGCAATAAAGACCAAACCCACCAGTACAAAAGTGAATAGGGCTGTCGAGGCAAGGCTGAGATATAATTGCTCCATCTTGATTTACTCATGAGACTTGCTTCACTAATTAAGTATGTTGCAAGGAGTGGCCAATCTGGCACAGAATTCCTTTTTAACACTTTACCAGCCTCAGGACAGCTCCAATCCTGATATCCAAACACAGAAGTGCTCCTTGGAGATTTTATAGACAATGATGCAACAATACATGATGCTTGTAACCATTATGCAGTAGCTGGATCATCGATGTTTGTGACATTTAAAATACAAATTTCTGGACTCTCTTATTGTTTACAGGGTAACTTGAAATAAATAGGTGTGCTTGCTAGCCAACCACCACAAAACCAAAGAGCACTTAAAAGCTTATCAATCAGTATGTCATGATACGTCATCAGCTGAATATCCTGAGATGTAAAATTCAAATGGAAAGTTTCCACCAAAATCCTAGGGTTGGAAATGATTGGAAAAGAGCTGAACTGCAAATGTGTTGAAGCCAACTCAAGAAAAACTTATCAAGTTTCAGTCAAATGCCTTATATGCGTCACTTTCCCATGAAAAGGATCCTAGGGTATCGCATGTAATCAATGTAGTCCCCATGAATAAACATTTCACATATTTCGAAAGACAAGCCCATGTTTGTTTTTTACGCAGAGGAATGCTAAAAGCATTCAATCTGGAACTTCAAATACTGGAAGACTCAGTAAGAGCTAGTGCGGGCCTCATAAAACTGCTTTGTACTCCAATACTAGTAAGCATTTACAGCACCATGAGAAATGTTTCAGCCTTCCTAACCTCGAAACCAAGGGGGTTGCTTTCTATTCGATTTACTTTACTCTAGGATTGCAAAAATTTTGGGATGCATTAAATTGGGGAATAAGTTTCTGTCCCACAATGCATTTGCAGAAAGCAGAAGCCCATATGCTATCAACAGCTTTCTTTTCTGTCACAGTGCTAACTCATATTTGTCATTGTGGAGAAGAGATTACAGGATAATTTCTCCTCTCAGAATCACAAGAGTGATCCATGAAATACCAAATTCCCAAAAATAATTGGACAATTAGCCATTAAAGTTCAATACAACGGGGAATTACATATGCCCATTTCTCTTGAATATATGACAGGCAGACATTCAATAGAAGTGGGTCTGCCGTCTGCAACACTGCTTTAAAATTGAAACGTGCTGACCAATGCCATGGTACAAAACACATAACAATAGGGACTGTAGTACAGGAAGCTGCAACACTTTAGCACTGTGAATTTTGTCTTATGGATTTGCATTCACTTGGCCGGTAGTAAACAGATTAACAGGGGGTTTGTAAAACTTGCTCATTCATGATACCTAATTGAAGTCACCATAGCTGATATGGTGACAAGAAAAGGGCATAGGTAAACTAGAATATATGACATGATTTGATAATTCTAGGAAACAATTTTGGAGATTTTATATTATTTTTGGATTTATATATCTCACACTACTAGTCATTGTGTTTGGGAAAGTAGTATTGTTGCTGGTGAACAGACAAATAGAGATGGAGTTCAACTTGACAAAGCCCATCTCTTGAACATTTTTATCACGAAGGACAAGTTTGTGTGGTAGCTCAAGGACCTAACCAATACAACAATGATGTACAACACCAGCAGCAGCTTAAGATAGGAAAAGAACTACACTTTCAAGGCTATAAGGATGAAAAAGGACAAGTTCACTCAAAAACCAGCACATATATCTGGTCCATGTCATTGAAGGACGGACCCACCCAATCCAAATAAGCTAATAGATACCTCGGCAAGACTCCTTGCAAGGGGGAAAAATCGCCAAATGCTATCATGTTCATCAAACAAGGGGAAAAATGGTCAGCTTTTAATTTTGTCAACAAAAGAAAAACGTTAAATCTCTATGTTATCTAAATGGAAATAGATCCTTAGAATGCAATTATCAAAATATTGTCTGTTGGTTAGAACCCAGATAGAATGGCCTCAATGTCTTGGACTCAAGGTCGAGAGTTAGGTTATTAGAATTATAGAATTGAAAACTAAACTGCAAAACAAGGTGACAGAGACAACAAATGTTTATACTTTGGTAGAGGAGGGACAGAAAGCCACTCTTTAGTGAAAGCAAAGCAATTAAAGAATGAAGGAACAAATGCAGAATCACCAATGGTAGATAAAATCAATATTGCATTTCCAACAAGTACATCATAGAAGATATCTTTCTTCAGAGGTGCTGAATGCAGCAAGTGTGAAATGCTAACTTGCTCACTAAGAGGCAAGGACAGTCTCTATAACCTCATGTATCTGTGTCTGACAAGGCAGACACTAACCATCAGGTACTCATTGGACGCTCAGAAACACTTGCCAAATACACAGATGGCACAAAGAAATTGGGTTTTGTTATTGACATTTGTTGGACAGATACACAATGAGCAATTTGGGATTGTTCACATCCAGACACGACCTTTTCCAAGGCTAAAAACATGGAACAAATAACCAGCAAACAAATAAGTGAGTAAACATGTTTTCAACAGTACATATTCATTAAGTGTCATATACTTTTTGTAAAAGTCACGTGTTGGCGTATCAGCATCGTGTCATATGCATCCTGTATTAGTTTTTGTGCATCTCATCTTGCTCAAGACTGTAAATCAGCTTGGTGAAGGATAATGCTTGAAGACTATACAGCTTAAGATTATAATCAATTGACATAGCCCATCATCTAGGCTAATGTGGGTAGAGAGATGGAAAAAATCCTATACTACGGCTAAACTAGAGAGAAGACATGCTTTACCATTAGCGAGATGCAACAAAGCTTTTAAAAACTCTGATTTACCCAATACTTCTAAAGTAGCTACCATAGTAAGATGGAACTACAATAACCCCAATCAACAAAACTAGACTAAATGTAGTAGAACAAAGTCAATACAAAGCCCAGTACTTGGTCTCAATCAAGGACTGAAATCAAACAACCCAAGCAACCTAAAGAACATGAAAAGCAACTATCCTACTCTGCAATAACAGCATAATTGTGGTCAAACCGGAGTGACAACCCCAGAAGTGGGGATCAAGCACTCCAAGAAATCCTCCAACTGACGCAATCCTCTAACCCTGTGCATACTCCAACTCAAAGCCATAAAGCGAGACAACTTGGTATCCATCCCAATAACACACTTTATCTCAACACCAAGCAGCCCTAACAATATTATCACACATTCACTCCCAAATATAGCACCCTACCAACAACCTGAAGTCCAAAGCAACACCCTAGAGTCACAACCACCAAAGGGCTGCCATCATTGGGATTTGCCCCACCTTCCAAAGGAGGTGTGGGGTTCAAGTCCTGTGAGAGACATGGGGAGAGTATCTCCTTCCCTTACCCCCCCCCCCGGGCGCTTCCTTGTCTTCCCTGCCTTCCCCAGCTATGGTGTCCTGTAAGAAATGGGGCCCCTAGGTGTGCTATCTTCCCTATAACACTCCCCAGGGGGGAGTTCCATCAAAGGACTGTATGCATCCCAAGAGCTAGATGTATGTAACCTTACCCCTGAAAAGAGTTGCAAATGCGTAAATTTCCAATGGGTCCTAAAATTAGGAAGTATAGATTGCCTACTACATTACAGAAAAGCAGAATACAGTTTAGTGAGTCATTGTGCTTCAGTTCACCTTAACCTAAAGCAAATAAAATTATACAAGATTGATTAAAAGAGGACACAGAAACTAGCAAGCTTAATCTTGAACAGTAAAGACATGGTCTCGACATTGGATGCTAGATCTAGAAATCGTAAACGCCCACAACTTTAAAGCACAAATAAGTAGGGTAAAGTTTTCTTAGGAATTTAGCTTTTGTCCACTACAACCTGAAGCTGAAAATTTTCCCAAACATGCAGCCAAAAAACTCTGAAAAATAATGCCAATAGGAGCATCTTCCTCTGCTGAAAACTTAATGGACAGCAACATATTACTACTTCACTGAATCCTAATTCCTAAACACACCAGTACGTGCCTCATAGAGTCACAAAGTCATTTCTCATAATTTTGTACCACAGGACACCATGCATCACCCCCCCCCCCCCAAAAAAACCAGACATTTACAGAAAAATTACTCTTCTACAAACTTCCATGACAACTGGCATGTATGAGACAGGTGCCACTAGTCACATGATTAAGTATAGCAATAAAAGAGAGAAACACTGTGATGGAAGATATCCTGGAAGTCATTCACTCACATTAGAAAGATTATTATTGATAGTTCACACCTTTGTGTATCAAATTCGAAAGGAAGAAAAATCAGTTGTTATAATAACCAGGGATCCTACGTAAGAGAGCTCACTTGTATATGGAAAATACTCAATGAAGCACATGTGGAACATTCTTTTCAAACTCTTTAATCTTAAAAAGGAAAATACTCTACACTCATTTATCTTCCACTTCTTCTAACATAGCTACTTGTTGGATAAAAAATTTAATTGTACACTGTCGGAATTTATGGTAGTAGGGTTGTCCCACATTGATAAATTAAGAAGCCTTTGGTGTATATATAAGCCAATGGGATATTCCACCTATTGCCAATTAGTTTTGGGTTGGAACCTTATTGGATTTATTGTATAAATAGCCTGTTTGTTTATGTCCAATTATATAAAAATTTACAGAAAGGCTTCTAGGTACAATTTCCTAAAGACTTGGTTCGCCCATCAACATCTTGCACAAATAATGATAGGCCACTAAGCGCCTACAGACTGATAGAAATTCAAAGGAATTTCACATCGGAATAATTTCTCTAAGTCTCTAGTCCCCGTAATGCCCATGCATTGCTCCTATCCATAGACAAAGTCATGCCCATTTGAGTATCATATCTTTGAAGGAAAGAAGCTCAGTCATTGATTTCAATCATGAGCGAAAAATGAAAAGATAAAAGTTAGCTAGCTACATAACTGACAATGAATTTGAATTTATTTACAGAATTAGTCAATTAAATTAATCAATCATGAAAATAATCAATCAGACGAAATGTACACAAAAGCGTAATTAGCACAAAGGGCTGGAAATAACAAGTCACAAAGCAATCCAGGTGGCAAGCAATGAAAATTCCAAGTAATAAAGGCGGCTCGAGTAGACATAAACAAAATGGACATTGCTCACAAAGTGGGCATAGGTTTAAGCAACCTTACTGCTGAATTGCCAGGAGATTGCTGCTTCTGCTAAATGCTCGAACAATCATGAACACAAATTTACAGCAGAAGTAGGATACAGTTGTTGCAGCTTTCCATTTTAGAAGACTATACCCTATGGCGGGGGGGGGGGGGGAAGACATCTGAAATGTGCCCATGAACATTCTTAAAAATAACAGCAACAGCAGCATTTTATTTCCCAAAAACCTTATTATCCGGCAAAATCTTTTTTTTTTCCTGATAGGGAAAAAGTAATAAATTAATTAATAGTTAAGAAAAGGTCAGATGCCAAGGCAAGAAACAAACCATCCGCACACTTAGACACATCAAAAGAGGAAAAGCAAATCTTTTTGTGACAAATAAAGAGAGTCTTGATGAAATTCTCTTTTGAGAGTCCAAACAGAGTTCTAGCGGCATCGAAAACTCTTCAATTTCTTTCTCTCCAAATCCTCCAAAAAATCACATGAGGTAATATCATGGACATCTTCTTCTTCACTTTCCTATAGAAGAAACCTTCCCGAAGCAAGAGATGGTTCGTAGTGGACTTAGAAGCAACCCAAAGAGTCCTAGCAATAAGTGATCCATTGATTCAAAATCCCCTTTGCACATAATTATCCTGCAACATCTTACCTCTCTAATCCTTAAGGACTAAGTGTATCAACTGCAATTGTGCTCCATAGGTCTTTTCTCCTTTGGTTGTGCCGCCGAGCACTCCATATGTCTTTTCTACTAATGTGAAACAAAGCACCAGACAACAGCCACACACAAAAAACAAAAAAAAAAAAAGAGCCAGAGAATTACAAGAAACTTAGTCTCTCCTACAAAATCAACTCCCATGATGACTGGGATGTGGAATATGGGTACTCTAGTCACATTGCTAATACAGCTTCAAAGTACAAGGAATCATGGCGATGGAAGATACCTGTAGATAGTCATCAACTCACATTAGAAAGACAATTAATGTTAGTCCATACTCATTGTCTACCAGGATTAAAAATAAAGAAGAATCATTTGTCATAACAACCAGAGATTCTTCTATAAGATTGCTCACTTATTAATACCCCAAAAAAAAGAAAAATACATAGCTCATTCATTATGGTAACATAACAATCGAGTGCATATGGAATATTTATCCCACTCTTCAATACCCACAAAATAAATCCAAACCCCTATGCCAGAGTCCCAATCCAACCTCAGTGGCACGAGAGAGGGGAGGCAGTTAGCTACCCTTACAACTGAATTGTGGAAGGTTGGTTCCATTGGATCTACAATAAAAGCCTCTTGACTACCTACTACTCCACGAAAAAGAGCCAGATCAAGGGCACTTTTTTGACACATTTTCCAATAGTCCACGACAACCGCAAGATGAAGAAACTTCCACAAGGTAATTTTCATAAAATACTTCCATCAGTTCCATGAACTACATCAAGTCTAGATACAAAACTTTATTTAGCGCAACGGGCTTCGAGGCTTGTACTTTGCAGTTGGTACTTTTTCCTAAAGGCTTAGCTCACCCCCTTCGAGCAAACCATCTCGGTGAATTGGTTAACAGGATACAAAGAGGCCAACCAGCAATGTACAGCATGTTGCACCAAACAATAATAGATCACTACATGTCTATACACAATAACAGAAATTCAAAAGGGATTTTGGAACATGAACAGTTTCTCTAACTCTCTAATCTCCATCATGCATGATTCCTATTCGTACGCAAAGTGATGCCCATTGAAGAGAGTATCATGTCTTTTAAGAAAGAACCTCAACCATTAAGTTGAATCAATGTCTAATAATAAAAAGATAGAAGTTAATTATCTAGCTAAGGCAACTAACACTGTCTTTTCATTTATTTATGAATATAAAATTAACTAATCAAATCAAGTTCAATTAAAAAAATTATCAAATTAGTCAATCATGACAATAATTAATTTGACTAAGTATATGCACAGAAGCCTAATTAGCACAAAGTTGAAATAACAACTTGCGAAGCAGTCCAAGTAGCATGCAAGAGGGAATTAGTGGCAGCCAAGGGGGGCCTAGTAGCACCCAAGGTTTGACTAGCAATTGCCACTGACTTCCTGACTGCAACTAGGAACAGCGGATAGCTCCAGGGACTATCTTCTTCGGCATTTCTGACCTCTTTGTGCTACAGTTCAACATCCTCATTAATCAAGCATTCCAGAGATAAGCTCAGAGCATATTTCCAATTCATTTTGTTTGGAAATGTCTCTTAACACTACTTTCAAGTTTACTCAATAGTCAAAATGACTGCAATGCTCTTTTTTCTATTAACGGTGCCCAGCCTTTTACTTGCCTTATGATGAAAGTTCTGCCATTTAGTTAGGTTTCACACTTTCACCACAACCAGGAATATAAGTCAGGCCAATTTTGAGGCTATCAACCAAGTCACAAATATTTAACTAAATACTTAGGTTCCCACGGAGAGAGGGAAGATAGTACAACATGGTAGAGTGGCAAACAGTGGAAATTCTTCGTACATCAAATTCTGTTGTAAGAGGGACAAACAACTCACATGGTTTGAGGTAACAAGTCTTAAGGCTAATGGAAATGAGGCACGTGTAATTTTATTAGAATGTCTGACCAAAAAGGCTAATACTGTTCTCACGTGTCCAAATTGGTCCATCGTCGCCAGGAATCGATTGATCTTCATCATACAGTTTGATTAGCTATTATTCCTTCATCAATGTAACAAAACATGAAAATATACTCCACTTTATTGCTGCACACAATCTTTGTTCTCATGATCTTTCTAGGTACAATTTCCATCTTGATTGGCATCCTTCATCATTTAACCATTAAACTACAAACAATGAAAAAAAAATTGACTATTGCAATTCATAAGACTAAACCAAGAATATCTAACTTGGTACTCAAAGCAACATCAGTTGAAAGGATGCAAGAAACCACAATCCAACTAAAGCCTTTTCATGGGAAACCCAAAGTTGACCCATTGGCCATCACAATCCACATGCCACCATCCTCCTTTACTCACTGACATGATCAAATTTCTCATCCAAATTGTTGGGAATGGCGAATTGGGAAATAAATAAATATTGGTGGAAAACTAGAAAAATGACGCAATAATTTTAACAAGGTTCGGTCCCTCAACAGAACTGCTCCACAATGCTGATTTCAGCAGGATAATCCACTATAATAATATAGTATCAGTACATTGCAACTTTCAAGTTGTCCAAAACCTATATAACTGAAAAAGGCAAGCTTGGACTATTTTTTTAGCTTGCATTGTATGGAATAAAGTAAGATATCTCTCTAAACTTTCTCTACTCCGTTCTGTGGAGTAGTAGGTAATTTACGCTTTTTAAATCTATGATCAATCGGAAGCAGTCTCTCTGTAATTTTTCAATCAGGGATAAGGCTGCTATATCAAACCCACTCACACCCCGCCCATTAGCGGGATTTTTGGGGTATTGGATTTGAATTTGGACAATGCAACTTTTGGACAGAAAAGTTACAAACCCTCTACTTTCACCTAAAGAACCAGTTTACACCTCACTTGTTAATCAGATTAATATGATATATCTTTGATACCCTCCGGTCCTTCACCATACTCTTTGTGATTTGTACACTACTCACTATCAAGGTGTTACTCCATCTAAATTATTTTGATCTTTCTCAATCTTGCATGCATCCACCGTGAAATATACAAGCTATTTGTAATAGCATATTGCCACACATGTGGACGCCAAAATCAATGATATAGCCGTCTATGCTACTAGTAGCCTACCACACCCTTTCATATTTCTATGGCCCATTCAATGAAGTGTATATCCTTTCAAGATTACGATAAGGAAAATCTTGACTTCATGCAGCTCATTTTTTCCTCTTTTTCTTGTTCTATACCTGTTTTCAAATTATTTGTTGGAGTCCTCCAAATTGGTGGGAACACTCAACACAATTCCATTACTTAGGTTTTCTAGGCTTCCCATTCATCCACAACACACAACAACAGCAACAACAACAAAACAGAGATGGGGGTGGGGGAAGGGGGCAGATAGAGATTACCGAATCAGCAGTGATGACGAGGGAGGGAGGGACAAAGAGGAGCTTCTCCCCCTTCCTGATGTTCTTCCGAGCAACAAGCCCTCTCTCTCCTACTTCCACCCTCTCAATCTTCATCTTCTGAGGGGGGAGACCCGACTCAGATAGCCATTTCTGCAAGGTTTCAGCATTCTCAAGCGAATCGACCTCACAGCCCCATGGAATACTAGTAGTGGCGGCAGCAGCAGCAGCAGAAGTCGAAATTAAGCAACTAATTCGGGAACTTTTCTTGGTCGAGGTTGGACTACTAATGGTGAAGGTCCTGAGGAATTGGTGGTGGTTTGGGAATGGCCAAGGAACAAGCAAGGCCTGGAGCGCTACTCTTGAAGCGTCCGTCATGGCCGATTCCGTTCCCTGCACAGATGTTTTTTGTGTTGGGAGGAAGGGCGCCCGAGGGAGCAAGCCTTATCGCTTGAGCCGTTAAAGCATGTTAATTTCCCACAAATGTAGATTGGTTCAAGTAGTTTACTACTTATTCCTCTAAAGTACATTTTGAATTTAATTTTTGTGAATTGAGAAAATCTGTGATGAAAAAACTCTATTTTTTATTGCGTCAGAACTAACACGACTTCAATAAAATTGAGGATCCAAAACTAAGAAAAAGTAGGGTTTGCACCCTCTACATTATTTTATAAACCAATTTTGACTCCCAAGCTTTCTTTTCTACAATATAAGTCTCACTGTCTCAAAGTTTTGGTTCATCAAATAAAATAATACCAATATACTCATTCCATAACGTGAAACTTTCTTTCTAAAATCTTAAAAAATGAAAAACCAATTAAAATTTAAAAACAAAACAAAAAACTAAGGGGAAAAGCACATGAGCCGGATCAGGGCTCGTTGCCGCCTTGCCGCTCGCTCACTTGGCCGTTGTACGCACGTGACTGCATATATCAAACAGCTCACTCAGCTCGGTAGTTATGCCGAGCAGCTTGTGATGCACGTGTGTGTGTGTCAGTGTGTGTATCCAGACACACATATATACATATACATACACAATATATATACATATATATACACACTGTATACACACACACATATATACATATACACATATACATAAATATACACACCCACACACGTGTGTGTTGTGTGGATATAACAATATGTGTGTGTGTGCGCGCGCGCGTGTATACATGCACACAACAACAACACTAACAAACTCCTAGTGTACGTCCCATTTACATAGATCTGGGGAGATCCAAATGTAAGCATCTTATTGCAGGTATCACTATCTACATAGTAGTTGATTCTAGTAAACTCGCAAAAAAGTTTGAGAAAACATTTTAAAGTTGAAAATCCCTTGATAAAATAAAATAAATATATAAATAGATAGATAGAGAAAAATATATACAACCAATGTACCACAAATAACAATAGTTCTCATAATAACTTATATTAGCACACACTAATTAAGCACTAGCAATTTAAGAGCCCTGAGAAACCAACGAAAAGGCAAGTAACAAGTAAACCACATGTCGACAACTTTAATCCTAGATTTCCATAATTTCTTATTTTGAGTCATGTCCTCCATTAATCCTAAGGTCTTCTAATCGCACCTGATCAGTTCGCTGCAACTCTTTCTCGATCCACCTCAACCCCTTCTGGACCCCAGAAGATCGATCTCCCACACCTCCTCATTGGTGCATCCATACTCCTCATTATGTGACCGAACCTTCTAACTTCCTTCATCTTATCCTCTATAGGTGTCACTCTTACTTTGTCCCTTGTCACTATATTTCTAGTCCTATCCACTCTTGTGTATCCGCACATTCAATGAATCTTCTTCATCTTCGTAACCCCCATCCTCTGGCCCTGGGACTTCTTAATAGATCAATATTCAGCGCCATACAATAACGCTGGTCTAACAACCACGTGATAAACCGTTCCATTCAACTTTAGCGAGATTCCCATACTACAAAACATCGCTGATAAATTCTTCCATTTTTTCCATCCAAACTTTACCCACTCGTTAATGTATTCATCAATATCTCCACTATCTTGAATGATCGAGCCAAGATATCAGAACTTTTTGACCCTTGGTAAAGCCACCCGCCCATAGGTCACTTAGTCTTCAATACCACCTCCCCCCTCACTAAATCAGCATTTTAAGTACACACATATACTTATATAAATATAAATATATACATACATACAAATATATATATATATATATATATATATATATACACGCATATATATATATATATGCGTATATATATATATATGTATACACATACATATGTGTGTGTGTATATATATATATACATATATGTGTATATATATATATATCCATATATATATAAATGTATATATATATATATATATATATATATATAT